>JACEFZ010006356.1:0-420000 GCA_014155875.1 Cepaea nemoralis | reverse complement strand
TCAAAACAAGCAGTTGGGGCATAAATAACATCAAGTTGCAACACGTGCTCATTCAAAAACAAGCAGTTGGGGCATAAATAACATCAGTTGCACCACTGTGCTCATTCAAAAGACAGCAGTTGGGGCATAAATAACATCAGTCTGCAGCCACGTGCTCATCTCGAAAAACAAGCAGTTGGGGCATAAATAACATCAGTCTGCACAACGTGCTCACTTCGAAAAACAAGCAGTTGGGGCATAATAACATCAGTTTACACACACGTGCTCATTAAAACAACCATTTGCGGCATAAATAACATCAAATGCACCACGTGCTCTTCAAAACAACCAGTTGGGGCATAAATAACATCAAATGCACCACGTGCTCATTCAAAACACCAGTTGGGGCATAAATAACATCAGTTGCACCACGTGCTCTTTCAAAACAACCAGTTGGGGCATAAATAACATCATTGCACCACGTGCTCATTCAAAACAAGCAGTTGGGGCATAAATAACATCAGTTGCACCACATGCTCATTCAAAACAAGCAGTTGAGGCATAAATAACATCAGTTGCACCACGTGCTCTATCCAGAACAAGCAGTTGGGGCATAAATAACATCAGTTGCACCACGTGCTCATTCAAAAACAAGCAGTTTGTGGCATAAATAACATCAGTTGCACCACTTGCTCATTCAAAAACAAGCAGTTGGGGCATAATAACATCAGTTGCACACGTGCTCATTCAAAAACAAGCAGTTGGGGCATAAATAACATCAGTTGCACCACGTGCTCATTCAAAGACAAGCAGTTGGGCATAAATACCATCAGTTGCACCACGTGCTCATTCAAAAACAAGCAGTTGGGGCATAAATAACATCAGTTGCGCATAAATAACATCAGTTGCACCACGTGCTCATTCAAAAACAAGCAGTTTGGGGCATAATAACATCAGTTGCACCACGTGCTCATTCAAAAACAAGCAGTTGGGGCATAAATAACACCAGTTGCACCACGTGCTCATTCAAAAACAAGCAGTTGGGGCATTAATAACATCAGTTGCACCATGTGCTCATTCATAAACAAGCAGTTGGGGCATAAATAACATCAGTTGCGCATAAATAACATAAATTGCACCACGTGCTAATTCAAAAACAAGCAGTCTGGGCATAAATAACATCAATTGCACCACGTGCTCATTCAAAAACAAGCAGTTGGGGCATAAATAACATCAGCTGTGCCACGTGCTCATTCAAAAACAAGCAGTTGGGGCATTAATAACATCAGTTGCACCATGTGCTCATTCATAAACAAGCAGTTGGGGCATAAATAACATCATTTGCACCACGTGCTCATTCATAAACAAGCAGTTGGGGCATAAATAACATCAATTGCACCACGTGCTCATTCAAAACAAGCAGTTGGGGCATAAATAACATCAATTGCACCACGTGCTCATTCAAAAACAAGCAGTTTGGGCATAAATAACATCAGTTGCACCACGTGCTCATTCAAAAACAAGCAGTTGGGGAATAAATAACATCAATTGCACCACGTGCTCATTCAAAAACAAGCAGTTGGGGCATAAATAACATCAATAGCTCCACGTGCTCATTCATAAACAAGCATTTGGGGCATAAATAACATCGATTGCACCAGGTAATCATTCATAAACAAGCAGTTGGGACATAAATAACATCAGTTGCACCACGTGCTCATTCATAAACAAGCAGTTGGGGCATAAATAACATCAATTGCACCACGTGCTCATTCAAAAACAAGCAGTTGGGCATAAATAACATCAATTGCACCACGTGCTCATTCAAAACAAGCAGTTTGGGGCATAAATAACATCAGTTGCACCATGTGCTCATTCAAAAACAAGCAGTTGGGGCATAAATAACATCAATTGCAACACGTGCTCATTCAAAAACAAGCAGTTTGGGCATAAATAACATCAGTTGCACCATGTGCTCATTCAAAAACAAGCAGTTGGGGCATAAATAACATCATCTGCGCAACGTGCTCACTCGAAAACAAGCAGTTGGGGCATAAATAACATCATCTGCGCAACGTGCTCACTCGAAAACAAGCAGTTGGGGCATAAATAACATCAGTTACACCACGTGCTCATTTAAAAACAACCATTGGGGCATAAATAACATCAAATGCACCACGTGCTCTTTCAAAAACAACCAGTTGGGGCATAAATAACATCAAATGCACCACGTGCTCATTCAAAAACAACCAGTTGGGGCATAAATAACATCAGTTGCACCACGTGCTCTTTCAAAAACAACCAGTTGGGGCATAAATAACATCAGTTGCACCACGTGCTCATTCAAAAACAAGCAGTTGGGGCATAATAACATCAGTTGCACCACATGCTCATTCAAAAAACAAGCAGTTGGGGCATAAATAACATCAGTTGCACCACGTGCTCTATCCAGAACAAGCAGTTGGGGCATAAATAACATCAGTTGCACACGTGCTCATTCAAAAACAAGCAGTTGGGGCATAAATAACATCAGTTGCACCACTTGCTCATTCAAAAACAACCAGTTGGGGCATAAATAACATCAGTTTGCACCACGTGCTCATTCAAAAACAAGCAGTTGGGGCATAAATAACATCAGTTGCACCACGTGCTCATTCAAAGACAAGCAGTTGGGGCATAAATACCATCAGTTGCACCACGTGCTCATTCAAAACAAGCAGTTGGGGCATAAATAACATCAGTTGCGCATAAATAACATCAGTTGCACCACGTGCTCATTCAAAAACAAGCAGTTGGGGCATAAATAACATCAGTTGCACCACGTGCTCATTCAAAACAAGCAGTTGGGGCATAAATAACATCAGTTGCACCACGTGCTCATTCAAAAACAAGCAGTTGGGGCATAATAACATCAGTTGCACCACGTGCTCATTCATAAAACAAGCAGTTGGGGCATAAATAACATCAGTTGGCATCAAAATGCCACGTGCTCATTCAAAACACAGCAGTCTGGGCATAAATAACATCAGTTGCACACGTGCTCATTCAAAACAAGCAGTTGGGGCATAAATAACATCAGCTGTGCCACGTGCTCATTCAAAACAAGCAGTTGGGGCATAAATAACATCAGTTGCACCACGTGCTCATTCATAAACAAGCAGTTGGGGCATAAATAACATCAGTTGCACCACGTGCTCATTCATAAACAAGCAGTTGGGGCATAAATAACATCAATTGCACCACGTGCTCATTCAAAAACAAGCAGTTGGGGCATAAATAACATCAATTGCACCACGTGCTCATTCAAAAACAAGCAGTTTGGGCATAAATAACATCAGTTGCACCATGTGCTCATTCAAAAACAAGCAGTTGGGGAATAAATAACATCAATTGCACCACGTGCTCATTCAAAAACAAGCAGTTGGGGCATAAATAACATCAGTTGCACCATGTGCTCATTCAAAAACAAGCAGTTGGGGCATAAATAACATCATCTGCGCAACGTGCTCACTCGAAAACAAGCAGTTGGGGCATAAATAACATCATCTGCGCAACGTGCTCACTCGAAAACAAGCAGTTGGGGCATAAATAACTTCAGTTGCACCAAGTACTCTATCCAGAACAAGCAGCTGGGGCATAAATAACATCAGTTGCACCACGTGCTCACTCAAAAACAAGCAGTTATCGATTGACGGGCGCCAGTCGCGGCGATTGGGCAATCTTGAGCATAGCCTACGATGGGTGATGTTGTGATGTTCTGTTATGATAATTTGGCTGTGTGTCCTACGTGTGCCGCGTGGTTACACACACGCTTCACACGGCAGTGATCCGGAGCTTGTTTCCGGATCCGGTCAGGGATATGCACTACTGACGAGCTCAAACGAGGGCGAAACTCGAGTCTAGTGCTTCCATATTGACGTGGATAGGCCTTAGGTTCATACCGGAATGTGATCAGCGTTGCCAGTAGTGGGTTGTGCTCAATATTTAAATTTCAAATCCCGAAATAACCAAATAAATCAAATAAAGGCGTATCCGGATTCGTATGGGAGTGGGTGCAATGAAAGAAGTAGCTTACAATCGACAGGGTCGGCTGCATTGCACCGGGTTTTTATCCCATATGGCTCAGTTTCTTTCCGCAGCGCGGAAAGCGTCGCACAAAGCACGAACTCCGTAGCTCCAACGACGACCCCCGGGAGTGTCCGAAAAAATGCACTCTTGAAATGAAGGACGTGGCCCGGAATCGAACATACAACCTTCAATCCATCCTTTCTTCAATAGTCCTCTTCCTCTTTTCAACACATGGTCCTGACGTTTTTTTTTCCAGTAACTTTATCAATATTTATAGCGCGGAAGCAGACAGACAACAGACAGTACAGACAGACAGAAGACAGACAGTACAGCAGACATACAGTACGACAGCAGACAGCCAGACAGACACAGACAGACGTACAGACAGACAGACAGACAGACAGGACAGACGACAGACGTCGGGGAACAGAGCTTATATGACTACTTGTGACTTATTACTGCCTGCAGGCGGCAGTCAGCAGGCAGGTAGCAGATAGATATGATAGATAAGATAAGATAGATAATAGATAGATAGATAGATAGATAGATAGATAGATAGATGTATAGATAGCTAGATGGAGATAGATAGATAGATAGATAGATAGATAGATAGATAGATCGATAGATAGATATATAGATAGATAGATAGTAGATAAATTATGATGATAGATAGATAGATAGATAGATAGACAACATACAGACAGACAGACAGACAGAACAGATAGACAGATAGATAGATAGATCCCCGCCAGAAGCCGGGCCTTGTCAGCTAGTTTATTTATATAATCACGTTTCATGAAAGAACCCCCATTTGGAGACACCTCTGAATCTTCGCGCTGTTTGTTTCTAAACGGAAATCACGTGAAAATTTCAAAATCTGCCGGGACGTCTCTTGGTGAAGCTATAATACTGTTAAAATCATGGGCGTAATCGCTAAGTTGTAATTAATATACCGCATATAAACTAACTTTGAAATCTGCTGTAAAATCTCCTGAACAAAATTTTTTTTGTTGGGTGGACATAATGATAAGGTTATATACTAAATCTCATCATTTCCCTCATTTGGTTACTGAGATATTGAATGTTATATTGAGGCAACAAAAAAAAACACACACACACACACACACACTATAGCAGTTCAACACTCTGTGTCTCGTTGCAATCGCCATCTTTTTATTGGTCAGTATGTTTTCCATCTTGCAAAAGGCTACCTTTCCATAATGATTCTTGTTCTGATCTCTTCAAATCTATTCTTTATGCCCATCAGATGTTATGACTGTTCCGAGATATACGAACTTCCCAATGGCGATACATCACAGAAAGCGAGCAATTATTCTTGTCTAGGCTCACGCTGACGGGCGATTGGAATGTGATTACATAATTAAACATTAAAACAATACAAGCATTACACTGGAAGGACTAAAGTAATTAAAACCGTTATGGTTTGGAACGGATAGAACAATAAAAGTCAGAGAATTGAGGGCACGCGTATTTCATGTGGCAGCATCCTGGTGTGATTGTTTGATGTTTACCAAACTGATGAAAAGTACAGGTACACTTTTGATTTTAAGTGTTATGGGAACGTATTATAAATTCATTGAACGAAAAGTATAGGGAGGGAAACACTGACTGACTGACTGACTGACTGACTGACTGACTGACTGACTGACTGACTGACTGACTGACTGACTGACTGACTGACTCAGTCACTCACTCACTCACTCACTCACTCACCAACTCACTCATTCACTCACTCACTCACTCACTCTCTCACTCACTCACTCACTCACTCACTCACACACTCACTCACTCACTCACACACTCACTCACCCACCCACCCACTCACGCACGCACGCACGCACTCACTCACTCACTCACTCACTCACCCACCCACCCACTCACGCACGCACGCACGCACGCACTCACTCACTCACTCACTCACTAACTCACTCACTGACTGACTGACTGACTGACTGACTCACTCACTGACTCACTCACTCACACACTCACTGACTCACTCACTGACTCACTCACTCACTGACTCACTCACGCACACACTCACTCACTCACGCACGCACGCACGCACTCACTCACTTATTCTTTCTCACACACAGACAAGCGTATATGTGCACACACACAGATATATATATATATATATATATATATATATATATATATATATATATATATATATATATATATATATATATATATATATATATATATATATATTGAAATACACACATGCATTCTCTCTCTCTCTCTCTCTCTCTCTCTCTCTCTCTCTCTCTCTCTCTCTCTCTCTCTCTCTCTCTCTCTCTCTCTCTCTCTTTCTCTTTTTCTCTCTCACACAGACACAGACAAATACATCACCAATCCTAATCAATCAGTCAGAAATACTTACAGGATTGCTAATTACCATTTCGCTGAGAAATAGAGAGCAATGCAATCCCGTGTGTTGCCGGGGCCCATAAGGGAAGCAAAGAATAGCAACACTGCAGCCTACCACGCATGTCGTAAGAGGCGACTAAGGAGGCTTGATGGTTCCGTCGCCCTGCTACTGAGTGAGTGCGTGGCGCGACACTGTGAGCTGTGAGTTTCGTGTGAAATGCTTTTGAATCTGCCCGAGGTTTTTTGGAACGTGACTGCATGTTCGGAGCGATGGCAGATGGCTATGTCCCAGAGTTGACCGGTTTTTGCCTTATGCAGAAATGCGTGGCTGCTGGGCTTCTGGTTGACTGCCACTACCATCGACGATGAACTGTATTTCGTGGACTGTGTGGGTGAACATCTAGGAAACATCCAGATGGGAAAATGACTGCCGATTCCATCAGAAATGAACTGGGTGTTTTGTTGGGGGACTATTGTGTTGACATTCTAGTGGCGGCATTATGCACAGTGTATCTGTGCGGGATGTTGTTTGTCGAGACTCCTGTCTTTTTCACTTTTCACATTGGGCAGTGGGGAGCGTTTTGTGTGATATTCACTGGCACAGGAACGGAGCATAATGGGGACGACCCGATGCTGTGAAGTTGGAACTGCGACTAACTAACAAACTATAGAGAACTATGCAAAGTATGCAATAGGCAGACAGAGAAACCAAAGAACAAGTCCTACAAGAAATAAACGATCACAGACGTTAGATGCTGACAATCAAGATGTCTTGGACACGATATGAGAAGAAATAAACCAGAAACTAGTGACAACTGGTAGAATTGAGGTGATAGCAGAAGGGAAGGCAGAGAGATAGATATCTGGACGGCTATTCCACACGGTATAATCGAGACACAACACAGAGCTGATCAAAGACTGCTGATTGTTTGAGACGGCGATGCTTATGGCACAAAGTGATGATGATGACAAATTACTATTGCAGCAGACCGCACTCCTCTCCTCCCCCCCCCCCCCCACCCATATTTGCGTGGCCTATCACACCACACCCACTACATCCTACATAAGCAGAGAAATCGCCAGTAGTTATGCTTAATTTATCACGCTTGCATCAGCTCATAGCTCAATCGTGAATTCTTCCTTTGTTCTGTTTCATATAATAATGTTTTGTAATCACCGGGCGTTGAATATTTCATAATTTGTACAAACCGAAGCGTCATATCACTAGAGTATGGTAGTAATTATAAATTTTGTTTCGTTTCCATTAAATAATGACATTTGTTCTCAGAATTGTTGATGATATTCTAACAAAAAATGATATCACAAATGTTTGTGAATCTTTGAATGGAATAGTGCTTCCGCGCGGTTCACAGAGACTACATTCAATGATATCCGTACAGCTTTGTTCCGGTTATGTATGTTGCAGTTGTCCGGTTATGTATGTTGCAGTATTTGTGTCAGGTCTTAGTCAGATATGACTGAGCTACCGTATAACAGTAGACGGTACTACCTGCTTTCTGTTAACGCCGAACGTTGGGCGGCGCTTACTAAACCCGACACCCCACATTGTGCCACGGCTTCGGGCGGAAGAGCGCAATTGGGAGGGTACAAGCCTTACCCTGGTGCGAGGAAATGCAACCTAAAGACAAAGTGTAATGGCAGGGCAGACCAGGCCCTAAGCGTTGGTTGGCGGCTGGTCTAGGATCGAAGCTCCGACAGGCGGACAATTAGAGCATTGCTTTGCTGATCCGGCAGCTTCTGCAGCTTGTCTTGTTCCAGATATAGAGGCGTTACCTTTCCTCTGGAGTGAACTAGGCAGGTCGAGAGAGGGATCATGTTGCATGGGCAACACATGGTTTCTATATTTTAGCCCATGCTTTGTGCTATGGAGAAGCGATAACTCAATCCCTTACAAACTATCGTATGTCAAGACGGCAAGGTGCCAATGGTATATTGCAGTCTATTGTTTAAAATGCAATCAGCATCATCTTTCAGTGGCTTGCCGGAATGCGAGGACGATCATGCTCCTCTATAAACTGCGAACTTCGACAGCATGGATCGATTCGTTTTTTGACTCCCTTCCGTGCCATAACACAAGACTGTTAAGAAATTCTCACACTGTCTTCCTCGATCTCTCTTTTTACAAATCTTCCCGGTTATCACAACATGTTCGAGATTTTGTCTTCTCATAATGTGGAACCAAAAAAAAAAAAAAAAAATTAAGACTGCTTCTTTCTGATGTTATCGAAAAGTTGTATTTGCGACGTGGCTTCCCACAAAATGTCCCAAATTGCGCATTTTGTCTGTCAAATTAATTGTCTTCTATAAAACCTTATTGCCAAGGCTTTCGGAAGTATTTCGCTTATTTACTAATTGTCCAGGACTCGCAGCTTATGTTAAAATCGGCTCTATGTAACACGCAATAACTATTTTTCAAACTTGCAAGGACACATTGCATAAAATGCTTTTCAAATTATATAAACTTTTTTGCTTATCCTATACTGTTCTTTATCTCTCCCGGCCCTCACAGGGGTTTGAACCCGGGACCTCCAGCACTCGAAGCGGACACCATACCTCGAGACCACTCAGCCCCCCTTGGTAACTAAAGCTTTCAAATTGCTATGTTGTCTAGTGCGTCCTCGAATACCTCGTTACAATTTCGAATTTCCATGAGCGCCTGACAATATATGTGCCTTTATATCCAAAACATGGCTATATTTACTTGTGTCAGTGTGGTTGTACAGGCGAGGCCACCGTCTGTTCATGGCGAAGGTAGCCATTTGCAAGATGGAAAACGTACTGACCAATAAAAAGATGTTATTTGCAACGAGAAAAAGAGTGTTGAGGTGCTACATAGAATCTGTACTTTTGTATGGATGTGAAGCGTGGACAGTCAGGCTGGAAAGCATCTGATGGCTGTGGAAATGTGGTTTCTGGGGAAAATGAAAAGAATACCATGGACAGACAGAAAAACCAATGATCAATTCCTACAAGAAACAAAGGGACGTAGATAGTCACAATTATTTGGTAACGTTATGAAAAGAAATAAATTGGACAACCTGGTGACAACTGGCAAGATTGAGGGGGTGAGAACAAGGGGAAGGCAGACAAGTGAGTATCTACGTGGCTTGGCCACGTGGCATGGTAGAGACAAGAACACTTAACTGATCCACGACTCTGGTGATCGCGTGAAATGGCGAAACATGACCAGCCCACGCTTATCGGCATGGCACGTGATGATGATGACCTATTTCCAAATAAAAACGAGCAGTCGCCGGTTTTTCATAAACAGACATCATCATGGTGTGCCCAGCAGAGGGGCGTAGGCTTACATGTCTCTCCCCAGATCTCGGTTCTTTGTGTTTTTGATCAATTCTGTCCGGTCGCAGAGGTGTTTCCAAGGCACCAGGGCCAGGTTCCATACTGGCCAGGGACGCAGAGGTGTTTCCAAGGCACCAGGGCCAGGTTCTATACTGGCCAGGGACGCAGAGGTGTTTCCAATGCACCAGGGCCAGGTTTTATACTGGCCAGGGACGCAGAGGTGTTTCCAAGGCACCAGGGCCAGGTTCTATACTGGCCAGGGACGCAGAGGTGTTTCCAAGGCACCAGGGCCAGGTTCTATACTGGCTAGGGACGCAGAGGTGTTTCCAAGGCACCAGGGCCAGGTTCTATACTGGCCAGGGACGCAGAGGTGTTTCCAAGGCACCAGGGCCAGGTTCTATACTGGCCAGGGACGCAGAGGTGTTTCCAAGGCACCAGGGCCAGGTTCCATACTGGCCAGGGACGCAGAGGTGTTTTCAAGGCACCAGGGCCAGGTTCCATACTGGCCAGGGACGCAGAGGTGTTTCCAAGGCACCAGGGCCAGGTTCCATACTGGCCAGGGACGCAGAGGTGTTTCCAAGGCACCAGGGCCAGGTTCCTATACTGGCCAGGGACGCAGAGGTGTTTCCAAGGCACCAGGGCCAGGTTCCTATACTGGCCAGGGACGCAGAGGTGTTTCCAAGGCACCAGGGCCAGGTTCTATACTGGCCAGGGACGCAGAGGTGTTTCCAAGGCACCAGGGCCAGGTTCTATACTGGCCAGGGACGCAGAGGTGTTTCAAGGCACCAGGGCCAGGGTTATATACTGGCCAGGGACGCAGAGGTGTTTCCAAGGCACCAGGGCCAGGTTCCTATACTGACCAGGGACGCAGAGGTGTTTCCAAGGCACCAGGGCCAGGGTTCTATACTGGCCAGGGACGCAGAGGTGTTTCCAAGGCACCAGGGCCAGGTTCTATACTGGCCAGGGACGCAGAGGTGTTTCCAAGGCACCAGGGCCAGGTTCTATACTGGCCAGGGACGCAGAGGTGTTTCCAAGGCACCAGGGCCAGGGTTCTATACTGGCCAGGGACGCAGAGGTGTTTCCAAGGCACCAGGGCCAGGTTCTATACTGGCCAGGGACGCAGAGGTGTTTCCAAGGCACCAGGGCCAGGGTTATATACTGGCCAGGGACGCAGAGGTGTTTCCAAGGCACCAGGGCCAGGGTTCTATACTGGCCAGGGACGCAGAGGTGTTTCCAAGGCACCAGGGCCAGGTTCTATACTGGCCAGGGACGCAGAGGTGTTTCCAAGGCACCAGGGCCAGGGTTATATACTGGCCAGGGACGCAGAGGTGTTTCCAAGGCACCAGGGCCAGGGTTCTATACTGGCCAGGGACGCAGAGGTGTTTCCAAGGCACCAGGGCCAGGTTCTATACTGGACCAGGGACGCAGAGGTGTTTCCAAGGCACCAGGGCCAGGTTCTATACTGGCCAGGGACGCAGAGGTGTTTCCAAGGCACCAGGGCCAGGTTCCATACTGGCCAGGGACGCAGAGGTGTTTCCAAGGCACCAGGGCCAGGTTCCATACTGGCCAGGGACGCAGAGGTGTTTCCAAGGCACCAGGGCCAGGTTCCATACTGGCCAGGGACGCAGAGGTGTTTCCAAGGCACCAGGGCCAGGTTCATTACTGGCCAAGACCTACTAACACGTCCTAGTCGTGCGTCCTGAGGCAACAGGTCCCTTCGGGGTCCTGGCTAACGTAGTAGGATCGCTGATTCCTCCGAAGTCGGAGAGTATCTGCCTGCACGGCGAGGAACCACCAGTCTGCACACCAATAAGCCAGACATGGGACAACGGATACTCACGCAAACTTCAGGTCCGGCATGACATCACACTGATGTTGGACAACAGGATGTCTTCATCCGACATACAGGACTTCACGCTGGAGTTCACAGCCAGCGAACACAAGCAAGCAAGGAAGCAGCAGATCAATTCTATTTATGACATCCCCCCCCCCCCCCCCACCCATGGCAATCGGCTATTTGGCTAAGGGGCTACAGACGTAGTTCGTAATTCCGCATACCGCGTCCGAAACACAGCTGCGGGATATTTGGCAGCAGACCATATTGCGTTGGTGTTTATAAAATGGTATGAGTGCCGGTCTTTCAGAAAGCAATGGAAAAATATTGGACGTAAACTTGACAAAAAAATTACAAACAGCCAAAAATTGCTGGGGTTGACTGCGACGTCCTGTAAAGGATATGCAACTAACTCTTAAATGCCTAGGCATCGTCTTAAACGATCGAGTATAATTTCTCTCTGTCTGCCTCTGCCCTTTCTCCCACTGATTTTTCCGGTTGTCATGATCTTTTCCAGCGCCTCTCTTCTCATTCATCATCCAGTGCCTTGCCAGTTGGCGTGGGCGATCATGCCTCTCCGCATATTACTATCTCCGACATCATGGATCAATTCATGTGTTGACTCCCTTCCGTGCCATGACACAAGACTCAAGAATCTTTTCACGCTGTCTTCTTCTATCTCTCTTTCCGTACAACTTTCCGGTTGTCACAGCATGTTCCAGTTTTTGTCTTCTCATAAAGTGGCCAAAAAAATTATGGCTCCTTTTTTCTGATGGTTTCGATAAGTTGTCTTTGCCAGTCAGCTTCCCTTAAACCGCCCTGATTGCTCATTTTGGCTCTCCAATTAATTTTCTTCTCATTACATGACCAAAGAAGAATTGTGTATATTGTCTATTTTGTTGTTGTTGTTGTTTGTTAAATGACGCATGCCCTTGCAGGTTGTTGCTAGGGGGTTGAACCTCCTACCTCGCCATACAGAAACCAGAAGTTTAAGAGCAGGAGCTTTTATCATCTCTGCTACGTCGGCGCGCATGTTTTCTATAGTTGCGTTTAATGTAGCACACACAAATCCCGAAGACGAATGGCGAGCTGATGTCGGTGATAAGAAAGATTCTCCGAGAGATGGAAGAAGAAAGAAAGGAACAACCCTCGACGGACGAATCCTGCTAAGGGCTACGCCCGGAGCCGCATGGGGCCGTCACTGACAGACTGGGAAGCACACTGGAAACAGCACCTGTTGACGTCACAGGCATGACATCTACCACGTGAGAACACAGAACAACGCAAAGGGAATGAATATAGGACCGCAGAACCCGTACCTCAATTATAACCAACGCTATATAAGGCAGGTTGTCAGGTCGTCAGGTAGTCAGGTCTTAGTCAGATATGACTGAGCTACCGTATGACAGTAGACGGTACTACCTGCTTTCTGTCAGCGCCGAATGTTGGGCGGCGCTTACCAAACCCGACACCCCACATTGTGCCAACGGCTTCGGGCGGAAGAGTGCAATTGGGAGGGTACTAGCCTTATCCTGGTGCGAGGAAATGCAACCCAAAGACAAAATAAGTCATGGCAGGGCAGACCAGGCCCTAAGCCTTGGTTGGCAGCTGGTCTAGGATCGAAGCTCCGACAGGCGGACAGTTAGAGCATTGCTTTACTGATCCGGCAGCTTCTGCAGCTTGTCTTGTTCCAGATGTATAGGTGTTAACTTTCCTCTGGAGTGTACTAGGCAGGCCGAGAGAGGGATCATGCTGCATGGGCAACACATGGTTTCTTTATTTTAGCCCAGGCTTTGTGCTATGGAGAGGCAATAACTCCATCCCTGGTCTTAACCGGTCTCGGAATCAAAGCGAGAGGCAACTGTTACGGGTTATAAGTCCTTGTCAGTTGGCGTAGACATGGGGCGCCACGCGTTGCCTCTGACGGTGGGAGACACCTACAGGTGTCACTGATCAGCTACCGCCCGCCTCAAGCTGGGCAGCCCCCGGCCAATTGGGTGCTGATCCGCCACAGCCTGCCTGCTTCAATGGGTGCTTGGGGCTAGGACAAAATCTGAATCGCAGGCTGTAAAACCAATGCACCAGGTACTAATAAAAAGAATAATAAAACCTCAAGCTACGGCTTGCAACCTGGAACGTGAGAACCATGTGTCCAGGATTTTCCACTGACTTGACAAATATTGACGATGTGAGAAAAACGGCTGTGATTGATGCTGAACTCAATCGTCTTAACATTGATATTGCTGGCCTGCAGGAGACTCGCCTCGCTGAGGAAGGGTCACTCAGGGAAAACAATTACACCTTTTTTTGGAAGGGAAGAGGGCAGGCAGAAAAAAGGCAACACGGTGTGGGCTTTGCAGTGAAGAATTCGCTACTGGGAATGATTGATATCCCAGCTGGAGGTAATGAAAGATTATTATCACTGCGCTTGGCAACCTCTTGTGGATTTGCCACCATTCTCACTGCATATGCACCGACACTCACTTCCTCTGATGATGTGAAAGATACGTTCTATGAGCAGCTAGACTCGGCGATCAAGGAAGTTCCAAAATCCGACTACATTTATATGCTCGGTGATTTCAATGCTCGTGTGGGCAAGGACTCGAGTTCATGGCCAGTGTGCCTTGGAAAATACAACATCGGTCGCATGAATGATAATGGGCAAAGGCTGCTGGAGCATTGCACTAGAAATGACCTATGTATTACAAACTCCTTTTTTAAAACAAAAGAGATGCATAAGGTCACATGGAAACATCCAAGATCCGGCCATTGGCATCAGCTGGACTTCATTATCACACGGAGACAACATCTGAACCATACATCATTAACTCGAAGTTACCACAGTGCTGACTGTGATACAGATCATTCTTTGGTTGTTGCAAGGGTTAGACTGAGACCAAAGAGAATCTACACAGCTAAACACAAGTCTAGCCCCAGGATTAATATTATTAACACTCACGATCCTGGAAAGTGCTTTGAATTTCAACAGCAACTTGAGGACGCTTTCAATGATACATCAGAAAATTGTATAGTAAATGATAAATGGAGTAAACTTAAGGAAACTATTTATAAAACAGCGGTAGGGGTTTACGGCACTGTGGATCATAAGAGGCAGGACTGGTTTGCGGCAAACAGCCAGATACTGCAGCCCTTGATTGATAAAAAGAAGATAGCTCTCTTAAGAAACAAGGAGAGACCAACGCGTAACACTCTGAGTGAGCTGAAGCAAGCGAGGAAGGATGTACAAAAGGCTGCCAGGCAGTGTGCGAATGACTATTGGATCAAGTTATGTGAGTCCATTCAAATCGCAAGTGATAAGGGAAACATCAGAAGCATGTATGAAGGGATAAAGAAAGCCTGTGGTCCAATGATCAAAAGAAGTGCACCGCTGAAAACCTTGACTGGAGAAATCATCACTGATAAGAAACAGCAGATGGATAGATGGGTCGAGCACTATTTAGAGCTTTACTCAAGTGAGACCAAGCTGGCGGATGATGCCCTCAACGCCATAGAGGCCCTGCCAACTCTTGACCACCTGGACACACTTCCCACTATAACAGAAGTTAAGTGTGCTATAAATGAGCTTGCATCTGGCAAGGCTCCAGGTAAGGATGGGATTCCAATAGAGGTGATCAGGAGTGGGCAAGACACCCTCGCTCTACAGATCCACCAGCTAATAGAGCTATGCTGGCGAGAAGGACAAGTCCCACAGGATTTCAAAGATTCAAACATCATAACGCTGTACAAGAACAAGGGAGATCGGAGCGACTGCAACAACTATAGGGGTATCTCACTTCTGTGTATTATTGGGAAAGTATTTGCCAGAATTGTCCTGCGCAGACTTCAAGTCCTGGGAGATCAAGTCTACCCCGAATCACAGTGCGGCTTCCGTCAGAACCGGTCAACCATTGATATGATATTCTCATTGCGACAGATGCAAGAAAAATGCCGGGAACAAAATCAGCCACTGTTTATTGCCTTCATCGACCTCACAAAGGCATTCGATTTGGTCAGTCGTGAGGGTCTGTTCAAAGCACTAAAGAAGATTGGCTGTCCACCAACTCTTCTGTCCATTGTGGAATCGTTCCACACAGGCATGAAGGGTATAATCAAGTTTGATGGCTCAACTTCAGAAGAGTTTGAAATCAAGAGTGGAGTTAAGCAAGGTTGTGTACTATCCCCCACCCTCTTTGGGATATACTTTTCACTTCTACTGAAATATGCCTTTCGTGATCAGGATGACGGTATATACATTCACTCACGCTCAGATGGTGGCCTCTATAATGCTCAGAGATTGAAGGCCAAGACCAAAATTAGCAGGGTACTAATCAGAGAGTTGCTTTTTGCGGATGATGCTGCGATTACGACCCACTCTGAGGAAGAATTACAACATCTACTATCTGCATTCTCCAATGCTTGTTCTGAATTTGGTTTAACAATTAACAAAAAGAAGACACAGATTATGTCACAAGGTGCACATGGTGTACCATCAATCTTTATTGACGACGCCGAACTGGAGATAGTAGACCATTTTACATATCTTGGATCAGAGGTAAATAGCAAATTATCCCTCGATCAGGAAATCAACATCAGGATTGGCAAGGCAGCAACAACAATGAACATGTTAGCAAAAAGAGTCTGGGAGAACAGGAAGCTTACTGCCAAAACAAAAGTCCTCGTCTACCAAGCCTGTGTCCTTAGTACTCTTCTTTATGGCAGTGAAACCTGGACAACTTACTCACGCCAAGAGAAACGTTTAAACAGCTTTCATATGCGGTGTCTGCGAAGAATACTTGGTATTAAGTGGCAAGACAAAATCACAAATACTGAAGTATTGGAAAGATCAGGTTGTGTGACGGTGTATTCCATGCTCAGTCTTCGTAGACTTAGATGGATAGGACACGTTAGGAGGATGGATGATGGTAGAATACCAAAGGACATCTTTTTTGGTGAATTACAGACGGGTAGGAGATCTCAGGGTCGGCCTCTACTACGATACAAAGATGTGTGTAAGCGGGACATGATTGATACAGGCATTGATAATGCACAATGGGAGCACGTCGCCGCTGAACGTGTTGCATGGAGGGCAACTATCAGAAATGGAATAAAGACAAAGGAGAAAATGATTGCAGATAAAGCACACACAGAGCGTGAGAGACGTAAGATGGTGCAAAATGGTGGAAATGACCATGTTTTCACATGCACCTACTGTGGGCAAACATTTGCAGCAAGAATTGGCCTTACCAGCCACACTCGCCACCGCCATGGATCGTAGTTATTGCCATATGACAGTTATTAAGCCTTTTTGAAGCACAATGTACCAAACTATCGTCTGTCAAGACGGAAAGGTGCCAATGATATATAAGGCAGGTTGAACGAGGTCGAATTTTTTTAATTTTTAGCACACATGACCTCATTTGGACAACAATCACAATTACATTAATGTCATGTGTGGGTAAAACCGTGGACAGCCGTTATTTGTGTCTGAATCAATTCACGGGATTATTAATCTGAGCCAGGGATGGACCCTAATATAACATCTCTTTGAGGTTGAACGGGGAATGGGTACTGATATAATCGGAATCGAAATTCTACTTGCATTATTCTCTTCCTGGCGATCGTTGATGGTTACTATGGTTAGTTAGTTACATATCCTTTACAGGAAGTCGCAGTCAACCCCAGAATGAGAGAGATCAAAGAAAAGCCAGGAATAATAGTCGGAGCTTATAATATAAATAATATACGCTGTGTAGATGACACATTATTGATAGCGAATAATGCAACAGATCTACATAAATTGTTGGACATTGTAGTAACAGAGAGTGCAAAGAAAGGACTCGCCTTGAATATCAAGAAAACAGTAACAATGGTGATATCAAAGAAACAGGTGACACAGAATGTGAAATAGAGATAGAAGGGAAAATTCTTCAACAAGTTTTAAATATCTAGGGACATTTATGACATCGGATGGAAGATGCACAACAGAGATTAAGAGCAGAATAGGGCAAGCAAAGGCGGCATTTCAGAAAATGAAGAATATCTTATGCAATACGTCGCTATCATTGAATGTAAGAAAGAGAGTGCTGAAGTGCTATATAGAACCTGATTTGCTGTATGGCAGTGAATCTTGAAATATAAATGAACAAATTAGGAAGAGATTGGAAGCAACAGAAAAGAAGAATGTCCTTAGAAGAATGTTGCGAATTCCTTGGACTGCCAGAATAACTAACAACGAATGCCTGAAAGAGGTTAATGAAACTAGAACATTATATACAACAATAAGAAAGAGACAAACAGCTTTGTTTGGTCACGTGATGAGAAGAGAGGCATTGGAGAAAATCGTGACAACTGGAAAGATCTAGGGGAAGAGAGGCAGAGGCAGACCAAGAGAAATATGCTGGATGGATTGCGAAGGTGACATGGAGGAATATCTTCTTCTTCTTCTTTCGTTCGCTTGAAATATGTCTATAACTGCAAAGCTGTCTCTTGTATGAATTGAACTGTCTTTTTCATTTCACACAGCGGTCCATAGAGTTTATCTTCCACTGTCGTCTCTTTAGGCCAGAAGGTTTGCCTAGATATGTTATATTTTGGGCAGTCTTGGAGTATGTGCTCTGCTGTCTGCGACGCCAATCCACATGTGCACATGGCTGTTTCACCAATCTTGAATTTTGTATACATGTGGTGGAGGAATATCAACGGCAGAGTTGATCCAGAACACCAAAGACCGAGATCTGTCGAGAGTCATGAACGCCTAAGCTAGTCTGCATGGCACTTGATGATGATGACGATATTTGTGATTTCTTGGCAAGTTTATGTTCAATACGATCAGCAGGCATACCATTGTATGAAAAACAATGCTAGGCGGTCAGCTGACCTAATCGCCCGGAGCTGTTTTTCAAACGCGGGATGATGCGGGATTACGAATTGCGTCTGTCACCCTTCGCCACGGAGCAGGAAGTTATACTCTGGTAGTCCAAGGTATTCGCAACATTCGTCTTAGAAACTACATCTCATTGCAGCCTCCAAGATCTTTCTGAAGTGTTAATGTAGACTCCAAGATACACTGCCATACAACAGAACAGATTCCATAGAACACCTTGGAACATTCTAACTCGCGCAGTAGAATGTTGTACGGAACATGTTCAGACAGCCGAGTGGCAAGAATGCTGGAACTCATTCGGGCAAACCCGGAGTCGAATCCTCAGTAAGGCGTTGGACTTTTGGTTTCTATCCGGGGAAAAAAAACACAACCTGCACTGGCCACGCGGCCTTAATTCCTTAGGCTCAAGACCCCCACTGTCCTACACTGCAAGGTACTATTAGGCAGTAAGGACAGCTGACAGTTTACCTGGCGCAGTAGCGCTATTGTAGTGGCTAGACGCTCGAATTCCGGCCAGATAGACCAGGTTCAGCCCGCAAAGGGTGGGTTCGAATTTGTAAACGGTCGTGGACTGTCAGACCGAGCCAGCCCAACATGGGTACCAATAAAGGTCTTGGGAAGTGAAAGCGGCCGGCGTGATAACCACCTCACTATCCCTCTAGCGCCGATTGTTCTGTAGGCAGCCGGCGTGATAATCACCTCATTATCCTCCTGGCGCCGATTGGTCTGTAAGCGGCCGGTGTGATAACCACCTCATTATCCTCCTGGCGCCGATTGGTCTGTACGCGGCCGGTGTGATAACCACCTCATTATCCCTCTAGTACCGATTGGTCTGTACGCGGTCGGTGTGATAACCACCTCATTATCTCTCTAGCGCCGATTGACCTGTACACATTTGTTCCTGGCACCATGCACCCAGTGTTTCTTAAGTGTGTACAGGGGTTCTGTACTGACTGACTGACTGAGTGAGTGAGTGAGTCAGTCAGTCAGTCAGTCAGTCAGTCAGTCAGTCAGTCAGTCAGTCAGTCAGTCACTCACTCACTCACTCACTCACTCACTCATTCACTGACTGACTCCCTCACGCACTGACTGACTGACTGACTCACTAAACTCACTCACTAACTCACTCACTCGGTCACTGACTCCCTCACGCACTGACTGACTGACTCACTGACTGACTGACTCACTCACTCACTCCTCACTCACTCACTCACTCACTCACTGACTGACTGACTGACTCACTCACTCTATCACGCACTGACTGACTGACTGACTGACTCACTCACTCACTCACTCACTCACTCACTGACTCCCTCACGCACTCACTGACTGACTGAATGACTGACTTACTCACTCACTCACTAATTCACTCACTCATTCACTCACTCACTGATTCCCTCACGCACTGACTGACTGACTGACTGATTGACTGACTGACTGACTGATTGACTCACTCACTCACTCACTCACTCACTCACTGACTCCCTAATACATTCACCCACTCACTAACTGAATGACTTACTCACTCACTCACTCACTCACTAATTCACTCACTCACTCATTCACTGATTGACTAACTGACTGACTGACTGACTGATTGACTCACTCACTCACTCACTCACTGACTGACTGACTGACTGACTGACTGACTCACTCACTCACTCACTCACTCACTGAATGACTGACTGACTGACTGACTGACTGACTGACTAACTGACTGACTGACTGACTGACTGACTCACTCACTCACTCATTCACTCACTCACTGAATGACTGACCGACTGACTGACTGACTGACTCACTCACTCACTCACTCACTCACTCACTGAATGATGACCGACTGACTGACACACTCACTGACTCACTGAATGACTGACCGACTGACTGACTGACTGACTGACTGACTGACTGACTGACTGACTGACTGACTCTCACTCACTCACTCACTCACTCACTCACTCACTCACTCACTCACTCACTCACTCACTCACTCACTGAATGACTGACCGACTGACTGACACACTCACTGACTCACTTGTTTACTTATTTACTAACTGACTTATTAACCGTCTTTCTGCCCTTCACATTGGCTCGAGCTGTTCTACATTTCAGCTCTTTCATACATCTTCAATCGGTAGTTGTTAATGTGTCCAGATATTTGAACTCATGAACTTGTTCCACGTTTGTTCCGTTTACTGCGAGGACAGTGTCTAAGGTGAGAAACCTCTCCTACCAGGGCTTCTCAAACTGTTCATGCTCGTTTGATCAGACACAATTATTCGCCACTTCCCCATCCTGTTATAGATACTGATATTTTTTTTTTTTTTTTGAAATGTGCATGTCCTTTTCAGGAGATCGCGACCAACTCCAACCACAGGTTAGATTTCTAGGCAATTTTACGTTCAGTATTTGCCAGTGTTTTCTGAATGAGGAATCAACGGTGAAGTCCAAGTGACCGGTGTAGGGATTGAACCCCCTACCCCGACGTCAGCGTACCGGTAGTTTGAGCGTAGTGCATTAAGCCCAGTGGCCACGCAGACCCTTATTAGACGTATGCTAACAGAAGTATTGGGTGGTGTGACGGTTTGTTCCATGCTCAGTCTTCGTGGACTGAAATGTTTAGGACACATTAGGAGGATGGACGATGATAGAATGCTAAAGGACATCTTATTTGGTGAATTACAGATGGGTAAAAGATCTCGGGGTGGGCCTCTACTACGGTACAAAGACGTGTACGGGAGAAGTAACTGATAAAGTGATTGATATTGAACTTGGGGAACAAATCGCCGCTGATCGCGTTGCATGGAGGGTAAAGATCAGAAATGGAATAAAGACAATGAGACAATGAAGAGAATGATTGCAGATGGGTCACGCACTGAGCGTGTGAGACGTCAGATGGTGCGTGATGGTGAAAGCGGTCATGTTTACATTGTAGACGAACATTTACGGTGCGAATTAGTGCTATAGGTTGTATTTATTAGGCATTTTGTGAAGCACAGTGTAACAAATTATTGTCTGGCAAGACGGCAAGGTGCCAGTTATCTATATATATATATATATATATATATATATATATATATATATATATATATATATATATATATATATATATATATATATATAAAACACAATGTATGTATTTCCGTCCGTTCTTTATGCGTTCGCAAACGGTCCATCCGATTGAGATGAAATTTTCTACACGTTTTCCTTTCATTCCTGTGCAACTTTCTGTCATAGTTTTTTAGTTTTTTTTCCCGGCTATTTACTTACTAAAATGTAATATTTCATTTTTCATTATATATATTTCTATATAGCAAGGGGACTTAACTCTAGAAAAGTTATTTCAAGGGGCATAACTTTTAATAACATTTCTATATACTTTATAGTCATATTGTTGCATCGCTTTCAAAGATTTATAAACTCTTTATCTATAGTTATTTTTGGGCATATGAGTTATAATAAATAATGATATAATCTTTAAGGCATTTTCAAATTTTTCATAAAAATAATGCATAATGCATAACATTGTAACTCATCATTTTATGCTTAAAGAAGTTATCTACAGTCATGTAGGTGATTAAAAACAGTTTTCATTAAAAATAATGGATGGTGTGTGGAAGGACATTCTTTTAAGTTACTGTGTGAATTTAATGAGACGCTCCCCGCCAGGAGCTGGGCGAAGCCACGCCGGGTCAGATAGATAGACAGACAGACAGACAGATAGTCGGGAACGGGAGCTTATATGACTACTTATATGAATTAAATGAGATGCTCCCCACCAGGGACTGGGTGAAGCCGGGCCGGCTCAGACAGACAGACAGATAGACAGACAGACAGACAGATAGTCAGGAACGGGAGCTTATATGACTACGTATATGAATTAAATGAGATGCTCCCCACCAGGGACTGGGTGAAGCCGGGCCGGGTCAGACAGACAGACAGACAGACAGACAGACAGACAGACAGACAGACAGGCAGGCAGGCAGATAGTCGGGAACGGGAGCTTATATGACTACTTATATGAATTAAATGAGATGCTCCCCACCAGGGACTGGGTGAAGCCGGGGCGGGTCAGCCAGACAGACAGACAAACAAGCAGACAGACAGACAGACAGACTGATAGATAGATAGATCCCCTCCAGGGACTTGGCGAAGCCGGGCCGGGTCAGCTAGTATATATATAAATTGCCCGGGACCCCGGCAATTTTAAGTGATCACAAGTCAGGGGTCGCGATCCCGGATTTGAGAGGCTCTGTGTGTATTCTTTGACGTTATGTTAACCTAACTTGCCTAAGTGTCTGGCCGGAAGTTATGGTTGTGGACTCCTTACACAACTCTTCGTCTGTGTAATCCACATTGATGTGTTTTTGAGTATATCTCAGACGCCGCTTGCACTGGTTGTTATGGCAACTATGGAGACGTGTGTAAACAATGCCGATCACGGCTAGTAGACTAAAGTTAACTCCTTTTATCTCGTGCAGTTATTAATTGAATTTTCTGTATTTCAAGAAGTTCTTAATTTAACTAGTTAGTCAGGTCTTAGTCAGATATGACTGAGCTACTGTATGAAAGTAGACGGGACTGTATGGTGTACTTTTAATGGCTGTGGGGTTTTTGAAAATGGTGCCGTTCCAAGTTTTGCATTTACCTTTTATGTTGCATGAGTTCACAGAGGGTGAATACAAAACTTGGAACGGCAATATTTTCAGAAACCCAATAGTCATTAAAAATACACCCTATACCTGCTTTCTGGTAGCGCCGGATGTTGGGCGGTGCTTATCACAACCCCACATTGTGCCAACGACTACGGGCGTAGGAGCATAATTTGAGGCGTGTGGGGGGGGGGGGGGGGAGGGGTGGTGGTGTTAAGCGTTATTATCGTGCGAGGAAATGCAACCTAAAGACTAAATGTCATAGCAGAGCAGACCAGGCCCTAAGCCTTATTTGGCAACTGGTCTAGGATCGAAGCTCTGACAGACGGACAGTTAGAGCATTGCGTTGCTGATCTGACAGCTTCGACAGCTTGTCCGGTTCCAGACGTATTGGTGTTGCTTTTCTCTGGAGTAAACTACGCAGGCCGAGAGAGGGGTCAATCTGCATGGGCAACACATGGTCTCTACAATTCAGCCTAGACTGTGTGCTATGGAGAGGTTATTATGTCATTTGTTTAAACCACACTGTGACAATCGTCTGTCAAGACATCCAGGTGCCAGCTTCATTTAACTCAGTCTAACTCAGGCAGTTGTTAATTTAACTGTCTCTGTCCACGCGCTGGAGCTGTGGCGAATGAGTTACAAACCCAGTTCGCAATCTCGCATACTGCGGTTGAATAACAACTGCGGAAGATTTGAAAGCAGAATGCCTTGCGCTGATTTCATACAATGATATGAGTGCCGGTAGTTCAGAAAGCAATGTCAAACAACTGAATGTAAACTTACCAAGAAATCACAAACAGCCAAATAGTGCTGAATTTGTCAGGCACAAAACAAACATAGATATAAGACAATTAAATATGGAACTAAAACACAATAAACGCAACAGGAATATTTACAAAAGGGAAGGCGAAAGACGAGTGCGCGACAACAGTGGATAACAGTAATGTCCAGAAGTTGACTTGAGTCCAGAACCGACATTACAGCACTCGGAGCATTCCCATACGTGCTCCGTCCTCAATTACAACAGCCAATGAAGAGTCCTTATACTAATAGTGCCAGTAGCTATCCTATTATACGTCTGCATGAGCTTTACTTAGAGTTCTGGGTGTCGCCCAGATCCACTGGTCGCTCCCTGCAGCACAGTTCTCTCCAGGTCGTGATGATGCACCCGCTCTTCTTCACTGTTCATAGTGTTCCAAATGACATGCTCGGGTGTGTAGGTTAGAAAAACAATTATGGCTGCCTATTTCTGGTGTTACGTAAGTTGTCTATATGTCTGAGCCTAATAAAATCGTTTTGATTACTTGTTTTCCCTGTCCAATGAGTTTTCAGCATAGGATGATAATTTTCAAAAATGCTTGACATTTATTCTTTCAGAAATGGAATACTGAATCTCACTTAATGAAACAGCATTCATGGACAGATTAAATGGGTTTGTCCAGGTCTGGCACACGTCCTCCTGCTCAACAGAGGACACCAATGGCGTCATAGAGGGGCATCTGACCACCAGCAGTGATGTCACCTTTAAACTGGACTTTCCTCTGCCCAGGGAGTTCTATGTGAACACGCCAGCAGCCTCGCACAATTCGTCCATGAGAAAACCAGACAACAGTAAAGGTAACAACATTATGTGAATACGTGTTGGCTTCATTTGTTTCAACAAGTTAGATAGTTAGTTAGTCGCGGTTCTTCACGGCAAAGAGTCGTCC
The DNA here is from genome assembly GCA_014155875.1 of Cepaea nemoralis. NCBI lineage: Eukaryota > Metazoa > Mollusca > Gastropoda > Stylommatophora > Helicidae > Cepaea > Cepaea nemoralis. The sequence goes on along the minus strand of JACEFZ010006356.1, from coordinate 395,160 downwards.
CATTATTCTCCGTTCCTGTGCCATTGAATATCACACAACATGCACCTCACTGCTCCGTGTGAAAAGTGGAATAAACAGGAATCTCGACAAACCAATAGCTCGCACAAGTATAAAATGTATGCATAATGGTGCTGCCAGAATGCCGACACAAAAGCCCTCCATGAAAAATACAGTTTATCGTCAATGGAAATGGCAGTCACTAGAAAACCAACAGCCACACATTACTGCATAAGGCAACCTAGTTAGTTCAGCGACAGGCCTTTGTTCTGAACATGCAGTTTACGCTACAAACAACCGCGGACAGATGTAAAAGCTCTACACTCAACAAGTAAAATATAGAACGCATTCCTTGCCATGTGTATAGCGTGGAAGCACAGTTAAATCATCATTGCTTGGAGAGGATTGTGCTGCGGGGAGTGGCTAGAGGTTCTGGCCGACACCCGGTTCCTCCGTGAACCATCGCCTACCTCCTGCTGAGGCTATACCCATTGGGGCAAGCACTATCACTGGTTGATGCACGCCTCCACGATAGTTAAAGTGGTCATATAGATGCTGTGTGTAATGTTAGGTCTTTACATGTTCTAGGCCATAGCGTAATGGAATATAGTGATCAACGCCACCTCTTGCAGCCTTTCCTTCCATAAATTCCCGGAATTGTCTTGTAAGGGCTAAATTACGAGGGGGCTTCAAATTAAAACCTTAAAAGTGTGATTGAAATGGCAATAACCACGCCATTGTCTTGTAACCTGTCAATATTGTTATTAAGAATGTCAAGATTGTTAAGCACGTGCAGACGAACATTGACGTCATAAGGAAAGGTTAAAGATGGACGTCCCACTTTTGACATGACCAAAGAGGAGCTACGTTCTGTTATCCGTGTTTTGATAAGTTAAGGGGTGAAACCTATAGAAGTACATCGGCGAATGAAGGTCCAGTATGGTGATGCATGCCTGTCCGTCCAGCAAGTGTATGAGTGGCGTAGGAAGTTTCAAAACTTTTCGGTCTGATGAAGAGGTACGGCAGGTGGTGTATGAGTGGTTACACGCGCGACCAAGATAATCTTTTTTCTACAGGAATCCAAGCACTTTATTGGCGCTGGCAATGACTTGCATTGAATGCAGTGGTGACTACATAGAAAAATAATGCATTTGTTCTTTACTCTTTCAGTATATATAATCCTCCCTCCTCCTCCCCCCCCCCCCCCAAAAAAAAAAAAAAAACAACAAACAAACAAAAAAAAACTAGAATTTTTTTTTTTTTTTTAAAGTTTTTACAATAAAAGTTTCCATTTAAAGCCCCCTTGTATTTGGATTTGGATTGAACCCAACATCACACCAGGCAGAAAACGGAATCATGCCATTGCTAGGTATTGAACAAGGACCGCAGTCCGGACAGGCAAGTCCACCAGCCACTCGTCCACTTTATAAGTACACTTTTTTTTTTGTGAGTTTGTGATTGTGAGAAAGTGTATGTGTATGCCGGGGAGTGTGTACATGAGTACTATTGAGTGGGGGAATAACTGTGAGAGTTTGTGTACGTGATGTAAATATGTATGCAGGTAGGTATGCATGTATGTGTTTATGCATGTGCGTGTATATGTGTCTGGATGTCTGCCTATCTCATATAGTGGTAATATGCATTGTTTGTGTTCACAACTTTCACTTGACAACGTTTTTCTCCCTATGGGAACATGTACAATAGATCATTGATATATGAAAGATGGGTGATTGGACGGGATGTATGTAAGACGGGCCTGCGTGCCTTATTTGTAAACCTTTTAAAATAAAGTTCGTTCATTCTTTTCACCGTGGCCTCTATATGTGTGATAATTTACTTATTTTCTCTTTGAACAATGAAGACACAAACAGTAGACTGCACAGTTTATTGTCCAGCAAATTTCTCTCCCAATAGATACATACTGCAGAAATCACACAACATAAAACTAAAGTAATTAGACACATCTTCAAGTTGAAATATTCAACACGTTTAAATTGTCTACAACAGACTGATAGAGACAATACGTTTTGAATGTTGTTAAACACACAAAATGGACGAATGTTGGCAGAAGACATTGCAATTAATATAGCATAGCCAACTTTGTGCACACAAAAAGACACGACAGATAGTCATTTAAAAATTACAGTGGCAGATAATTCAAATTACTGTTGGACTATGCGTTCTCTATTTCAGCTTGAAGTAGATTCTTATTTCATTAATTTATGATCTATGATTTCTGCAGTATGCACCCGGCGAGATGCAGTCAGATAAGCCAGTCAATAAATTGCCAATCTATTGTTTGTGGCTTCTGTTTTCAGATTATTTTCTCTTCCCAGTTCTAGTTATTGACGGCTGCGGCCAACCATGTCATAATGACGCGGCCAGTTCCGAAGGTAACCGAACAGTCACGAGCTTCACTTCGTGGACATCGGCGAAGATTGCAGAAGCCTGCGAAGAATATAGCGATGTCTCGACGTTTCATGGCATGCGATTTATCTGTGGGAAAAACTTTCATCGGATCAGAAGGTAATGTGTTGTATTCGGGACAAACTTCTATTAAATTAGACAGACATTTTTGTTTTGTTTTCGCATATCCTTTACAGGACATCGCGGTCAAAATCAGCATCTTTCAGCTGATTGCTGATTTCTTGGCAAGATTAAGTTCAGTAGTTTGCCATTGCTTTCTGAGCGACCGGCTCACATACCCTGTAAGTTACCAATGCGGCGAGAACCACTACCGATTCTCGAGCAGGTTACGTTCCTCATGTGGATATACGGGATTACGGAGAAAGACGTTAAACTCCCGTGTGTTGCCGGGACCCATAAGGGAAGCAAAGAATAGCAACACTGTAGCCTACCATGCATGTCGTAAAAGGCGACTAAGGAGGCTTGATGGTTCCGTCGCCCTGCTACTGAGTGAGTGCGTGGCGCGACACTGTGAGCTGTGAGTTTCGTGTGAAATGCTTTTGAATCTGCCTGAGGTTTTTTTGGAACGTGACTGCATGTTCGGAGTGATGGCAGGTGGCTATGTCCCAGAGTTGACCGGTTTTTGCCTTATGCAGAAATGCGTGGCTGCTGGGCTTCTGGTTGACTGCCACTGCCATCAGCGATGAACTGTATTTTCGTGGACTGTGTGGGTGAACATCTAGGAAACATTCAGATAGGAAAATGACTGCCGATTCCATCAGAGATGAACAGGGTGTTTCGTGGGGGACTGGTGTGTTGACATTCTGGTGGCGGCATTATGCACAGTGTATCTGTGCGGACTGTTGTTTGTCGAGACTCCTGTCTTTTCCACTTTTCACATTGGGCAGTGGGGAGTGTTTTGTGTGATATTCACTGGCACGGGAACGGAGCATAATGGGGATGACCCGTTGCTGTGAAGTTGGAACTGCGACTAACTAACTAACGTTAAACTCTAGCCAGGGAGACCGGCAAGACAGAACTTGGAAGAACTAAATCCGAGGAGTGCAAGTGGGAGGGTACAAGCCTTACCCTAGTGCGAAGAAATGCAACCTCAAGACTAAATGTCAAGGCAGGGCAGACCAGGCCATAAGCCTTGGTCGGCAACTGGTCTAGGATTAAAGCTCCAACAGGCGGACAGTTAGAGTATTGCTTTGCTGATCCGGCAGCTTCAACAGCTTGTCTTGTTCCAGACGTATTGGTGTCACCTTTCCTTGGAGTAAACTAGGCAGACAATGTGCCAGTCAGTCAGTCAGTCAGTCAGTCAGTCAGTCGCTAGAACTAAATACTGCTGTATAGATGTGAAGCATGGACAATAAGCCGACAGACTGCGAAATATATAATGGCAGTATTAATGTGGTTTCTAACGAAAATACAATTAATACAATGGGTGGTTAGAAAAAGAAAAAAACACCAATGAGCGAGTCCTATAAGAAACGAATGAAAACCCTTACCGATTCGGTAGACAAAGACGGTCCAGATTTTTGGTGATAAATAAACTGAAAACTTAGTACAACGGGCAAGATTGATGGGAAAAGAGCAAGTGAAAGACAAAGAAGTATATATTTGGATGGCCTGGCCACATATGGGCGAGACATGAACACGGAGCTGATCCACCACTCTGGTGATCGTGTGAAATGGCGAAATGACCACCCACTGGATCTTAGGAGATGCATAAACGCCTTCGCCAGTTGGCTGGGCACTTTATGATGATAATACTCTGAATCTAAAATAATTATATCCCCGTCATTATCTGATCCGCACAGGCTCATCTGGTTTGCGCTGATCATTGGATGTCTGTGTGCCCTGGCTCTACAGGTGTACAACCAGGTTCTGTACTTCTACAGTAACCCAAAGACAGTCTTCGTTGAGCAGAAGCACAATGGGTTTGTTGAGTTTCCCGCCTTGACGATTTGCAACGAGAACTCCTACAGGTTAGTGGAAGTTTCGTTTGTTCATTTCTTGGCTGATTTTATATCTTTTTAATTTATAAATAAACATATATGTATTATTTGGTGCTCATAGAAGTAGGGAAAAGAATTAGAGACTAGAGGACGCACTAGACAACATTCAAATCGAAAGCTATAGTTATCGACCGGAATTCGAACCTATCACCTCCAAATGCCGACAGCGCCTCTCAGCAGGAGCAAGTGTACTTCGACCCATGACCTCCTAGACACCCCGTGATAGAGGTTTCAATTTTTAGTACGGCCTCTAATCTCTACTTCTTTCTTTTAGATCTATGAGCGCCGAAGGATATATATATGTTTATTTATGAACTGTCTTAGTGGCCTCACAAGGTTCCCCAATTGATATTTATCTCTTTTTAGTCTCAATGAGCTCGAGGTGTATTTTTTTTCTGTTGCGTTCCCTTGATTTGAATTCAAGCGTCGCCTAAATGCTACTAGTGAGTGCAGTAGGCTGTGACGAGAAGTCAACATTTTAGTCCAACTGACCTGTGTAGGGGTTCAACCTGTTACCTCGACAATCAGCACAGTGGAAGTTTAAGAGCGAGTATTCTTATCCATTCTGCGATGCTCACCCTACACCCGTAGATGATTTGTTCTTCCCTCTGAATCTTTGTCATCGTTTAGTGTGTTCTCTAACTTTTTACACTTGTTCAGAGAATGCTAAAAAAAAAAAAAGACTGAAGACCAAGATCAAAGTTAGGAGAGTACTGATCAGAGAGTTGCTTTTTGCAGATGATGCTGCAATTACGAACCACTCTGTGGAAGAATTACAATGCCTGCTATCAGAATTCTTCAATGCCGGTTACGAATTAGGTTTAACAATTAGCAAATAGAAGACAGATTATGACACAATTCTTAAATAGGGTACCATCAATCTTTACTGACGACGCAGAACTGAAGATATTTCGCATATCAAGGATCAAAGGTAAACAATAAATTATCGCTAGATCAGGAAATCAACATCAGGATTGGTAAGGCAGCAACAACAATGAATCGGTTAACAAAACGAATCTCGGAGAATAGGAAGTTTACTGCCAAAAATCCTGGTCTATCAAGCCTGTGTCCTTAGTACTCTTCTTTATGGCAGTGAAACCTGGACAACTTACTCACACCAAGAGAAACGTTTAAACAGCTTTCATATGCGGTGTCTGCGAAGAATTCTTGGTATTAAGTGGCAAGACAAAATCACAAATACCGAAATATTGGAAAGTCAGGTTGTGTGGCGATTTACTCTTTGCTCAGTCTTCGTAGACTTAGATGGAAATGACACATCGGGAGGATGGATGACAGTAGAATACCAAAGGACATCTTTTTGGTGAATTACAGATGGAATTAAAGATGTGTGTAAGCGGGACATGAGTGATACAGGTATTGGTATTGTACCGTTGAAGCAAATCGCCGCTGATCGCGTTGTATGGAGGAAAAAGATCAAGAATAGAATAGACAAAGAAGAACATTACTGCAAATCGATCACACACTGAGCATCTAAGACGTAAGATGGTGTGTGATGATGGAAATTACAATGTCTTCGCGTGCATCCATTGTGGACAAACATTTACGGCGCGAATTGTTCTGATCAGTCACATTCGCAACCACCATGAGTTGTAGTTATTTTTTTGAAGCACAATTTAACAAACTATCGCCTGTCAAGACGGCAAGGTGCCAGGTTTAAAAAAAGTTAGTTGCATATCTTTTACAGTACGTCGCAATCAACATCAGCATTGTTGGTCTGTTTGTGATTTCTTGGCAAGCTAACGTTCAGTGGTGTGCAATTGCTTTCTGATCCACCGGCATTCATACCAATGCATGAAAATACCAACGCTATACGATCTACTGCCAAATTGCCCGCAGCTGTCTCGAATCTGGTATGCGGGATTATTAATTGCGTCCGTAACTTTTTCGCAACAAAGCCCGTAACCGTAAGGTGCCGGGTGCCAACAACAACAACAACCAAAAAAAAAAGAAAACAAACATAAAAATATGGTTTACCCAGTGGTTGATGCCACTACACATTTAACCTCATTGAAAGTAATGCATACGTGACTTTTTATTCTGCTCCCCCTCCCCTTCCCCCCCCCCCCCCCCCCAACCACCTTTCCTAACAGTTACAAAATACCTGGTGTGCCTTGCCAGTGAGAAGACCTGATCGTTCGGGTCCACATCGATTGACGGACGTCAGTCGCGGCGATCAGGCAAATCTTGAGCTACAGCCTACGATGGGTGACGTTGTAGTATTCTGTTGTGATAATTTGGCCGTGTCCAGCGTGTGCCGCGTGGTCTAGTGTTTACACACCCGCTTCACACGCCAGTGATCCGGGGTTTGTTTCCGGGTCCGGTCAAGGATATGCACTACTGACGAGCTCAAACGAGAGCAAAACTCGAGTCTAGTGCTTCCACATTGACGTGGATAGGCCTTAGGTTCATACCAGAATACGATCAGCGTTGCCAGTAGTGGGTTGTGCTCAATATTTAAATCTCAAATCCCGAAACAACGATATAAATCAGTTACAAAATATTCAGAACAGAATTAAATATTCTCTCAAGGAAATGGGGTGAAGACTGTTGACATGTTAAACCTAAATCCTGTGGATGAAACACCAGTCTGGGCCGAATCTTAGGAATTTCGCTTGGGCTGTGCCATATCATGACCGGGTTATATCCTAATACATCCTTCCGCAGATGTAAAGGTGCAGTACCAGACTTCAGCCCCGAACAATGCTTGCACCCAGTAGATTCAGGTTGGTGTAGAGACCGTCTTCCGACACAGCGTCGGGTGCCATCTCCCCGTTAGCAGTGCTGCAACGCTCTCTTTTCCCTCTCTAAGCCCAGGCATCAAAAATACATGGAAGACCGGCACTAGAACTTTGTATCTCTGGAGAGGCATTTTAGAATGGAAAGAGGTCATGCATCAGCCTGGCTTGTACGGACTGCCCGGGATTAGTCCTGGTCTGGGGATGTTTCACCCACAGGTTTCGGGTGTTTCATTGTCAAGGCACTGGATCTCGGGATGTAAACCAACGAATCGGAAATATCCTGAAGGCGATGGAGATGTAGCTACTGAGACGAATGTTGCCAATATCTTGGACATCCATTGTAGCTAACGAAGAAGAACACCTAATATCTGTGGAAATGTGGTTTCTACGGAAAATGCAAAGAATATCATGGACAGACAGAAAAATACAAATGAGCAAGTCCTACAAGAAGCAAATGGAAACCATAAACTGATTAGAGAAATTAGATGTAAACAGTCAACATGTTTTGACCACGTTTTGAGAAGAAATAAAATAGAGAACATAGTGACAACTGGAAAGACTAATGATATATATATATATATATATTCATTGGCACCTTGCCGTCTTGACAGACGATAGTTTGTGCTTTAAAAAGGCATAATAACTTTTAACTATGGCGGTAGCGAGTGTGACTGATAAGGCCAATTTGCGCTGTAAATGTCCGTTCACAGTGGGTGCATGTGAACACGTGGTCATTTCCACCATCATGCACCATCTTACGTCTCAAACGCTTGGTGTGTGACTTTTCTGCAATAATTTTCTCCTTTGACTTTATTCCATTTCTGATATTTGCCCTCCATGCATCACGTTCAGCGGCGACTTGCTCCCAATGTGCATTATCAATGCCTGTATCAATCATGTCCCGCTTACACACATCTTTGTATCGTAGTAGAGGCCGACCCTGAGATCTCTTACCCATCTGTAATTCACCAAAAAAGATATCCTTTGGTATTCTACCATCATCCATCCTCCTAAGATGTCCTATCCATCTAAGTCTACGAAGACTGAGCATGGAATAAACTGTCACACAACCTGATCTTTCCAATACTTCAGTATTTGTGATTTTGTCTTGCCACTTAATACCAAGAATTCTTCGCAGACACCGCATATGAAAGCTGTTTAAGTTGTTCTCTTGGTGTGAGTAAGTTGTCCAGGTTTCACTGCCATAGAGAAGAGTACTAAGGACACAGGCTTGATAGACAAGGACTTTTGTTTTGGCAGTAAGCTTCCTGTTCTCCCAGACTCTTTTTCTTAACCTGTTCATTGTTGTTGCTGCCTTACCAATCCGGATGTTGATTTCCTGATCTAGGGATAATTTGCTATTTACCACTGATCCTAGATATGTAAAATGGTCTACTATCTCTAGTTCGGCGTCATCAATAAAGATTGATGGTACCCCATGTGCACCTTGTGACATAATCTGTGTCTTCTTTTTGCTAATTGTTAAACCAAATTCAGAACAAGCATTGGAGAATGCAGATAGTAGACATTGCAATTCTTCCTCAGAGTGGGTCGTAACTGCAGCATCATCTGCAAAAAGCAACTCTCTGATCAGTACCCTCCTAATTTTGGTCTTAGCCTTCAATCTCTGAGCATTGTAGAGGCCGCCATCTGAGCGTGAGTGAATGTATATACCACCATCCTGATCATGAAATGCATATTTCAGTAGAAGTGAAAAGTATATTCCAAAGAGGGTGGGAGCTAGTACACAACCTTGCTTAACTCCACTCTTGATTTCAAATTCTTCAGAAGTTGCACCATCAAACTTGATTATACCCTTCATGCCTGTGTGGAACGATTCCACAATGGACAGAAGAGTTGGTGGGCAGCCAATCTTCTTTAGTGCCTTGAACAGACCCTCACGACTGACTAAATCAAATGCCTTTGTGAGGTCGATGAAGGCAATAAACAGTGGTTGATTCTGTTCACGGCATTTTTCTTGCATTTGTCGCAATAAGAATATCATATCAGTGGTAGACCGGTTCTGTCGAAAGCCACACTGTGATTCGGGATAGACTTGATCTCCTAGGACTTGAAGTCTGCGCAGAACAATTCTGGCAAATACTTTTCCAACAATACACAGAAGTGAGATACCCCTATAGTTGTTGCAGTCGCTCCGATCGCCCTTGTTCTTGTACAGTGTTATGATGCTTGAATCTTTGAAATCCTGTGGGACTTGTCCTTCACGCCAGCATAGCTCTATTAGCTGGTGGATCTGTATAGTGAGTGTGTCTTGCCCACTCCTGATAACCTCTATTGGAATCCCATCCTTACCTGGAGCCTTGCCAGATGCAAGTTCATTTATAGCACACTTAACTTCTGTTATGGTGGGAAGTGTGTCCAGGTGGTCAAGAGTTGGTAGAGCCTCTATGGCAGGGATGGAGTTATTGCCTCTCCATAGCACAAAGCCTGGGCTAAAATATAGAGATCATGTGTTGCCCATGCAGCATGATCCCTCTCTCGGCCTGCCTAGTTTACTCCAGAGGAAAGGTAACACCCCTACATCTGGAACAAGACAAGCTGCAGAAGCTGCCGGATCAGCAAAGCAATGCTCTAACTGTCCGCCTGTCGGAGCTTCGATCCTAGACCAGTCGCCAACCAAGGCTTAGGGCCTGGTCTGCCCTGCCATGACATTTTGTCTTTAGCTTGCATTTCCTCGCACCAGGGTAAGGCTTGTACCCTCCCAATTGCGCTCTTCCGCCCGAAGCCGTTGGCACAATGTGGGGTGTCGGGTTTGGTAAGCGCCGCCCAACGTTCAGCGCTAACAGAAACCAGGTAGTACCGTCTACTGTTATACGGTAGCTCAGTCATATCTGACTAAGACCTGACACATATATATATATATATATATATATATATATATATATATATATATATATATATATATATATATATATATATATATATATATATATATACATATATATATATGAGAACATTCTGTGGCAGAATCACAGCGGCCGTGGAGTCGAATCTGTATGAAGTGGTCAACAAGATGGTGGCTGGGTCTTTGACCATGACGCTGCTGGAGAATGCTGGCCGGGCGAGCATGAGGCTGGATGAGATGATCCAACTGCTGGGCAACCACAAGGAGACCATGTTGTTGAGGTATGTACATGTTTGCCGTGGATTCGAACTGAGGTTATCATGTACCATGGTTGTATTAGCTGTAGTTGTAGTGGTTGTTGTAATTGTAGTTGTAGTAGTTGTTGAAGTAGTTGCTACAATAATTTGATTAGTCAGCAGAAGTTTTCATAGTAGTAGTAGTAGTAGTAGTAGTAGTAGTAGTAGTAGTAGTAGTAGTAGTAGTAGTAGTAGTAGTAGTAGTAGTAGTAGTAGTAGTAGTAGTAGTAGTAGTAGTAGTAGTAGTAGTAGTAGTAGTAGTAGTAGTAGTAGTAGTAGTAGTAGTAGTAGTAGTAGTAGTAGTAGTAGTAGTAGTAGTAGTAGTAATACTCTAATGAATAGTATAACAGTACGATACAGTTATTCTTGGGGTTAAAGTTAGTTTCATATCCTTTACTGAACGTAGCAATCAACTGCGTCCGTTAACACCTTATTATTGGGGTACAAGGATAATAAATCAACTGACCACAGAACTAATCGAACCCATTCCCCTATCGACAGGTGTAAGTGGGGGGAGGACGAGTGTGGCCTGGATAACTTCACCACCATCACCACTGACCATGGGCTGTGCTTTACCTTCAATGGGCCGAATTCAAACCGAGACCTTCAGGTACACACTCCAGGTAAGCTTTCTGTGTAAAATCTACTCTCTTCGGACCTTCAAATAGACACTCCAGATATGCTTTCTGTGCAAAATCTACTTTCTTCAGACCTTCAAGTACACACTGCAGGTATGCCTTCAGTGAAAAGTCTACTTTCTTCAGACCTTCAATAGACACCCGAGGAATGCTTTTTGTGTACACTCTACTTTCTTTAGACCTTCAAATAGACACTAGAGGTATTTAAAAATTTAGCTGCATGTCCATCACAGGACGCAGCAGTCTACCTCAGCATTTTAGCTGTTCGTGATTCCTGGGCAAGTTTTCCGTTCAGCATTTGCCATTGCTTTCTGAATGACTGGCATCTATACCTTTTTGGAAAAAAATCAGCACCGCTATGTTTCGAACCCGGCTATTCGGGATTACAATAGATGTTGATGATGATGATGATGATGATGATGATGATGATGATGATGATGATGATGATGATGATGATGATGATGATAACTGTTTCATAAAACACACATACACCCTCACATGCCATGCCGTCTCTCCACAGGCTTGTCCAAAGGACTCCAGCTGACCCTAAACGTGGAGGAGTATGAGAGAATGGCAGGGCCACACGTGGCATCAGGGATCCATATCTTAGTTCACATGAAAAGAGAGTACCCTCTGGTGGAACAGTTCGGCCAAGCCGTGGCGGCTGGGAGTCACACGTTTGTGGCACTCCGGCTCAAGCAGGTAATCATCATCTCATCTCATCTCATCTCATCTCATCTCATCCTGTTCCTCTTGTACCTTGCTGTGTCGAGGTGAAATATAAACAGCGGGAGAGTGCCCGCTTATGGGCTTCATATATCGATATTCCCATGGACTCTGTTATTCCATCCGTCCATCGTCTACGTGGTCGCCCTCTTCCTCTGCTTCTATCTGGTCTGTACATCATTGCTTGTTGTAGTATACTGTTAGTTGGTAGTCTAGTTACATTCATTCATTCATTCATTCATTCATTCATTCAGTAGTATGTCCTTTGCAGAACCTTGCTCCCATAACAACCTTCCGGAAAACCTCTCGATCATAAGCAAGATGTCCCCGCGTCCGATACACCCATCTGGAGATCATCCGCCACATCCTGCACATATCTTCTCTTTGGCTTTCCTCTTCCTCTCTTCCCATTATTGTTCTCTTCAAACTTTCGTGACGTTTCAAGTGACCAAAATATTTCAATTTTCTTTGTTTTATCGGTTTTAATAGCCAACCTTCTTCAATATTCAGCTCTTGAAGTATTGATGCATTTGTTCTTTTCTTTACCCAAGATATTCTTAGAACTCGTCTATAACATTTATATTCAAAGGCATTTATGCGCTGCTCAGCTTGTTTAGTAAGTGTCCAGGTCTCACAGGCGTATGTTGCAATGGGAAAGATGTATGCTCTTAAAAATCTAATTTTTGTAGTTCTGTCTCTCCCATTCCATAATTTATTCAATGAAATCTAGCGCTGATATAACCCCCACTTCAGTCCTGATTTCTTCATTTCTGATTTTCTCTCTTCTTGATACATTGAGTATTCTTCTCAGGTATCTCATTTCCGCTGTTGTGATTTTTCTTTTCTTTTATTCTATCATTGTCCAGGTTTGGCATTGGTAGTAGCAGGTATTCAACAAATTGTATTCCCTTGGTGAATGTAAACACAGAAGTGTTAAACAATAGTATGCACGATTGATTGCCTGAGATATTTCACTGCATCTCGTCAGAAGCATTCACAATGACTGCGATTACCGTGGGGACGTCGTTGCTCCAGATTCCCACAGTATCAGAGAATATGTGTGTTGTTATTTCAGCCAAAATAGGATTCATCCTTTCACTTCAAATGATATACAGGCCATTTGTATAGACTCGCTACACTTAGTATGCAGGTGAACTCTAAAACAAATGAATTACATGGCGTCATCAAAAGATGTGCTAAAAATGCATTGAATTCGTTACAATAGTTACTGCTATGATCTAACACTGTTTTGGGAAAGCTGGAAAGTACCAATGAAGTATTCATTATAACAGGTGTTGGAAATATACTCTTCATGTTGTTAAATAACTTCTGCAACGTGTCTGTTGTTATTTCTATGAGTATGGACCACCGTTTCGAAATACTTGTACAACTAAAAAAAGAATGCTTTCTTCAGTTGATGACACCATTCTGTTTGGAGTGCAAAGAATTACTCCAGCGGACGACAGCCATTCGCTGTATATTGCTTCACGATGGACTGTGGAGCACATTTTTTTATGACGTCATGTAATTCATTTTTCAAATTCGTTCTACATACATTGTGTAATGAGACTTTACAAACACCCTGTATAAATCTGCAGTATGCACTTGACGAGATGCCTCGAAATATCATCATCATCACCAAGTGCCATACCGACTGGCGTAGGCGTTCATGACTCTCCACAGAATTCTGTCTTTGGTTTTCTGGATCAACTCTGCCATTGATATTCCTCCATGCCACCGTCGCAATCCATCCAGCATCATTTCTCGTGATCTGCCTCTGCCTCTCTTCCCCTCGATCTTTCCAGTTGTCACAGTGTTCTCCAACGCCTCTCTTCTCATCACTTGACCAAAAGAGCTGTTTGTCTCTTTCTTATTCTTGTATATAATGTTCTAGTTTCATTAGCCTGTTTCAGGCATTCGTTGTTAGTTACTTTGGCAGTCCAAGGAATTCGAAACATTCGTCTAAGGAACCACATCTCTGTTGCTTCCAATCTCTTCCTAATTTGTTCATTTACATACCAAGATTCACAGCCATACAGCAAAACAGGTTCTATATAGCACTTCATCATTCTTTTTCTTACTTTCAATGATAGTGACTTATTGCGTAAGATATTCTTCATTTTCTGAAATGCAGCCTTTGCTTGCCTTATTCTGCTCTGAATCTCTTTTGTGCATCTTCCATCTGATGTTATAAATGTCCGTGAAATATGCCAGGCAATCAATCGTGCAACATATTGTTTATGACGTCCGTGTTTAAGACAGGTATGTCTCAACGTGTCTTCAATCAGTTCATGAGCTACGGGATGGCAGCGGCTAGCACACTAACCTGTCGGTTCAATGGTCTAGAGTTCGAGTCTCATTCGACGCGAGGATTATTTTACGTAACAAGCGTGTCCACCTTAAGCATGCATTTGTGTAAGGTTTACCTCTTCTAGACAGATTCCATTCAAAGAAACGAGCCGAATGCAAGACGGGCCTGTGTGCCCAATTTGTCACACTTTAAAAATAAAGTTCGCTTGTTCGTTCCCAACTTTCTTCTTCAGCGATCAACATTTGCAATGAGTCCATTCCTGCATGGGTCACAATCAGGATGGTTCATTTTGAGATCTTCATCATTCCCACTGTTTCTCTTGAAGCAAATTTCCACCGCCTGCCTGGCGAGGTCAGGGCAGTCTTGGGGGACGAGCTCTGGTTGTGACTTGATACTTCTCATTTGCAAGTGGCAGAGTCAGTGAGATCCTTCGGTGGACATTTGTTGGAGTTGTGTTGAGTTGAGCTGAGTTGAGCTGAGTTGACTTGAGTTGAGATGAGATGACTTGAGTTGAGTTGAGCTGAGTTGACTTGAGTTGAGTTGAGTTGAGCTGAGCTGAGTTGAGTTGAGATGAGTTGAGTTGAGATGAGTTGACTTGAGTTGAGTTGACTTGAGTTGAGATGAGTTGAGTTGACTTGACTTGAGTTGAGTTGAGTTGAGATGAGTTGACTTGAGTTGAGCTGAGCTGAGCTGAGTTGAGATGAGTTGAGTTGAGCTGAGATGAGTTGAGATTAGTTGACTTGAGTTGAGTTGAGTTCTGATGAGCTGAGTTGTGATGAGCTGAGTTTAGTTGAGCTGAGTTGAGTTGAGATGAGTTGAGTTGAGATGAGTTGAGCTGAGATGAGTTAAGTTGACTTGCGTTAAGCTGAGCTGAACTGAGTCGAGTTGAGTCAAGAACCGACATCACAGCACTTGGGACAATCCCATGATTGCTCCGTTCTCATCTCTACAGCCAGCGAAGAGTCCCAATACTAATGGTATCAGTAGCCGTCTGATGATAGTTATGATAGGCATCATCATCTTCCACTTTTGCTGTCATCATTGTTCTTGTTAAACACTTGGTTAGTTTCATGAAAATCAATTCTGAAACTTTCATCATTGTTCGTGGTAATGACCTAGTTTAGTCTTGTTAAACACTTGGTTAGTTTCATGGAAATCAATTCTGAAACTTTCATCATTGTTCTTGTTAAAGACTAGGTTAGTTTTGTGAAAATCAATTCTCAAACTGTCATTCTCCTTGTTAACAACTAGGTTAGTTTCATGAAAATAAATTCTGAAACTCGATTTGCAACTTGATTTTTGTCTTTCCGTTCTACCTCTGCAAGTTGCTTGACACTCGCACTTGAATTGATAAATGCGGTTTGATTTGGTGTGCGGAGACAATGGTTCTTTTGCAAAAGTAGCCGAACATATACCAATGTGGGTGGGAAAGAGAGTTAATCAGTCTTCAGGAATCCCTGTGTCGTCGGAAGGCTATATAGCACCGTCATCGCCGATGTCTCAACAACTAATAAAATGCAGTCATAATGTGAACAAAGAAACAAGCGTTTCATATACTGTATTCGACAAACAATAAACGATTGTTCAAATATAGTGAGGCGTGAGCAATCAGGCTGTGCTAGCTGGTTTTGTGTAAACATAAACAGTTCGTTCTAAAATTGAAATTACCATGTGGATAAAAGATTTTCTACACTCGAACAATACATATGACTATGTGTTTTAATTGTTTCAGCCAAATATTGTTAAATTATTCATTTCACATAATATATAACACTGCAGTATGCACCTGACGAGATGCAGTGAAATATGTCAGGCAATAAATAGTGTAACATATTGTTTGGGGCGTCTGTGTTAAAAGTCATTGTTCTTGTTAAAGACTAGGCGAGTTTAATGAAAATCAGCTCTGAAAGCTGTCATAATTGTTCTTCCAAGGAGCATCGGCTGGGTTACCCATACGACAGCTGTCGGCCTGGCATTCTACAGTACGTGTCCAACCGAACCTACAACTATGGCCTACCGACTTGTCAAACTGACTGCTTTGTGAAATACGTCATTGAAAGATGTGGCTGCAAGGACTACTACATGCCCGGGGGTAAGTACATAAATATATCTTGAGATCTAAATTTTAAGTACTGATTGACACTCACAGAAGACAAAAGAGAGATGTAGAAATAAGAGAGCATATTATAGAAGATCCCATGGACAGACAGAAAAACCAATGACCAAGTCCTACAAGAAACAAATGAAAAATTGATTAGGGAAATTAGACGTAGTCAAAATTGGTTGGTCGCGTTATGAGAAGAAATAAATTGGAGAGCTTGGTGACAACTGGCAAGATCGAGGGGGAAAGAACAAGGGAAAGGCGGAGAAGTAAATACCTAGATAGCTTGACCATGTGGCATGGTGGAGACAAGAACACAGAGCTGATCTAAGACTCTGGTGATCTTACCGGCATGGCACATGAAGAATGAATTATAGATAAGTTTCCTAGTCAAGAAATGTGCAATAAATAGTTTATGGTGTCTATGCTTTATTTAGTTGCATGTCCTTCACAGGACGTAGCAGTCAACCCCAGCATTTTAGCTTTTCATAATTTCTGGGCAAGCTTTACGTTCAGTAGTTTGCCATTGCTTTCTGAACTGCTTTATTCAGCTAAGGGAATATATCGTTTTGCGTTGAGTTGAGTCAAGAGAGGCGTTGGAGAATATCGTGACTACTGGAAAAATCGAGGGGAAGATAGACAGAGGCAGACCAAATGAAATTATGTTGGGCGGTTTGAGAAGGTGGCATAGAGGAATATCATCAGCAGAGTTGATCCAGAACACCAAAGACCGAGATCTGTGGAGATCCGTGAACATCTACGCCAGCTGGCAGGACACTTGATGATGAGTCAAGAACCGACATCAGATTACTCGAAAAAAACCCATAAGTGCTCCGTCCTCATCTTCAACAACCAGCGAAGAGTTCCAATTCTAATGGCATATTAGACAGTGGAGAAATAGAACATAGATTCAAAAGTGACGTTGTCGCTGATCCAGCAGGGCCTGTGCTTTCTGCCTTATGACCCATTACCATGGATTGATACATGCAAATGTTTATCTGCTGTTGTGTTCTCCAGCTGACACTATATTACTATATTTGTATACAGAAATATTAATTGAAAACTCTTTGATGCCACGAAGACAGTTCATAAATAAACACACATGTATTGTTTGGTCGGTAACTATAGCTTTCAATTGTTATGTTGTCTAGTGCGTCCTCTGGTCTTTGCTTCCTTCTTGTATTTCTATGAGCGCTAAACAATACGTGTGTATTTTTTTATGAACTGTCTTGGTTCTCAAAGTGCTTCCCAATTGATATTTATGTGTGATACGTGTACAACATTGGAACCTGCCAGGGTGCGACATGACGGGGTTAGATGAATTCACAGATGCCTAGGGATATCAGTTATAACTTCTCGCCTCCCGTCCATATCATCACCGTGGTTACTACTTTCTCGGCTTCGTCGTCCACACAAAGGGACAGGCTCTGTTACTTGAGTATTCATCTACGTTTTCTGATAATCGTTCCGCCTTGTCTGGCTAATTGGAAACTCTGACGTTCTCTACCAAATGCATCCACTTACACCGAATACAACGCTACACAGATATGACTCGTTCACAAGAGTAGGTTTTCCTGTATAATCAACACTCTAGCATAGACATTATCGCAGTCACGTATGCTACAATACACAATATATAACACTGATACACAATCTATTAAAATGATAGGCACAATCTTTGGCCATCACCATCTTCGGCCCTCGTGGTACGTCCGCACAGAACGAAGTCCACGGCTCGAATGTCCTGTCACCTTCGCGATCACGTGGGTTCGCTCCGGTGGCCATCTCGGCGTGCCAGTTCATGACCTAAAGTCACGCGTGTCACGTCCTTTCGTGTGACACTCTTTCCCTATGCCATGAGTTCCACTTCACGGCATGGCAGAACCAGTCAATCATTTCTCTTATTTAAATGTTGATTACAATACTGGACACAGCATTACGGCCTGGTGTGTTTGTGTGTTTTTTATTTCACCTATGCTAGTTTAATATAAAATTCTGAGACCGATGGTGTTATGTCAATGGTTATATATGAATTATGTCCGTATTCTATAGGTGTAGGTTAATTTGGACGAAAGACATGGTTGATGAAGACACTTTTTTAGGGATGTCTAGTTGATCATAAGTCGAAATACACTTGTTCCTACATTGATGTGCCGTCATAATTTTGGGATGACAGGTTCGAGTCCAGGTCGCTAATTATAGCTTTCAATTTTTATGTTGTCTAATGCGTCCCGTGGCCTCTGTTTTATTTTTCTACTTCTATGAGTGCCAAATAACACATTGTTTATTAACTATATTTAAATATAGACCGATCATGCACTAGATGCATAATAAGGTCAATAACATACCAATCAACCGCCTTTACTTTTCAGGATATGTCGCTGTGGACAGATGACCAACGCCACACGGCACGGACAATAACGGGCAAGATATTGCACATAGCATTGTCCATCTCCCATTCATTATTTAATGCTTTGTCTTTCTGTAACTGATTGCAGATGTCGCAGTGTGTACACTGGCGGAGTACTTCACATGTCTGCGTCCCGCTCAAAGTAAGTATCCAGGTTACAGGTGGGATCTTGATACGTATGTGAATAAATTAGAAACACCTTGGAAGCAACGGTATGTAGTTTCTGAGACGAGTGCTGTAAATTCTTTGGACTGCCAAAGTTACTAACAGACGATTGTCTGGAAGAGGCTAATGACTATAACATTATATTCAGCAATAAGAAAGAGACAAAAAGGCTTTCTTTGGTCATGTGATGAGAAGAGAGGCATCGGAGAACATCGTCACAACTGGAAAGATCATGGGGAAGAGAGGCAGAGGCACACCAAGAGAAATGATGCTGAATGGACTGAGACGATGGCATGCAGGAATATCATCAGCAGAGTTGATCCAGAACACCAAGGACCGCTATCTGTGGAGAGACATGGACGTCTACGCCAGCTGGCAGAGCATTGGATAATGATAATGTGCTTACACTTTTAAAATTACATTCGCTGCTTCTATTTCAAGCTATTCATACATTCATCATCATCATCCAGTGCCCTGTCGGCTGGCCTGAGCAATCATACCTCTCCACAAATTGCGATCTCCGATGGCTTGGATCAGTTCATATGTTGACTCCCTTCCGTGCCATGACATAAGACTGTTAAGAATCTTCTCCCGCTGTCTTCCTCTATCTCCCTTTCCGCAAATCTTTCCGGATGTTCCGACAAGTTTCAGTGTTTGTCTTCTCATAACGTGGCTAAAAACGATGACTGCTTCTTTCTGATGATGTTCATACATTAATCCAGTTAATCATTGCTTTAAGGGGACCTTCGCGGCCAAATCGTTAGCCTTGCCCTAAGATCGCGGGTTCGATTTTCGGACTCCGTCGTTCATACACGCGTGCAGTTTTTAGGGAAAGCCATAAAGGGCATAGGTGGAGCTTCGAGGTTCATGTTTTATGCGATGTTCTCAATATACGGCTTGTCGTTCTTGAGAGAGAGAGAGAGAGAGAGAGAGAGAGAGAGAGAGAGAGAGAGAGAGAGAGAGAGAGAGAGAGAGAGAGAGGCCGAGCCATAAGGGGTATACCCTGTTACAATGAAATTGATCCGCCAGGCTTCAGTCAACCTTTAGCGTTTAAGTCTTCCACTTCTTCTAAGGAGTCTCTGTGGCGTAGTGGTTACGCAGCCTGCCTGGCACAAGGAGGGTGTGGGTTCAAATCCTGGCTACGTCATTCGGTTCACGAGTGCAGTTTTCTCTGAGACTCCTGGTGGTCGCCGTTGAAACTACGGAGTTTGTGCTTTGTGTGATGCTTTCGCCAGGACCCCCCCCGAAATGAGACTGAGCCATATAAGATAAAACCCGGTGCAATGATGACAATCTTCTTGCATTTTAAACCTCTTTTAAACCCTTTCTTTCACATAAAGTTCTTATATTAACTCCTGCTGTGTGAGAGAATTGTTATACTATCTCGTGTTGTATGAGACATTTACCATATTAACTTGTGCTATATGAGACAGTTATCATATTAAGTTCTGTTGTGTGAGAACATGTGATGATTATGATGGTCATGATTGTGACAGTGATATGATAATGATGATGATGATGATGATGATGATGATGCTGATGATGATGATGATGATGACGATGACGATGACGATGATGATGATGATGATGATGATGATGATGATGATGATGATGATGATTGTTTGTGGTGATGATGACCATTATAATGATGATGGTTGTGATGATGAGACTACTATCATGATGATAGTGGTGGACAATCGTACTTGCCTCACATCGTATTTTACTTTCATGACTTCATTATGTTTTCAGAAGACTACCCCGCGAAAGCAGAACAGAACTGTCAATGCTCAGTGCCTTGCGATTATGAATTCGCCGAGACGATGTATTCATACGCTGAACTCTCCAAGTCGGCCATCGATAAGATCGACAAAGGTTAGTTAGTTGCATATCAACCATTTCATTTATTTGGCTGTTGGTGGTTCTTTGGCAAAGTTACGTTCAGTAGTTTGCCATTGCATTCTGAACGTCCGGTACTCATACCATTGTATGAAAATCAGCGCAAGGCGGTCTGCTTTCAAATCGCCCGCAGTTGTGTTTCGAACGCGGTACGCGGGACACCCCTAATCTGCACAGTTCGTGGTGACGCAGAGACTCAGAGACTAGGCTAGACTAGAAAGCGAATATTTACAGAAGCAGAAAACAAACACTAAAAGGGTCCCAATTATAACTAACAAATAGTTATAATATAATACAAATATCTGGGTACAATCTTCAACTGCTCCAACATCATAAGGGAAGAAATACAAACTAGAATCAATTCTGGAAATAAGATATACTATGCACTACAACATCTACTAAAATCAAAGGCGCTATCTCGTAACACCAAGATCACAATATACAAAACACTGATCAGATCAGTTGTACTGTATGGCTCTGAAACCTGGAGTACAACGAAAGGAGACGAAGCCTTGCTACAAACCTTTGAGAAAAATGTTTTAAGACGCATCTTTGGACCCATTAGGGATACACAAAGTGGAGAGTGGAAAAGAAGAAGTAACAAAGACATTTATGATCTGTTTAAGTTCCCATTAATCACTGGTATCATGAAGGCTAATAGACTACAATGGCTGGGGCATATAGAAAGAATGGAAGATAATAGGGAAACAAAACTCGCTTACACTCAGGAAATAAATGACCGTAGACCCCGAGGTAGACCAAGAAGACGATGGAGAGATAATATACATACAGACCTACAAGCACTTGGAATCAACGACTGGCAAGAGAAGGTCAACCAGAGAGACGAATGGAGACGGCCTGTATCTGCAGCAAAGAACCTCAATGGCTCGGAACGCTGAAGAAGAAGAAGAAGAAGACATAGTTCGACAGATGAACGGTACCTAAACACATAGAACTTCAAAGCTAGATAGCAGCTGCACTAGCCATTGGGCCTTAGCCTTAATTCCTCAGGCTCAAGACCTACCCCCGCCTCCTGTCCTACACCGCAAGCTATAGGCAGTTGCTGAAAGTTTTTGTTTGTTTGTTTAAAACAGCATCACTTACAATTGCTTGCCCTTGTTTGTAAACCAATTGACATTTTATCAGTTACCATTGGCACCTTGCTGTCTTGACAGACGTTATTTTGTTCAACTGTGCTTCAAAAGGGCATAATAACTACAACCCATGGCGGTAGCGAATGTGACTGATCAGACCAATTCGCTCTATACACATGACCATTTCCACCGTTATACCTCTCCATAACACAAAGCCTGGGCTGAATTAAGAGATCGTGTGTTGCCCGTGCAGCATGGTCCCTCTCTCGGCCTGCCTAGTTTACTCCAGAGGAAAGGTAACACTAATACAGGGTGCATTTTTAATGACTGCAGTGTTTGAAAATATTGCCGGTCCAAGTTTTATATTTACCTATTATGTTGCATGAACTTTACAGAGGGTGAATACAAAACTTGGACCGGCAATATTTTCAAACACTGCACAGTTATTAAAAATACACCCTATACATCTGGAACAAGACAAGGTGTAGAACTTGATCAGTGATACGGTTAATATCACACTGAGCACCTGTACTTCCCGTAACATTCCCTGGTAATCGGATTAGGCCGGGTGATTTGAGAGCACAGGTCACTTTAAAACATCTCCCGTCTTGTGGGGAGATGCGAACACATTATCATCAGAACGATAGGCAGTCCTTGCTACCCATAGTCTGACAACGAACAAGTACCGCAGTAGGGGCCTGGTGTGGTTATGTGAAGTGTTAGCACCGCCACATGTTTGTAGGCCGAAGTGCAAGAAAGAATAGGCGGCCAGTCTTTCCTTCCCGTAGCGAACGAGCGCTTCCATAAGGGCTGGCACCGAATCCTAGTCCGATTTTGCCCATGCCATTATCAACGCAACGTCATAACCAGCATGGCAACACGCCGGTTAAGTAACGTTAGGCCTCACTTTTTCAATGTGAATGAATTCTGACAACACGAGATACATGGTGCGGCACTGAGTCCTGTCTTTGAGTGGTCCTCTTCTTTCGTCTTGTATCGGTCAATGGGACAAACACCGTCATACAAGTCACCCCAAGCCGTCTTAACCTTCATCATCGTCATCCAGTGCCTTGCCAGCTGGCTTGGGTGATAATGCCTCTCTACAAATTACGATCTCCGACGTCATGGATCAATTAGTGTGTAGACTCCCTTCTGTGCCATGACACAAGATGTCAAGAATCTTCTCCCAATGTATTCCTCTAGCTCTCTGTCCTCAAATCGTTCTGGTTGTCACAACATGTTTCAGTTTTTGTCTTCTCATAATGAGGCCAAATAACGATGACTGCTTCTTTCTGATGTTGGTGATAAGTTGTCTTTGCGACACAGCTTCCTGTAAAACGTCCTGAATGCTAATTTTGGCTGTCGAACTAATTTTCAGCATTCTTTTATAAAACCACATCTTCAAGGCTTCCGCGAAGTTTTCCTCCTGTTTACTAATCGTCCAGGATTCGCAGCCGTATATTAAAGTTGGTTCTATGTAACATGCAAGAACTCTTGTTCTAACTTTCAAGGACAGTGACTTATTGCACACTGTCAGAATCTTGCATTCAGCAATAACACAGGCTCGTAATCACTAACAGATGTGATACAAACACTGTCACAGAATGACTTTACGTGACACACTGCAAATACAATTCAAACACTTTATTCACACTTCTCACTCATCACAACCATTACATGCATCGCGCAATTACAATATCGATGCCATAATACAATCAATAGATATATCAATGCAATGTATACAACTCACAATCCTACATACCAGGCGCACAGTCTCCTATACTCACACAGGCTTTCTATCTATTGGCGTTCATACACACAAGTCATACGAGCACCATTCAATCCGTCTGTCCTGTACAACCGTCCCAAGCCGTCTGGCGCTAACCGCTGTGAGTTCTCGCTAGTCGGGGTTGTGTCCCTGCGTGGACTTCATGTCCCACGCATGCACCGACTGACCATTCCTGTCACAGCGTGGTTAGTGTCGCTCACAGGCGGACCTGGCCGTAATTGCCAGGCGTCGTTGACGACGACGCGGTAGAACTGGTGGGGAGATTATGACACACACAATGTGTCTTATCCTTAGTGCCATATAGTGAGTGCAAACAAAAATTACGTCATATGAATTAGAGAGAAATCCTCGAGGCCAAAATACGAAAAAAAAAACTAAGGAAAGCGTTGGAAACAACAGAAACGTCACAGAGCGATTAGGGCAACAACGGGAGACTTACGGGGACATGGAACCAATAAGACAGTGCAAATTTTAAGAGGAAACATTGGCGTGGCTATGGATCAGTGTTGGCATAAAGGCTAATGGCTAGACTTATAATAGCAGTGACGAACATGCTACAAGATATCGCCACAAAAGTAACGAACCTGCAGGCAGAGAAACTAGACAGATTGTACTTAGAGCAGAGAGACGAACAATGAGTGAAATGGACAGAAGGTCGTCTGCGGACGAATAGAAACCTAGGTTTGTCTTCAAGTCATACATATTCATGTAAAACATTCTTAAGCCCCGCCCTGGTATCACAGGCTCTTAATGAATATTGAAATGTAATGTTTAATGAAGCAACCGGTATACGTTGGAACCAATAAACAGCGTTATTTATTATTCAAAGCCCAGAGTCTACTTCATCCATCATGTTCAGAGTTGCGGCTCCAATTGCTTGTTGTACAGTTCTTTGAGCCAGAAGAAGTTAGATGCATACTGTTGGCTTGTTACAGTTGTTATATTAATGCAACCAGCAGTTTGGCACTTAGGCTTAGCTATTCCATGCAGCTCTTCCGTGTCCTCTCTATATTATTAATTTCCGCCTCTGCTTCTTTTGTCATTGTGTGTGTGTGTGTTTTTTCCCCTTCCTCTGTTTCTTTTGCTTCGTGGATTCTCGTCAAACGCTTTTCTAGTTATACCATTCTCAGGTTTCCTCAGTGTGTGTTTTACCCAGCGCCAGAGTCCTACATACCCTCACAGTCTGTGTTTTACCCAGCGCCAGTGTCTTATATACGCTCATAGTCTGTGTTTTACCCAGCGCCATTGTCCTACATACGCTCTCAGTGTGTGTTTTACCCAGCGCCAGTGTCCTACATACCCTCTCAGTGTGTGTTTTACCCAGCGCCAGTGTCCTACATACCCTCTCAGTGTGTGTTTTACCCAGCGCCAGTGTCCTACATACCCTCTCAGTGTGTGTTTTACCCAGCGCCAGTGTCCTACATACCCTCTCAGTGTGTGTTTTACCCAGCGCCAGTGTCCTACATACCCTCTCAGTGTGTGTTTTACCCAGCGCCAGTGTCCTACATACCCTCTCAGTGTGTGTTTTACCCAGCGCCAGTGTCCTACATACCCTCTCAGTCTGTGTTTTACCCAGCGCCAGTGTCCTACATACGCTCTCAGTGTGTGTTTTACCCAGCGCCAGTGTCCTACATACCCTCTCAGTGTGTGTTTTACCCAGCGCCAGTGTCCTACATACCCTCTCAGTCAGTGTTTTACCCAGCGCCAGTGTCCTACATACCCTCTCAGTCTGTGTTTTACCCAGCGCCAGTGTCCTACATACCCTCTCAGTCTGTGTTTTACCCAGCGCCAGTGTCCTACATACCCTCTCAGTGTGTGTTTTACCCAGCGCCAGTGTCCTACATACCCTCTCAGTGTGTGTTTTACCCAGCGCCAGTGTCCTACATACCCTCTCCATTCACTGCTATTTGTTTATTCGTGGCTGGCTAGATATTGTACCTATAATTTCTTCTACGAAATTAGGAAGCCAGTTCCACGCCCAACCCTCCTCTATTGCCTCTTACGACAGGCATGGTTGATTACAGTGTGTTGCTATTCTTCGCTGTCGACAACCTTCTGTCTCGTATGCTGCCAATCATTTCTGATACATGTTTCTCCTTGCTTTGATGTTAAACTGTCTTCGGGAGTCAGATATGTCCAAATAGATAGATAGATAGATAGGAGCACCCGTTCTTACACATCCGGTGTGCTGATGCCGGGTTAGTGAGTTCAACCCCTACACCGGACCAAAATGTTAACTTATCGTCCTTGACTTGGCGACGTAAATTACAAGTACCTCAGAAATTGGAGTGAGTTTGCCTGATGGCGAGGGACACTGGTAATAGGGAAAGCTGATCCACACGCAGAACTCAGTCCAGTGCACTAGAAGTACTAGCTCGTGTATGGACAACGCTTGAGCCCAAAGCAAGAGGTACACGAAACAAACATTGTCTTTTCTGGTATCTTGCCTCTTGGTATCCCTCAATCTCCTCCCCTCCAACGTTCCCGATGTGACGACATACCCCAGCCTTCACCTGCCCATGACATGCTCCCAAAAAGTAGATTGGCATCTTCTGATGTGAGCAACCAGGTCTCTTTGGGAGTTCACTTATTTCATGATATCTTCATGGCTATTTCTATCTGTCCTCTGAGTTCTCATCATTATTCTATAAAAACCAGATTGCCCATAGCTTCTACTAATTCCTCATTTGTCTGCTAACTATCCATTAGTCACTTCCGTTCATTGGACGCAGAGGTGTTTCCAAGGCACCAGGGCCAGGTTCTATGCTGGCCAAGACCTACTAACACGTCCTAGTCGTGTGTCCTGGGCAACAGGTCCCTTCGGGGTCCTGGCAAACGTAGAAGGATCGCTGATTCTTCCGAAGTCGGAGAGTATCTGCCTGCACGGCGAGGAACCACCAGTCTGCACACCAATAAGCCAGACATGGGATAACGGATACTCACGCAAACCTCAGTTCGGTATGACATCACACTGATGTTGGACAACAGGATGTCACTCATCCGACATACAGGACTTCACGCTGGAGTTCACAGCCAGCGAACACAAGCAAGCACTCAAACAACTTCATTCACTCTTAAGAACAATTTCCCTCACCTCCTCCCCTTTGACACAAAGGTAAATTACGGAGAATATTCTGTACTTTTTGACATGCGCATTTGCTTGGGCCATTCTACATTTAACGGATTCGGTGCCAAACAAAAAGTAGGATTAGACCAGACGTGGCACGCAATCAAATGAACAAGTACAGATAGTGTGAATTTCACCTCACTAAACGTTGAAATTGCGGAAGATACCATGAAACAAAACAAATAACACAATGACCTAATATGGCGATATACTGTCCTTTTGGGAGGTCACATGTGGCGATATATTATCCTTTGGCACTGAATCAGTTAACTTCCTTAATATAGGGTGTATGTTTAATGACTGTGCAGTGTTTGAAAATATTGCCGGTCCAAGTTTTGTATTCACCCTCTGTAAAGTTCACGCAACACAATGTTTTTTAAATGTTGCAAATCCCTTACAGGACGTTGCAGTCAACACCAGCATTATTCAGCTGCTGTTGATGTACTAGGCAAGTTTTACGTTCAGTTGTTTGCCATTGCTTTCTGAACGACCGGCTCCCATAACAGCACTTTATAACACAACGCGACACGGTCTACTGCACAAATCGGTCGCAGCTGCGTTTCGAACGCCTAGTAAGCGGCTCACGAACCGTGTTCGCAAGCCTTTGGCCACGGAGCCCGATAATAACATAATAGGTAAATACAAAACTTGGATCGGCAGTATTTTCAAACACTGCACAGTCATTAAAACTACACCCTGAACATCTTATATCTGGTGTTATTAAAGCACTCAAAAACATTGACATGTGGTCCATATGAAAGTAATATTTTTGTCATTTTGATGCTATCAATTATTTCCCCCATTGTGCAACTTATGTGACATCCACAGACTAAAATTAAATAAATGATTAAATTAATTAATTCCCCCGGGAAGGTTAACCCGGTCAACAAATGCCCGCAGAAGTCGGATGTGTCGGCCTAACGGCGCAAGAACGCAGCTCTGCTGTAAACAGGCACAACGCAATCACGTCCGGAAAAAAAAAAAACTCCGGATGAACACAGAAGAAGAAATTAATTAATTCTATCTAACGCCTATGTCTATTGAGTCAAAAAATTCATACGCAGTTTATTTCACAGAAGACATCGATAGAATTCTTCCGAGGTACAAAAGAGCTCTAGATGTGTATGAGTACGTCAGCGAGCGGAATCAGCATAAAAAGAGCAACTACCGGGCATTTAGCGAGTCCTTGAGTGCAGTCACACAACTGTATTATGCCACAACATCGATGTTGAAGGATGTTAGAACTGGTAAGTTTAAGTTAGAAATAGTACACAAGTTAGTCAGTCGCGGTTCCAATTTCACGGCAACGGGTTAACCCATAATTCTCCGTTCCTGTGCCAGTGATATCACGCAAATTGCTTCTCACTGCCCCATGTGAAAAGTGGAACAAACAGCAGTGCCGACAAACCAATAGTATGCACAGGCAAGTGCATGCATAAGGCCGCTGCCAGAATGCCAACACCACTGTCCGCCACGAAAGTTACAGTTCATTGTCGATGGAAGCGGCAGTCACTAGAAAAGCAGCAGCTTCACACACATTACTGCATAAGGAAAAATTAGCTAGTTCAGCAACAGACCGCCGCCATTTTCTGAATATGCAGTTCACTATACAAACAACCGCGGACAGATGTAAATGCACTCCAGTTCACTATAAATGCACTCCAGTTCACTATACAAACGGGACGCAGAGGTGTTTCCAAAGCACCTGGGTCGGGTTATATACTGGCCAAGACCTATTGATGCGTCCTCGTCGAGCGTCCTGAGCAATAGGTCCCATTCGGGGTCATGGCTAAAGTCAGGATCGTCTGCCTGTACGGCGAGGAACCACCAGTCTGCACACCAATAAGCCAGACATGGGACAACGGATACTCACGCAAACCTCATTTCCTGTATGACATCACACTGATGTTGGACAACAGGATACCTTCATCCGACATACAGGACTTCGCGTTGGAGCTCAAGCCAACGAACACAAGCAAGCAACTATACAAACAACCGAGGACAGGTGTAAATGAACTCCAGTTCACTATACAAACAACTGAGTACAGATGTGAAAGTACTCCACACGAAATCGTATACAAAATATCTCAAGTGAACACTGTTGATTTGTTTTGTCCAGCCTGTGGCTGAGTACATGCGACTTAGACAAATGTTTCTGGGGTTGGGGGAAGGGGGGGGGGAGTTTTCTCTGAGGAGACTCCTGGGGGTCGTCGCTGAAGCTGTGGAGTTCGTGCTTTGTGCGACGCTTTCGGCAGGCCGCCATGCGGAAAGAAACCGAGCCTTATTGGATAAAAACCGGTGCAATGAATTGAACATACAACTTTTGCAGCGCGAGATAGGCGGCGTAACCACTTTGCCACGGAGACTCCCATTTCAGGACTACGATTGTGTATCATTTCAGGATTTAAATTATGTGATATTTCAGGACTCACATTGTGTAACATTTCAGGATTTAAATTATGTGACATTTTAGGACTCAGAATATGTAACATTTCCAGATTTAAATTATGTTACGTTTCATGATTTATATTACGCAACATTTTATGATTTAAATAATGTAACAGTTCAGGATTTACACTATGTAACATTTCAGCATTTAAATTGTGTATCATTTCAGTAGTTAAATCATGTACCATTTCAGCATTTAAATTATGTAACATTTCAGGATTTAAATTATGTAACATTTTAGGACTCCGCTTATGTAACATTTCATGATATAAATTATGTAACATTTTAGGACTCCGCTTATGTAGCATTTCATGATATAAATTATGTAACATTTTAGGACTCAGATTATGTAACAGTTCAGGATTTACATTATGTAACATTTCAGGATTTAAATTATGTAATATTTTAGGACTCAGATTAAGTAAGATTTCAGGATTTACATTATGTAACATTTCAGGATTTATATTATGTAATATTTTAGGACTCAGGTTATGTAATATTTCAAGTCTATGGTTGTGTAACATGCCAGGACTAAGATTGTGTAATATTTCAATACTGTGATTATGTTACATTTCAATACTACTTTTATGTAGCATTTCAGAACTAGGATTATGTAACATTTCAGGACTAAGATTATATGACATTTTAAGACTAAGATTATGTCACATTTCAGGACTAGGATTATGTAACATTTCAGAAACTATTGTTATGTAACATTTCAAGGCTAACTATTATGTACCATTTCAGGACTAAGTTTATATAACATTTAAGGGCTAGCATTATGTAACATTTCAAGACTACGCGTATGTAATATTTCAGAAATATGATTATGCAACATTTCAATACTAAGATTACGTAACATTTCTTAACTAGGATTATGTAACATTTCCTGACTAAGATTATGTAACATTTCAGGACATTCAACGGTTACAAAACTTCATGTTGGAGGTGTACCAGACAAAGAGTGATTACCTCTGGGTTCAGTCGTATGTTGTGAAGAAAGGCTTCGTGGAGGCAAAGAATGAAATGGACGAGACAACACTGGGTAATTAATGGCTTCCTTTAGCGTGCATTTATCAAGCGATCGTTTGACCCATTCAGCCACCAACGTATCTACCATCCAACCTACCAT
Source organism: Cepaea nemoralis (assembly GCA_014155875.1). Lineage (NCBI taxonomy): Eukaryota > Metazoa > Mollusca > Gastropoda > Stylommatophora > Helicidae > Cepaea > Cepaea nemoralis. The sequence continues at coordinate 364,978 of JACEFZ010006356.1, read as the reverse complement.
CAGACAAGCCTGCCTACCTAGTTCGCCTGCATACCAACTAACCTACATAGCCTACCCACCCACATACCAATCCACTTACATACCAACCCACCCACATACCTACCCACCAGCATACCTTATATATTAACCTACCTAATACTTATCTGCTGACCTACATACCTAGCGACGTATCTACCAACCAACATACTTACCAACACAAACCGACATACCTACCAGCTCAAACCGACTTACTTAGCAACGGAACTACCTAGCAACCTATTTGCATATTTACTTTCCGATTCATCTATCTATCCATCTGTGCATCCATGCATCCATTTATCAATCCTCTCATGGATTCATCCACCAATTATATCCCATTCTAGTTTTTCTTTTCTATTTTGCTTGGCTTATATCTCACACTGTAGTTTGGGTGGTTTCTTTAGTCTCATACAGTTGTTACTTTAAAACTCCATCTCTTATATCTGCCCTAGATAACTGTTACTTTACAAACTCGTCGCTTATATCTGCCCTAGATAATTGTTACTTTAAAACTCCGTCTCTTATATCTGCCCTAGATAACTGTAACTTTAAAACTCCGTCTCTTATATCTGCCCTAGATAACTGTTACTTTAAAACCCCATCTCTTATATCTGCCCTAGATAACAGTTACTTTAAAACCCCATCTCTTATATCTGCCCTAGATAACTGTTACTTTAAAACTCCGTCTCTTATATCTGCCCTAGATAACTGTTACTTTAAAACCCCATCACTTATATCTGCCCTAGATAACTGTAACTTTAAAACCCCGTCTCTTATATCTGCCCTAGATAACTGTTACTTTAAAACCCATCTCTTATATCTGCCCTAGATAACTGTAACTTTAAAGCCCCATCTCTTATGACTGCCTTAGATAACTGTTACTTTAAAACCCCGTCTCTTATAACTGCCTTAGATAACTGTTACTTTAAAACCTCGCCTCTTACATCTGCTCTAGATAACTGTAACTTTAAAGCCCCATCTCTTATGACTGCCTTAGATAACTGTTACTTTAAAACCTCGTCTCTTATATCTGCCCTAGATAACTGTAACTTTAAAGCCCCATCTCTTATAACTGCCTTAGATAACTGTTACTTTAAAACCTCGCCTCTTATATCTGCCCTAGATAACTGTAACTTTAAAGCCCCATCTCTTATGACTGCCTTAGATAACTGTTACTTTAAAACCTCGTCTCTTATATCTGCCCTAGATAACTGTTACTTTAAAACCCATCTCTTATATCTGCCCTAGATAGCTGTTACTTTAAAGCCCCATCTCTTATGACTGCCTTAGATAACTGTTACTTTAATACCTCGCTTCTTATATCTGCCCTAGATAACTGTTACTTTAAAACCCCATCTCTTATATCTGTCCCTAGATAACATGTTACTTTAAAACCCCATCTCTTATATCTGCCCTAGATAACAGTTACTTTAAAACCCCATCTCTTATATCTGCCCTAGATAACTGTTACTTTTAAACCCCATCTCTTATATCTGCCCTAGATAACTGTTACTTTTAAACCCCATCTCTTATATCTGCCCTAGATAACTGTTACTTTAAAACCCCATCTCTTATATCTGCCCTAGATAACTGTTACTTTAAAACCCCGTCTCTTATATCTGCCATAGATAACTGTTACTTTAAAACCCCGTCTCTTATAACTGCCTTAGATAACTGTTACTTTAAAACCTCGCCTCTTATATCTGCCCTAGATAGCTGTTCCCCTACATAACTATTACTTTGACACCTTCAGCCACAGACTTTAACACAATCTGTCTCACTTATTATTTTAACTTCTTCTGACACGAACACTTATGTTAGTTAGTTTGTTGGTTAGTTAGTTAGTTAGTTGGTTAGTTAGTTAGTTAGTTCGCCCGCCCGCCCGCCCGCCCGCCCACCAGCTAGCCAGCCAGCCAGCCAATTAGTTAGTTAGTTAGTTAGTTAGTTAGTTAGTTAGTTAGTTAGTTAGTTAGTTATCAAATTATCCTCGATGCACATCGAACGATTCAGTCCATACGTGTTCGTTACCCCCTCCTTAGTATCTCCCTCAACGTGTAGCTACCGATGACACCAGGTCTGTGTTGGTTAACTTTTCGTCTTTGTCCCTCTAAATCAATGGTTCTCAACCTTTTCTGGCCCATGCACCCATTCACCATATGTTCAGAATGTCATTCCCCCCTCGCTTTCGTATTTCCTCCCTATACATTCCCCCGTCCCTACACAGTATACTTAAATATGGAAGCTAAAATTAATAACACATACTAGAACAAGTCTAGATGTCTACATAAAATGTGATTTGCGGGTCTACTTACGTTATAAAACGAATTTCAGAAGGGCGAGAAGTCAGAACCGTAAAGTATGGAGGGAAAAACAACATCACGTAATCGGTTCTTGTATTGACGCGATCTTGAAATAATAATCTTAATGCCGCCGCCCCCCCCCCCCTCCCCCGGTTGAGAATCACTGCTCTAGAGCTCCTGTCTAGCTTCATACCTTTTCACTTGATGTTCTTCTGGTCAAGATTGCAGATTCCCAGTCGCCCCTTTTATTCATTTAACCAATTCTTTGCCCAACAAAAAAAAAGGTGTGCACTAACCATGGCACACAGTTAGATGGATAAGTATTATAATGTAAATTACGTTCACTGAGCATTGAAATTGCGGGAGATACCACGAATCAAAACAAATAACACGATGGACCTAGTATGGCGATATATCGTTCTTCTGTCAAAATAGTAGGTCACATGTGACGATATTCAATCCTTCGGCACTTAATTAGTAAATCGCCCTGCCTCTCTGGCGACACCCAATATATCAGCCCGTAAGCTAACTGTTTCCCGGGTTCTGCTTTAAGCAATTATAACCTCAATACAACAGCTTACTGGGGCACTAAGATTGAATGTTTGTTGTTTCACATTTACCCAGGAGAGCTGGCCGACGACCTGTTCGTGTTTTGTTACGTCACAGAGATGAAGATCATGGAACTTGCCGAAGCAACAGACCACACCGTCAAGGAGGTTCAGTACAGGCTGCTCAAAGAGCAGTTATTGGGAAGGTACAGCTTTCTTTGGCTAGTTTTGATTCTAAAGGGTCCACGGTCAAAGACTAAGCGACCAGTTGCCAAACAAAGACTTAGCGACCAGCTGCCAAACAAAGAAAAACAATAGCTGCCTCTTTTAATTTGCTGTTCTCGCAGTCTGGCCATGGTTGTAGATTCACAGTCATCACTTGGTTCTCGCAAAAGTCTTACTTCATCGTAGAGCATTCAGAATGTCAGTAAATGACGTAGTAAATATCCCACAATCCACCGCCTTTATTTCCCACACAATTCCCTGCTACCCGCTGTGAGCTGAGTCCACCTAGGAAGTCAACTCCGTGAAAACATCCTCCTCGACCAGTCGGCGCTCAATGTCTGATGGCATCAGCAGAAAGTTGGTCGACTTACTGCCAAGAAAGCTTTCACTACCCATTGTCCATTGTATCAGACCCGGTCGATCCTGTAGATAGGAAAGACAACCCAGCCTTAATAATTGTCTAAACTCACGATTTTCCGGCCAGCAGATGATTGCATATGTCGGTTTTTGTTGTTGTTGTTGTTGTTTTTTTGGAGCTTGTTTGCTTTGAAATTTCACTCAGTCACATAGTACTGGTGTTCATTTAAGTCAGTGACATATTACTGGAGTTACTTTAAATCAGTCACATATTATTGTGTTACTTTCAGTCAGTGACATATTACTGGAGTTATTTTAAATCAGTCACATATTATTGTGTTACTTTCAGTCAGTGACATATTACTATGTTACTTTCAGTCAGTGACGTATTATTGGTGTTGCTTTCAGAATCTGGCTGGCCGACCTGTCACTGAAGAACTTGACCCAGCTGGTTGATGCCTACACAACAGGTGATCCCATATTTAACACCAGTTTGCCCGCAGAAAGGGAGTTGACAGTTGAGTTTAATCTGGATGTAAGCAATACCTTCATGATATGCATTAATTTGATAATTAATTGCCGTTATTGTCATGACAATAATTCATCTCTTCTTCTTCTGTTTCTACTTCTTCTTCCTCCTCCTACTCCTTCACTGTTTCTTCTTCCTCCTTCACTTCCCCTCCTCCTGCTCTTCATTCTCCTCCTCCTTCTTCTTCTTCCTTATCCCCCCTCATCTTTTTCCACTTCTTCTTCTTCTTCTTCTTCTTCTTCTTCTTCTTCTTCTTCTTCTTCTTCTTCTTCTTCTTCTTCTTCTTCTTCTTCTTCTTCTTCTTCTTCTTCTTCTTCTTCTTCTTCTTCGTCTGGAGTCTTCGTGGCGAAGTGGTCAAGCGGTTTAACTCGGGCTCTGAAGGTTGTGGGTTCGATTCCGAGCCGCGTCCTTCGGTTCACGAGCTAAATTTTTCGGAGACTCCTGTGGGTCATCGCTAGAGCTACGGAGTTCGAGCCTTGTGCGACGCTTTCCGCGCTCCGGAAAGAGACCGAGCCATATGGGATAAAAACCCGGTGCAATGAAGTCGACCCTGTCGACTTTTAAGTGACTTTTTTTTCTTTTTCTTCTTCTTCTTCTTCTTCTTCTTCTTCTTCTTCTTCTTCTTCTTCTTCTTCTTCTTCTTCTTCTTCTTCTTTTTCATCTGATAAAAGAAATTATTTAAGACAGTGAAAACTTGAAACTGTGTATACAACTTATTTGTTGTTTTTGGTGTGTGTGTGTGTGTTATTTTTTTTTCATTTTGTCGTCGTTGTTGTTCTTGTTTTGTGCTTATTTATGTCGAGAGTAATTTACTCCTGCCACAATCGTACATCTACAGCTGGTCATTCCACGAGCATTGTTAAAGAAAGCTCTCGACCAGTCAGAAAGTGGCGAGAAAATTGTGCTGTCTGCACACAAACACATTAGCCAGATTTCTGACTTGTTGTGGAAACTAATGAACATCTCCCAAGATGTTTATGGATCGGAGAACATCACTCAGGAGCAGGGGAGCAGTGTTCGTGTAAGTCTGTGTCGATATTTTTGTTCTAGTCGGGTTATAATTAAATTGTAAGAAGACGAAGATTATAGTTGTCTCTGAGACGAAAGAAATATCACAATGTGATATACAAGTAAATGGGAATTATCACGAAGTTCTTGATGATAAGTGCGTGATATGGTCGTTGTCTAGGTAACGATACTCCTGGTGTGTCAATATGGATTGTAAGTGAGTTAACTCTCTATCTCCCAATGCAACTCACCCCCGCAGTATACATCCATCAGTCAGTAAACAAGAGCGGTTTGGCGCACATAATCCTTTAATACAGAAAGAACACGGACACATAATATATTGGTATCTCCAAAAATCAATGTAAAATCCGCAGAATATATATGTATTCTCCTCACACGTTAATCAGCACACATCACTGCCTTCTATAATCTTCCTGAATCTCAGATCCACAAGACATTTAGTCCAGCTACTATCCACGGCTGGATTTCACACAATACGACCCACACACTGGGTCGGAGCCTCTGCTCACTATCCAACCCACTCTGGGTTTTAGGCCTGCATTCACAACTGGGAGAACAACACAACCCAACGATCTGACCGCAGTCAGTCTCAGCTCCCACGTATTAGCCCACCGATCCACTCGGCGCCAACAACATCCACTGTTGAACCCACTCTGGGTTCAGGCCTCCATTCAAAGCTCGGAGAATCACACAACACAGTTCTCCGTCGACTACCGACTCGTTCGGTGTCTAAAACTCAACTCCCTGAAGTCTCCTGACTTCACACACAAATACACTGTCTCTCGCCCCATCCCCCTGGGGTCTACACTCACCCTCCCTATTATTCCTCAGGACTGGCTGTTTTTCTCATAGCCAGGTCAGTCACTTTACTGTCTCCAACTTTCATCCATTCTTTCTCAAGCCCGGTCACTCAACTCACTGTCAATGACCCAGGCCTATGTCAGGAATATTCTTCAACAAGTGAATCGTCAATCGGTACAATTATCTCGGAACAGTCAAAACATATGATGGGAGATGCCTTGTAGAGATTGGAACAAGAATCGCCATGGCGAAAGTAGCCTTTAGCAAGATGAAAAACATACTGACCAATAAAAAAGATGTCAATTGAAACTAGAAAAAGAGTGTTGAGGTGCTACATAGAGCCTGTTCTTTTGTATGGATGTGAAACTTGGACAATGAGCAGTCAAGCTGAAAAACATCTGATTGCTGCAGAAATGTGGTTTCTGAGGAAAATGCAAAGAATAACATGGACAGACAGAAAAACCAATGACCAAGTACTACAGGAGACAAATGAAAATCGTAAATTGATTAGAGAAATTAGACGTAGACAGTCAAAATTTTGTGGACATGTTATGAGAAGAAATGGATTGGAGAACTTGGTGACAACTGGCAAGATCGAAGGGAACAGACCAAGGGGAAGACCGAAAAGTAAATACCTAGATGGCTTGGCCACATGGCATGGTCGAGACAGGAACACTGAGCTGATCCACGACTCTGGTGATCGAGTGAAATGGCGAGTCATGACCGCCCACGCTTTCCGGCATGGCACACGATTGATTGATTGAATATACGAGTAAATGGGAATATTCTTATAGACAAGTGAATCGGTACAACTATCTCGAAACAGTCATAACAGCTGATGAGAGTTGAGTTGAAGAGATTATAACAAGAGTCGCTATGGCGAAGGTAGCCTTTTGTAAGATGGAAAACATACTGACCAATAAAATAGATGCAATTACAACGGAATAAGAGTGTTGAAGTGCTACATAGAACCGGTACTATTGTATGGATGTGAAGCGTGGACAATGAGAAGACAGGCTGAAAAATATCTAATGGCTGTTAAAATGCGGTTTCTGAGGAAAATGCAAAGAATAATAAGGGCAGACAAAAAAACAAAAAAAAAACAATGACCAAGTACTAGAAGAAACAAAAGAAAACCAGAAACTGATTAGAGAAATTAGATGTAGACAATCACAATTTACTGGACACGTTATGAGAAAAAAATAAATGACAACTGGCAAGATTGAGGGGAAAAGAACAAGGGGAAGGCAAAGAAGTAAATACCCGGATGGCTTGGCCACATGGTATTGTCGAGACAAGAACACTGAGCTGATTTGCGACTCTGGTGATCGTGTGAGATGACGAAACATGACCGCCGACGCTTATCGGCATGGCACATGATGATGATGAAAGGTAAGAGGCGTGACGTCACTACACAGGGTGGTATCGCCTATCTCTCAGTATATTTGCTTATGGTGGCCCGCCGAGAACCCGGCGGCCCGCATGACCAACTAGAGGTCGAAGTACACTTGTTCCTGCAGCCAGGCGCCGTCGTCATTTGGAGGTGACAGGTTCGAATCCCGGTCGGTAACTATAGCTTTCAAATTTTGTTGTCTAGTATGTCCTCAAATCTCTACTTCCTTCTTCACAGACACTGTGCCGAATATCAAAGTGAATGGTCATAGACTAAGTGTTGTGGACAAATTCACCTATCTTGGCAGCACTGTCACAAGCTGCCACAATTGATGACGAAGTGAATGCAAGAATCTCCAAGGCCAGCGCGGCCTTTGGCAGACTGTACAAGAATGTATGGGACAGAAATGGAATAAGCCTGCAAACAAAGCTAAAAGTCTACAAAGCAGTTGTATTATCCACACTGCTATATGCTTGTGAAGCCTGGACTGTTTATCAGCGACACGCTAGGAAATTAAACCACTTCCACACAGTCTGCCTTAGGAAGTTACTGAAGATTAAATGGCAAGACAAGATCCCAGACACTGAAGTTCTAGAAAGAATGTCCATGCCCAGTATCCACACTCTACTAATGAAGAATCAGATTCGCTGGGCTGGTCACTTGACTCGCATGCCAGATCACAGGCTCCCTAAACGAATTTTTTACGGCGAGTTGCGTTGTGGTAAACGCTCCCAAGGCGGCCAGAGGAAACGCATTAAAGACACTCTGAAAATCTCACTGAATGCTTTTGGAATTCATCATGACACCTGGGAGACTGCTGCCAAAGACCGAAATTCGTGGCGTGCATCATTACGCAAGGGTGCAGTCACTTGTGAGGCAACCAGGACTGCAAGAGCTGTGAAGAAAAGGCAGGACAGAAAAACCACTGCAGGAAATCCTCCTCCAGAAACGTCAAGCATTCTTTGTCCACATTGTCAAAAAACATTTCGAGCCAAAATAGGCCTTATCAGCCATCTTAGAACTCACGGCTCCATACCTTCAACCCCACTGGATGAAATGAATGGTCATCATCATTCTTGATGGACAAACAACCAGAAACAAAACAAAAAAAACTTCCTTCTTCTCCTTCTATGAGCGCCAAACAATACTAATTACTATGTGTGTTTATTTGTGAACTGTGCAGATATGAGTGTTTTTTAATTTTTCCTTCATAAAGACTTGTGTGTAGTCCCATGTACTCTTTGTGTTTGACTGATTCAGTTCCAAACAAAAAGTTCGTATGAACCGAACATGGTATACATCAAATGAATAAGTATTCTAATGTAAATTCCCGTTCACTGAACATTGAAATTGCGGAAGATACCGCGAAACGAAATAAATATCAAGGTGACCCTAGTAAGGCTATGTAACGTCCTTCTGTCTAAATGGGAAGTCACTTTTGGCGATCCTTCGTTGCTAAATCAGTTAAACATGCCTTGTTTCTGTTTCATGATAGTGTTTATTTTGTTTCGTTTTTACAGGATACCCTGGAAGAATTTAAAGAAACCTGCATGTCGTATCTACTAGATAGAGAAGCTTTGTACGAAGATATAATAGAATGGCCATTATCTGAGCTAAACAAAGACACAGTTGCTGTCAAGGAGACAAAAGACAAATGCGAGACTAATTTCATTGAAGCACTGAACAACATCGACAAACTAATCGAAATCACAACCAACACAGTAAATTCGTCACTGTCGACGTTTATTCACTTAGACACTATAATTCGCGCATACATTGGTACCTGGAATATGACTAAATTTGAAGTCGCTGAACAGTTTCTGAACAATGTTAGCTTGCAGGCTCGAATAAATCTGGGAGTTTCCTGCTTGACTATTGAAACGCATACCGAAAGCGTAGATAATGTGTGGTCTAGCATTGACTCTTGTGTGACTGCAATGGTTCGGGAGATTCTTGCAGACAGTTCTTTAAAAAGGATTTGTGAATCTAGAAAAGAGTTGACGTTTCTGGGAGATTTTGAGAACCTGGAGTTTGATCCAAGAATGTTACTGATAATTTCCGTGTAAAATTGAGTAATATACGGGTCTTGCTTTCCACACATCGTGAGTTTGTAACCATAATTGACAATATTGCTGAAGATCTGAGAACATTCAATGATTTGTCTGTGATCGATTCGTACTTCTACAGGTAATGTATGTGAATTACATCAGTATCATCACCATTGTAAATTCTTATCATATATGCTCAAATTATGTAAATCTAAGATGCATAATCAGATATTTTATCATAACATCAAGTAGACAAAAATCCGGTCCAACATGACGGATAGGCTATCGAGCTGTTAAGGCCTCTGGAATGTTTTTGCTTATGGCTACGGTGTGCTTACGCATTTTCTTCATGTTGGACTGTTAGTACATGGTTCCGTCGCCCAGATACTGGGTTACCTGCGTGCAGCAACACTGTGAGCCATGGATTTCACGTGGAGTACTTTTATATTCTGTCCGCGAGTGTTTGTATTGTGAACTGCGTGTTTACAAAAATGGCGGACGGTCAGTTGTTGATCTAGCTGATTTTTCCTTATGCAGTATTGCGTGTGCAAGTGCTGGTTTTCTAGTGACTGCCGCTTCCGTCGACGATGAACTTAATTTTAATGGCGGACTGTTGTCTTGGCGTTCTGGCAGCAGCCTTATGCATGTATGAATGTGCGTGTTGTTGGTTTGTCGGGAATCCTGTCTGTTCCACTTTTCACATTGGGCAGCGGGAAACATTTTGTGTGATTTTCACTAGCACAGGAACTGAACATTATGGGGTGACCCTTTGCTGTGAAGTTGAAACAGCGACTAACGACTAACATCAATTAGCCTAACTATGAAGGTCGTGGCAGTAACTAAAGCTATAGTCCGGCTGGAGACATACACTTTCACCCAGGCATACTCAGCGACTCAATGAGTATGCTCAGGAAGATCGAGTTAGGCTGGGATCGAAGACAGTGGGTGTGTCTCTGAGGAGGTCATTGGGAATATTTTTGTGCCAGGATACGAGGTTGTCAGAAGAAATGAAAAAGCTGATAGTTTTGCCGGCTTGGCCACCGTGAAAATCGGGCGAGCAGTTGACCTGTCTGATATACTGAATATCGTCAGAGATGCGGGGCGATTAGACAAATCAAGAGACGACTGAATGAACATCCCTGACCATACTATAAGAACAACAGATGAAAAGGCGTGAAGCCAGATAAGAGTGCTATGTAGGGGAGGGGATAGAGAGATAGACAGACAGACAGACAGACAGACAGACAGACAGACAGACAGACAGACAGACAGACAGACAGACAGAACGAAAAAACTAACTTTATTATCAAAGGGTCACAAATTGGGCATGCAGACCCGACTTACATTCGGCCCTTCAACCACTCATCTTTCGTACATCAATTATCTATTGTGTATGTTACATTCTCATGGGAAAATAAACATTGTCGAGTGAAAGTTGTGAACATAAACAATGCATATTACCATGTTATGAGACAGGCAGGCAGCCAGACACACATGCACACGCACATGCATAAACGCATACATACCTCCATACATATTTACATCATTTGCACAAACTCAATAACACACAAATACACACTCCCTCGCAAACACATATGCGCACCCGTAATCACGTACTCACTAACAAAAGTTTATTTATACATACATATATAGTCTCTCTTTCCCCTATCTCTCTCTCTCTCTCTCTCTCTCTCTCTCTCTCTCTCTCTCCCTCTCTCTCTCTCTCTCTCTCTCTCTCGCGCGCGCGCGCGCGCCCATATATCCTCATTCATACATACAGCAAGGCACACATACACTCCTTCCCTGACACACATAATCGACACATAAACTTTTACACATACACACACGCGCGCGCGCGCGCGCGCGCGCGCGCGACGGGGCTTCACATTAACAAATGAAATTACGATTTATTTATTTTTTTTTGGGGGGGGGGGAGGGGGGAGGAGGGGGAGTGTGAATATATTCTGAAAAGGTATTGAACAAATGTATCAATTTTCGATGTAATCACCACTGCGTTCAATGCAAGTCCTCCAGCGCCGATAAAGTGCGTGGATTCTTGGACACAAAAATTATCTATGTCGCGTGTGTTACCGCTCATGCACCACCTGCTGTACCTTTTCACAGAAGTCACGTCGTTCCAAAATTTCCTACTTCACTCAAACACTTGCTGGACTGAAGACATGCATCACCATACTTGACCTTCATTCGCCGATGAACGTCTATAGATTTCACCCCTTCATTGATTTAAAAAGAAAAACTGAGAACAGAACTCTAATCCTTTTTGGTTCATGTCAAAAGTGGGACGACCATCTTTAAATTGTCCTTATGACGTCACCGTGTTGTCTGTACCGTGATGGCCAACACTCTTGACATCGGTAACAACAATATTGACAGGTTACAAGACAATGGCATGGTTACTGTAATTTCTATCACATTTTTAAGTTTTTCATTTGTAGCTTCCTCGTACATACATGATGATAAAACTGACATACACAGTGCAAAAGTTTTCATATTGTACATGTTAAAATCAAGTGGCAGTAAAAATAAAAATGATAATATGAAAGATGAGGATACATAAAAATATGGAATAGCATGTTATGTGACATACATACGTTCAACTCGGTCTCTCTCCCTTTCTTTCTCTCCCCCTCTCTCTCTCTTTCTATATATATATATATATATATATATATATATATATATATATATATATATATATATATATCCACCCCTTCCCCCCCCCCCCCACATATATACATCCAAACCCACATACATAATCCACACACGATCACTTAAATTAATATGTAGAAACTCCCACACTTTCACACACACACGCGCGCGCGCGCGCGCGCGCACACACACACACACACACACACACACACACACACACACACACTGATCACTGTCACGAGCGTCCACACAAAAATGGAAACAAATATATTATACGCCTATGCCGGCTGGCATGGCAATTTATGATGATATTATACATATACATATGTAACGTAATGTATATTAATGCAATTCAATAAGATACTACCACTTAAAACTGATATAGACATGATGAACTGGAAGTAAAAATGATAACATGAAAAATGATACACACAAAAAAATAGAGAATACACTGTAGCATGTTATGTGATATTATGCGTTTAATTCCCCCACCCTCCCCCACCCCCCACAGAGAGAGAGAGAGAGAGAGAGAGAGAGAGAGAGAGAGAGAGAGACTGATGAACACAATGGACCATCTACATATATCTATAAGATTTACAATGCAAACATCTTATAGTAATGTTAGTGGTAATGAGAAATGGCACCAGTAGGTGACTTATGGAGTCATATAGTCAGTGTGATATAATAAAACGTCCTTACCCTTTCCTATTTATTGACTCCCTTAAAAATAAACAACCCCTTACAATTACTGTTTAAGTAACTTACTTAATGTAGGAGAAAATAAAACAGCGATAGGCTGACCGGGGCAGCTTAATTTATTTGGCTTTATTTTGGCCTGCGTACCTGGCCAACAGTCGTCGACTGAATGAAAAACAAAGAATAAAGTAGCCATTTTGGTCAGTACTACACAAAGAGCAGACATGTAAAAATTTCTCGGTGTGGGAACAAGGCAATGTTGCCTTTTAAAACCATCACTCTCTTCAGCTATTGGTATGTTATATCTACATTATTAAGATGTATTTATGTATTACATAGACCAGTATGTTTAATTAAGAATTAATAAGAATAATAAGTCAACAATTCTCTTAAACCAGGCTGGATGATGTTTACCAATGAAACACATGTGGGCGCCACGCTGTAATTTTTCCTATGTTTTACAATTTCAAATCCTTATGTTAAAATTTTTTATAGGCATTATGAACTTATATTTAACTAATAGTGCTTATAACCTAGAAATGTGTACCGTAGAGTATCAAACTCAGGTAAAAACCACATTCTAGGCATTTTCTCAAGGTGGGAACAGACTCTTGATTACATACTTCAGTAGAGAACTTGTGTCTGTCAATTTCATATTCCTATGTTAAAACTTCTATGCACTGTGAACAATATCTCACTATTTATGCTTAGAAATCTGCAAATAATCTATGTACTGTAGAGATTGAACTCTAAAGTACAGTTTCAAAGGTGTTTTATCCATGCGGGGACATACGAATGATTACGCCTATTCCTGACTCTTAGTCAGGGGATAAAATGCTCGCCAGATCATAATCTGTAACTTGGAACTATAGTGCTAAATTTTAGTACCATCCTTTTGTTAACAGATTATCAACCACTCAGCATGAGTGGTGAACATATAATCATTTCATAAAATAGTGTTAGGAGAATGCCATGTTTGAGAATATAAATTCATGAACAATTAAAGTAAACGCGTGATGAAAATGCATGTTCGGATAGGATTCAATCCGCATCACCTCACTGTAGTAGAAACAGAAGCGAAGATTGATGTGAATAAATTGCTTGCAATATTCAGAATACTGGACCATGCGCCATAAGTTATTCTAATAAATACCCTCCGAATAATAGCAGTCATTGGCAAAATATATCACAGCGGCTACTATCCTCATGTGCTGTACGCAGTGGGGGAAAACAATGTATGTTTAGTTTGTGGATTAACCCCTGAAGAAAATTCAAAACCATTGGCTCTGGCATTAAATTTTATGATTAATATTATTATGTATGATTATCATGTACTTAATATCAGAGAAATGTACATGTATGTTTTTTTTCTGGTATGAGAATTTTCCCTGTTCTGATTGTTACTTTTTACTGTGGGAATATACATTTTAATGTTGCACTTGGGGACATGAGGATGTTGATAGAAGAATTCATGTGTATGTCAGTACTTAAGAAGCCAATGTTGAATAGTCTTGACCTAATGATGATTATAGTGCCGAAAGGAAGATGCGGCATTAGAAACCACAGAGATTCTGTATAGGCTATTCTCTTCAAGTAATGAGAGAGACAATATCAACATATTGGATGGACATAATGACTTCACTCATCTAATAGTCCCAGTAACAACAGAACATAAAATAAAGTGAGAAAATACCTTACTCACTATTAAGAGTCAGAATGGCTCTACTCAGCAATGAGGGACAGTGGAACGTGGACACCCACTCCTTTCCCCTTCTCCCCTTGTTGTTTTGTATTTGTGTTTGTAATTGTGTTGTAAACCTTTTACCATAACACAGTAGGTTAATGCTCGTGTTGTATTCTTGTCATCCCTTTTCTATAGAAGAGAAGCAGGTGGTGGTTGAATGTGGTGGGACTATATCACTAAACCTGGATCCTGGGTCAACAGCCAGAAAGTGAATGTCCTACCCATAGTCTGCATCTAGAAATACCCATGGACTGCTGCGCTCAATAGCTCCATAGCGAGCAACAGATAAATTCGAAGACAACTGACTGGGTGAGTGATTAAGTCCTATTTTAGTAGGAATATCCAGGATGGACTTCAAGATCTAATAATCTACAAAGATGAAGATCAACAGAGTACTGACAACAGTGTATCGTCTGCTTTACTTCTGAGAAGTATCACCTATAAGCCTTATCACTCAGCAAAATCAGTGAAACTATGGGACAATCCTACAAGTTACTAAAACTAGCAACAGTGAAAGCCCTTCAACTGTTGGTTGGATTACCAAGTTAATATCCAACAATGGATAAGTCTTCGAAAGAATGTCTCACAGCTGCAACAGTCAAACATGGAATTCAGCTATTCAACACCAAGTTCTAACTATGAACACCAACTCAAACAAATGGGAAGAGACACTGAAACAACATCATAGCCAATACAAACAAATGTACCAACTTCAGAACCTCTGAACCATAACCACACCAGATTACCTCAAGGTTCCAAAACCTGAACACCATCCAAAGAACCGTATGAAAGCAGCTAACGGAGTAAATGCCTCTACGCCTGCAACCACAGGAATCACCTGATGGCTTGCATCCCTGGATATGTGGTGGAGTAATATTCTTCAGTTCCATGCCTGCAGCAGAATCTTCAGATGAAACCCAATGAATGACTCACCATTGTATGTTCTACACAGAAATGGAATGAATCAGAACTCTATGCTGGTCCCATGTCGGCCTAACTGCCCCATCATCAAGTGTGGGATGGCCTATCAACATGAACCGGGTGTGTGACAAAGCCTTTTGAACTAAATTGGGAAACGGTTAACATAAACCGAGCTGTTGGACAGTCGTCATCTTTTCATCGATAAGATGATATAGGGAAGAACCTTCTGCAGAGCTTAAGTTGCATCTCCTGAAAGTATGACAGACCTAGGCATCAATTTCAATTGGAACACAACCCAAATGGCAACAGAGTATTCTTAAATTCAGTCTCATGGAGAGAATATGTGCTTATGTATAATTCTATTCTTGGATTATGGATTAGAAACATTCGCCAGCCAACTTTGGTGGACATACTGTGAGTAGAAAATGACTGTGAGTATAATTCTGCACGGATAATTATGGACATTAACTGCTTTGCACTGGAGAAGAATACCCATCCGCAACGCCTAAATGAACACTATAATTAATTAATTTAATTATTAGTATCAACTGTTTTCATGAGTGTGTTTTTCTTCTATGACTCGCAAAAGGGTAAAGAGTGTTTTACATGGTAATGGTGTACAACTAAAGGGTTATGTTATGATATATCTGTATAATAATTTGACACCCACTCATTATTTTTAAATATGAGAATTGTACATGGTGTCAGAAATAAATGTATGTATGTTGGGTTTCTGCACCTAGACCAGTGTGATTTTATCTAGGTACAATGAGTCAAGTTAGCAGAACCAATTTGTGGTTGTTGTGTTGTTTGTAATAACATTGGTTTTTCTTGGGCAAAAAGGGTGTAAATGTATTAAGATAATGCAACGCATTCCCATGCCTGTCTGAAAATGCATAGTGTTTATTACATATATATATGTAACTGCAGATCTTGAGTTAATACCTGAACTGTTTGTCCAAAAGTGTTGTGTACATCAAGTAAATGTGGTGTCCAACAGTGGTTGTTGATATGGTGTGAGCAATCAATATCCTTCTAGCACTATAGTAAATTTAAAAGGGTGATGAAGTGGGAAGGGAAACCTACACACAGATGCCATTGTTTCAAGGATTGAACTCTTTTCTCCTGGGATGTGTGGTAAATATCCCTGATCACCCTGCATTCTAACCAGTGACCAGAGAATCAATAAAACCCCCTAGACTTTTAACGAAATATTCTCAGGAATTAAAATCCACATCCCACAGTCAGTATGGAGTAAGTATTGAAAGAGTTTTCAGTTGAATGTGTAGAGACTCATTGCAGCTTTCAGATCTGGTGAAAGATCATCTCATAAGTGAATACGCAAAACATGTTTTGTATAAGTTCAATCTAGGCTTTGGAACATGTTATTTAGTCAGTCAGTCAGTCAGTCTGTCTGTCAGTCAGTTAGTCAGTCAGTTAGTTAGTTTGTCAGTCATTCATTCATTCAGTCAGTCAGTTAGTTAGTCAGTTAGTTTGGTAGTTAGATAGTTAGTCAGTCAGTCAGTCAGTTAGTTAGTTAGTTAGTCAGTCATTCATTCAGTCAGTTAGTTTGGTAGTTAGATAGTTAGTTAGTCAGTCAGTTAGTTAGTTAGTTAGCCGCGGTTCCAACTTCACGGCAAAGGGTTGCCCCATTATGCTCCGTTCCTGTGCCAGTGAATATTACACACAATGCTCCTCACTGCCCCATGTGAAAAGTGGAACAGAAAGGGGTCTCGATAAACCAACAGTCCGCACAGGTAGACTAAGCACAATGTCGCTGCCAGAATGCCAATGCAAAAGTTCGCCACGAAAAATACAGTTCATCTTCGATGGAAGCAGCAGTCACTAGAAAACCAGCAGCCACACATTACTGCATCGTTGGTTGGTTGGTTGGTTGGTTGCTTGGGTGCTTAGGTGTTTGGCTGCTTGCTTGCTTGGTTGGGTGGTTGCTTGGTTGGTTGCTCGGTCGGTCGGTGAGTTAGTTAGTTAGTCGACAGATCATCCTCATTGCACATCGAACCATTCAGTCCATAAGTGCTCGGATCCCCTCCTCAGCAAATCCCGCAGCGTGTAGCGGCTAACGACACCAGTTCTGTGTTGGTTTATCAATCTTCTTTGCCTTCCTGCGTAGTGTTTTTGCTTGGCCACCCCTCTTTTAATTTGCTGTTCTCGCAGTCTGGCCATGGTTGTAGATTCACAGTCATCACTTGGTTCACGCAAAAGTCTTACGTCGCGTAGAGCGTTCAGAATGTCAGCCTGGTCCATGGCGCGTCAACCCTCAACAGTAGCCTTACCTGCGAGCTTGTCAGCCCGCTCATTTCCTTGTACTCCCGCATGCCCTGGCACGAAGATGAAACTAATCTTTGCCAACCGAGATCGCTCCAGAGACAGCAACCATTCTCTTCGGATCCACCCCATCTCTATCCTCTTGAGCATGCTCATTGAGTCGCTAAGGAAACATGCCCTAGTGAATGTTTGTGTCTCGAGCCATGTTATTGCTTTGCTTACTGCCATGACTTCTATAGTCAGGCTACTTGTTGTACTGCATAGTGAGTTCAGTGACCGGTCGGCCGCCATTTTTCTGAACATACATTTAACAAGACCTACGTTTTGTGTGACACTGAATCTGTTAATCAAATCTGGACTCGGATGTGGATTCGAACTTATGAACACCGAGCCGTCATGCGAGCGTCTAGCCACTACGCTACCGCGGCTCCCATTATCTCATTGGCTGCGCAATGTTCGCCGCCTTCCTGAGGTTGGAATGGCTTCTGGGCAGACACACATAGCGGTATCCATGTGGAATAATGCGATACACGTCTCGAAGGTGGGTATGTGAACGACAGGAAAAAAACACCTGGGAATCATGATCCGAGCGGATCTGCCCCCTGAGGGTGTAAAGAAGGTAAAGGGGACGTAACATTAGACGAGGTATGACAACTTCTGATGATCGGAAGCCTCCTGTCGAACTTGCTTAGCGGCGGATGTTTTATCACCATCTCTTTATGTCTAACGCTATGGTAAAGGGGTTACGGACGTAATTCGTAATACTGCATACCGCGTTCGAAACACAGCTGTGTGCGATTTGCTAGCTGACCGCCTTGTGTTGGTTCTTGTACAATCGTTCAGAAAACAGTGGGAAACTACTGAACGTAAACCTGCCAAGAAATCACACAGAACCAAAAAAATGATGGGGTTAACTGCAACGTCCTGTAAAGGATATATACTTATTCTAACTCTTTCTGTCGCTATCTCTAACATCTATCTATCCGTCCATCCATCTACAAATTTATCCGTCTAAATGTCGTTGTGCCTGTCTCCTGTCCGCCTGTCTAATAAATATCCGAATGTCTTCGTTTCAGCAAAAACTTCATTTTCCTGGATGTGTTTTTTACGGACATCAGTTACACAGTTACAGAACATCAATCTGCCTATGACATTTTTAAACTGCTAAGTATGTTGTTGTTGTTGTTTTTGTTGTTGTTGTTGTTGTGGTCGCTATCGTTGTTGTTGCTGTTTTGTTTAATTGTTACTTCTTTTTGGTATTTTTGAGAATTCTTTGGAGGGTGATGCTGTCATTTACACAGATGGGTCGGTCGTTCGGCGAGTGAGAAGTTCATGGGCCTTTACGGCTCAGGTCGGAGGGAGAATTGTGAAGGAGGACTCTGATGCTTCTGCTTTGATGACAAGTAGCTTGACTATGGAAGTCATGGCAGTAAGTAAAGCAATAACATGGCTCGAGGCATAGACATTCACTAGGGCATGTGTCCTTAGTGTCCCAATGAGCATGCTCAAGAAGATAGAGATGGGGTGGATCCGAAGAGATTGGTTGCTGTCTCTGGAGCGGTCTCGGCTGGCAAAGATTAGTTTCATTTTCGTGCCAGGGCATGCGGGTGTACAAGGACATGAGCGGGCTGACAAGCTCGCAGGTAAGGCTACTATGGAGGGCGGACGAGCCTGGACCAGGCTGACATTCTGAATTCTCTACAAGAAGTAAGTCGTTCGCGAGAACCAAGTGATGACTGTGATTAACCATGGTTAAAATGCGAGAACAGCAAATTAAAAGAGGTGTGGCCAAACAAGAACACTACGCAGGAAGCCAAAGAAGATTAATAAACCAACACAGAACTGGTGTCGTGAGCTCCTACACGCTGCGGGATTTACTGAGGAGGGGATCCGAGCACTTATGTACTGAATGGTTCGATGTGCAGTGAGGATGACCTGTCAACTAACTAACTAACTAACTAACTGTCTCTGTTGTTGTTTTATTGTTGTTGCATAGTACCTCTTTGTGAACGGATAATGATAAATAAACGCTTTGTTTCCAGATGACATTGGATGATTCATGGGAATGTTAGTTGGAGCGTGCATGAGTAGTACCTCCATCTTTGAGAACGGATAATAACAAATGCAACGTTTTATGTTTCCAGGTGACATTGGAGGATCCATGGGGCTTTTAGTTGGAGCCAGTGCCATTTCTCTGTTTGAGTTTCTGGATCTACTCTGCGTCATCGTCACCTACATCTGCAAGGGAAGCCGAAGAATGGGGGAACGCTTTAGACGCAATACAGCCGTGGCCAACGTCTACTGTCAGAGATAGGAGGAGCAGCGTTTGCTGGCTGCCTTACTCCAGTCAGACATTCCTCTTCTTCTGCTGCTGCTACTATTGTTTCTTCTTCTCTTCGTTTACTTCTTCTTTTCTCTTTTACTTCTTCTTTTCTCTTGCTCATCCTCTGCTGCTTCTTCTTCCCTTCCTTCTTCCTCTTCTTATATTTCTTATTCATCTTCTCCCTCTTCTATTTCTTCCCCCTCTTCTTCTTCTGTTTCTTCTTCTCTTATTCTTCTGCTTTTTCTTTTACTGCTAGTACTTCTCATTTTTCTTTTCTACTTCTTCTTCTAGTATTACTACTCCTACTAAATTTTATTCTTCGTCTCCTACCTTTTCTATTATTGCTACCCCTTTTTCTTTATTTTCCACTACTTCCTTGTCCCCTATCTTTCATCTACCAATGCAGCATAGGCCCTGAACAAACTCACGCCCAACCCTCCTATCTCTTGCTGTCTCCTGCAACACCACCCATTCCCTCCACACATTGTTCATCTCCTTCTTCGTTTCTCTTCTCCATGACTTTCGGACATTAGAAAACATCAAGTTAAATGTTTCGGTCATATAACTAGGCTACCAACAGACGGCGTACCACAACAAGCGGTGATATACAGACCAAATGGAACCAGAAGAATAGGCCAACCATGTACAAAATGAACAGAAGGAGTAACATAATCTGTGGGAATCTCGCTATATGAAGCCCATAAACGGGCACTTTGCCGATGTTTATGCTTCACCTCAACACTGCAAGGTACAAGATGAGATGAGATGAATGTTAATTTGATGTTATGCATTTACACAATATATGCTAGGAGCCATGTTGATTTGATGTTATGTAATTACACAATGTGTGTGGGGTGGGGAACTATTGAGCGACTTTTTAAGTGACAATATATGCTATTAACAAGACAGGGGAAAAGAACAAGAGGAAGGTAGAGAGGTAAATATCTTAATGGCTTGGCCATGTAGCTTAATCTAAACAAAACACGGAGCTGATCCACGACTCTAGGGATCGTGTGAGATGGTGACACATACCCGCCCATGCTTATCGGCACGGCACATGATGAAGATGAGAAAATTAAAATAGTCAAAGAAGTTATGAAGACAGACGGTATTAGGTAAAGCTTTGCACATGAGAAGCCTTCGATACTAATTATGATAAACGGTAACATCGATTAAATATCATTAGTTGAAGAACTATGTTGATGTTATTGCATTCATCATCATGTGCCATGTCGGTAAGCATGTCCGATCATGGTTTTCGTTGTCTCACACAATCACCAGCTTGGGATCAGTTCTGTGTTCTTGTCCAGGTGATGTTATTTGGCCACTCGGTCTTATTTCATTACTGGTAAGACGGACTGGTCAAATGAAATAATCAGGACATGGGAGTCGCGGTGACGAAGTGGTCAAGCCGTCTGACTCAGACTCCGAAGGTTGTGGTTGTGGGTTCTATTCTGGGCCGCGTCTTTCGGTTCACGAGTGCATTTTTTTCGAAGACTCCTGAGGGTCGCCGTTGGAGATACAGAGTTTGTGTTTTGTGCGACGCTTTCGGCAGTTCGCTGCAGAAAGAGACTGAGCCATATGGGATAAAAACCTGTTGCAATGAAGTCAACCCTATCGACTTTTAAGCGACATTTTTTGTCATTACTGGTAGCTTAACTGATTCAATGCCATACAAAAAAGTAGGATTAGACCACACAATCAAATGAACAACTATTATAATGTAAATTTCCGTAACCTGAGCATTGAAATTGCTGAAGATACCACGAAACAAAACAAGTGACATAATTACCCTAGTATGGCGATATATCATCTTTCTGTTCAAATGGGAGGTCCCAATTGATGATATATTAAATAAATATTATCCTTCGAGACAGTTAAATAAATGAAGAATATTCTCTGGAATTTATCTTTGTCAATCAAGCTGAAGAAAAGAGTTCTTAAGAGCTATATTGAGCCAATCCCAGTGTATGGATGCCAATCTTGGGAAATTAGCAGAACAGACAAAATTAGGTGGAAGCTGCGGAAATGTGGTTTTATAGAAGAATAATAACACCATGGGTGGATAGAATGAGTAATGGAGATTTTTTGAAAGAAGTTAACTCACTAAGAGAACTGGTTGCTCACATCAGAAGAAGATAGTCCAGATTCTTTGGGCTTGTCACAAGAAGGGGAAAACTGGAGTGTGTCGGCACAACGGGAAGGTTGGAGGGGAAGACCAGGAGAAGAAACGCTTGACTGTATGATGTCATGGCACAGAGAAACAGTATCAGAAATGACTGGCAGCACAAGGCTGCGGACAGACATGATCACCAACGCCACATGGCATGGACTATAAGATTAACAGAAGGCTGTGGACAGACATGATTACCAACGCCACATGGCATGGACTATTAAAGTAAAAGTGCACGAGCCAGAAAGCTGTGGATAGACATGATCACCAATGCCATATTGCATGGACTATAAGATTGACAACACAAGAGACAGAAAGCTGTGGATAGACATGATCACCAACGCCACACGGCATGGACTATAAGGAGATTGGCAGTACACGAGACAGAAGGTTGTGGATAGACATGATCACCAACGCCACACGGCATGGACTATAAGATTGACAACACAAGAGACAGAAAGCTGTGGATAGACATGATCACCAACGCCACACGGCATGGACTATAAGGAGATTGGCAGTACACGAGACAGAAGGCTGTGGATAGACATGATCACCAACGCCACACGGTATAGACTATAAGATTGACAACACAAGAGACAGAAAGCTGTGGATAGACATGATCACCAACGCCACACGGCATGGACTATAAGGAGATTGGCAGTACACGAGACAGAAGGCTGTGGATAGACATGATCACCAACGCCACACGGCATGGACTATAAGATTGACAACACAAGAGACAGAAGGCTGTGGATAGACATGATCACCAACGCCACACGGCATGGACTATAAGGAGATTGGCAGTACACGAGACAGAAAGCTGTGGATAGACATGATCACCAACGCCACACGGCATGGACTATAAGATTGACAACACAAGAGACAGAAGGCTGTGGATAGACATGATCACCAACACCACACGGCATGGACTATAAGGAGATTGGCAGTACACGAGACAGAAAGCTGTGGATAGACATGATCACCAACACCACACGGCATGGACTATAAGGAGATTGGCAGTACACGAGACAGAAAGCTGTGGACAGACATGATCACCAACGCCATATGGCATGGACTATAAGATTGACAACAGAAGAGACAGAAGGCTGTGGACAGACATGATCACCAACGCCACACGGCATGGACTATAAGAAGTAGAAGTTTAAACAAATATGTGTTGTTATCTTAGGAACACCGTTGTTCTCAAATTAATTTAACATTCTTGGTTTCAAGTTCCATTTTTTATTTTTATATTGTTATATGAGAAACAATGTTTGTTTGTTTTTTAAACCACATCTTATGTATGTAAAATGTATATTTTATGATAATGTTGACGAGGAGAGGCTAACCGAATGGCTAATAATGCTGGGTTCCCCTTTGGGAGATCAGGGTTTGAATCTTTGGTAAAGGTGTGGATTTGTTCGTGTCGGTGGGGTGGGGGGTTGGGGGTGGGGGATGAACACCCTAACCTGCACAGATCGCAGCGACTGCACTACGCAGACGGCCTTACTTCCTCAGGCTCAAAACCCCCATATCCTACCCGAACGATACTATAGGCAGTAGACGACAGACAGACAGTTGATTTGATGTTGTGACTTGATGATCAATGTTGATTTGATATAGTTAATGATTATTTTAAAAGAAATATTGATGTCATGTTGTAAGTGAAGCATCATCTGTATCATCATCACGTCCTGTCAGCTGATGCTGGCATTCATGTCGCTCCAGAGATTTCAGCCTTTCGTGTTCAGGATCCACTCTTCTGTTGATTTCTTCTATGGCACCCTCGCGGTCCATCCAGCATAATTTCTTTGTATTCCACTGCCTCCTCTCTCACTAATTTGTCCAGTCGATGCATGTACCAGGAGTCATAGCTGTCGATGTATGTTACTTACTCTGGCAATCTAAGGTATTCACAACATTCATTTCGGAAACTATTGCTACAAAGCCATTCCTTCCTCCGAAGTCGGAGAGTGTCTGCCTGCACGGCGAGGAACCACCAGTGTGCACACGAATAAGCCAGACATGGGACAACGGATACTCATGCAAACCACAAATCACACTGATGTTGGACAACAGGATGTCTTCATCCGACATACAGGACTTCATGCTTGGAGATCACAGCCAGCGAACACAAGCAAGCAAGCAAAGCAAAGCAATTCCTAGTTTGTTCATTCACATTCCGTGGTTCACTGCCAAACAACAAAAGAGGTTCTATATAACAATTCACTACTCCTTTTCTGACATTTAATGGGAGTGATTTATTATATAACACAATTAGCTTTCCCTATTACCAGTGTTGCTCGCCATCAGGTGAATACACTCTGACTTCTGAGGTACTTGTAATTTACATCCCCAAGACAAGGACAAGAAGTCAAAATTTTAGTCCCAACTGACTGGATGTAAGGGCTGAACCCACTAACTCAGCATCAGCACACCGGAAGTTTGAGAGCAAGGTGGAGAAAGGAATGTTTTGTGTGGAATGACTCATCTCTGCTTCAGAGGTCACAGACTGTGAGAATTGTATGGATTTTTTGCCCTGCCCATGCGGGAGTGCATGGGACTGAACAGGGTGATGGGCTGGCAGGGAATGCACCTTCTCGTGGCAGATTACTCATGGACAAAGGGGAGGTGGTTGTGCGCATGTGGGACCAGGTGGAGGTGGTTGAACAGATCAAGAACCCATATGTGGAAAGGATGAAATTGCTGGGGATTGGCAGGGGTTCTGGTAGAATCTCAAAACTGAGAGGGAAGACCAGGAGAACTTTCAATCAGATACCGGTGGGAACTATTAGTAGTGTGACTCTTTGCTGACTGCTGAACGAGGGGATGGATGGGAATGTCCTGAGTGCAGTGATGTCAGTTCTTAGCTCAGCTCAACTCAATCCATTCAGCCCCACTGACCTTCGCCTCACTTCATGTATCATGACCTAGAATATGTGAGGACCTAACATTTCACATCCCAACGGCAGAATCTGCTGCGGGACTATCTTCACTTTACAATCATACCTATTGGGCTTGTCCGGGATTTGAACCCACAACCTCTCTCACCCAAAGCGAGAATCATACCTCTAGTGTGTTAACCATTCAATACAAACACAAGAAATGCAGCAAAATGTTCGTCAAAGTATTTTCTTTGGGACAACCACACAACCAAGCTGTTGGGCTTGTCTGTACAGGCTAACATAGCCCTCCACACTTTTCTTCTTCTGAGAAACAAATTTATCGCAGAATTCAGTTCGTGTCGTGACGGCGGTCACCTCAGGATGCCTCATGTAGTGAAGAAATTCGAATACAAAGTCAAAACAATTCCATTCATTTTCTCGGTACCTAAATAAAAAAGAAACAAAGAAAAGGCTGCTGGATAAAGATGTATTCATTTTTTCATTCACTCTTGTCTCTTAACTGATTCATGTCATGGGATGTTAAATCGTCTTATTCCAACTTCCCGTCACTGCCATGTGCTTATAAATCATACTATTGTTAAAATATCAATACAGTAGTTTTCCCTCATAAACCCCCTTTATTAACGTGTCTGCTACCATATTAGCAACTTTAAAGTCTTAATTGTGACACACCCCTTCTTCCCATCTTCCGCCATCCATTTTTGTTTGGTCGAAACCTACTTTTTGTTTTGGCACTGAATCAGTTACACTCTGGTGTGTGAGAGTACCTTATGATCTATTTAAACTCTGGTGTGTGAGAGTACCTTATGATCTATTTAAACTCTGGTGTGTGAGAGTACCTTATGATCTATTTAAACTCTGGTGTGTGAGAGTACCTTATGATCTATTTAAACTCTGGTGTGTGAGAGTACCTTATGATCTATTTAAACTCTGGTGTGTGAGAGTACCTTATGATCTATTTAAACTAGGATGTTCGAGCTTTGTGGAAAGAAACCAAGCCATAAAGGATAAAACAGTGCAATGAAGTAATTTCTCTTGCATTTTAAACCATTTAGCCTTCTCATTTGTACTCTCATTTGTACCTATGAAAAAATGTCAGATAAAGATACAATGACAGATGAAACAACATATAGATTACGCAACCACATGTATACAAAATTCAAGATTGGTGAAACAGCCATGTACACATGTGGATTGGCGTCGCAGACAGCAGAGCACATACTCCAAGCCTGCCCAAAATATAATATATCTAGGCAAACCTTCTGGCCTAGAGAGACAGCAGTGGAAGATAAACTCTATGAACCGCTGTGTGAACTGAAAAAGACAGTTCAATTCATACAAGAGACAGCATTGCAGTTATAGACATATTTCAAGCAAACAAAAGAAGAAGAAGAAACAACATATTTAAGGATGTGTGAATTTGGACTTAAATGTTGAGCTAGCAAGGGACATGTGAGAGAAAGATTAAAAGGAATTTGGACTTAAATGTTGGGCTAGCAAGGGACACAGATCTGGCACTATTAGCCACCGGACGCTGATACATATGCTGGATAGAGGATCTGAGCACCTATGGACCTGTCCGGAGTGCAATGAAGATACCCCAACTCATAACTGATAACTGATATGAGAGAAAGATTAAAAGGAATTTTCCGCATTCTTCTGCAAAGTTAAAGTTAGCTGCACATCCTCTACAGGATGTCACAGTCAGCTCTAACATGTTTTGGCTGTGATTCCTGAGCGAGTTTACATTCAGTAGTTTGCCATTGCTTTCTGAATGAACAGAACTCATACCAATGTATGTAAGCCAATGCAAGGCGGTCTGCTGCCAAATCGCCCGCAGCTGTGTTTCGTATGCAATATGCGGAATTACAAATTGTGTCGCTAACCCCTTCACCACAGAACCAGTTCTTCTATAAATACACAACTCTAAAGAGTAGGTAAGCATCCAGTGTACTGATGCAGAGGTAAGGGGTTCAATCCCCTAGATCGGACAGTTGGACTAAAGTGTTGTGGGGACGTAAATTACAAGTAGCTCTGAAGTCAGAGTGGGTTCGCTTGATGGCGAGGGACACTGTTAATTGGGAAAGCTAATCCACATGCAAAATTTAGTCAAGCACTATTAGAAGTAGTGTGTATGGACTATGCTTGAGATTAAAGCAAGCGAGAGCAACCAAAAAAAAAAAAACAGAAAAACTCTAAAGCTTCTAGGGATTTTTGCTTGTTTACTAATTGTCCAAGATTCGCAATCATGTGTTAGAACTGGTTCTATGTAACATGAAAGAATTATTTTCTAACCTCCATTAACAAGTATTTATTGCATAAAATGTTCTTCATTTTATAAAACAATTTTTGCCTGTCTTATTCTGTTTTTTATCTCTGTGATACACCTTCCATCTGCTGTTATACATGCACCCAGATATTTGAATTTCTGTACTAGACCAACAAAAAAACATCACTGAAATTAATGGTACCTTGATTTATCCCACGCTGGCTGTCGACAGAAAATCTCAAGAGCTCGATCAAGAATGTCCGGCATGCCCACTGTGACAGGACATTACAATTAGGCAATCGGGCCACACTGAGCCATGATGTAGACCATTTTCATCAAAATCTTGGACAAAACCTGGAGGACGAACATTTGTGCATACAAAGTTATAATTGCAAACCATGAAATCATGCACAACCATGAAATCATGCACAAAACCTGAAGGGGACAGACGTATGTATCTCCATAGATATAATTGGAAACCATAACATCATGCACAAATCCTGGAGGAGGTGGACATATATATATATATATCCATTTATATAATTGGAAATCATACGAAAATAGTTTAGTTTAGTTTAGTCGACGGATCAACATCACGGCACATGGGTGTAGCCCATAAGTGCTCCATTCTACTCCTAACTCAAGCCTGAGTCCGGAGAATCTCAGCTCAGTGCACAAACTCTGTAGCACTGGCGAGAATCCTGAAATACTTTGAGTAGATTTTAAACTCAAAATTTTGCCCAGGCAGCGCATCAGGCTACTCTGTTTCGATTTCCAACTGCCAAGGGATTTTTTACGTGTGCAACAATACACACGGGAGTCTGATCTCACTATCCAGAGACCAGGGGCAATTTTGTTACTAGAAGTCCACGTGAAAAATTCCCGACCCTCACCAGGGCTTGAACCCGGGACCCCCAGCACTTGAGGCGGACACCATAC
Organism: Cepaea nemoralis; assembly: GCA_014155875.1. Classification (NCBI taxonomy): domain Eukaryota; kingdom Metazoa; phylum Mollusca; class Gastropoda; order Stylommatophora; family Helicidae; genus Cepaea; species Cepaea nemoralis. The sequence goes on along the minus strand of JACEFZ010006356.1, from coordinate 336,806 downwards.
CTCGAGACCACTCAGCCGCCTCATATGAAAATCACAATGTTTGTGTGTTATATTTGTTAACAACACTGTTCATATATATAACATATATGACATGATTATTATAACTGCTCCAAAAACATAACTAAACAAAACAAAATACATTACTTGAAATAATAAAAGACACCACATATCAAAACTGTAACCAAGATAGTTGAATAGAAATATTTCTCTTCTTCTTAATCTTTTTTTAAATCCCCAAATGGATTATCAACATCATCATGTGCCATGTCGATAAGCATGGGCGGTCATGTGTCATCATATTACATAATCACCAGGGTTGTGGATTAGCTCTGTGTTCTTGTCTCGATCATGCCATGTGACCATGCCATCCAGATATTTACTTCTCTGCCTTCCCCCTTGTTCTTTTTCCCTCAATTTTGCCAGCTGTCACTAAGTTCTCTTCTTCTTTCATTCGCTTGAACTATGTCTATAACTGTAATGTTGTCTCTTGCATGAATCTAACAGTATTTTTGAGTTCACTCAGCGGTCCATAGTTTATCTTCCACTGTAGTCACTCTAGGCCAAAAGGTTTGCCTGGATATGTTCTCTAGTTTATGTCTTCTCATAATGTGCCCAAAATACCTTGACTGTCTGCGTCTAATTTCTCTAATCAGTTTACGGTTTTAATTTGTTTCTTGTAGAACTTGCTCATTGGTTTTTCTGTCTGCCCATGGTAATCTTTGCATTTTCCTCAGAAACCACATTTCCACAGCCATCAGATGTTTTTTCAGCTAGTCTGCTCATTGTCCATGTTTCACATCCATACAAAAGTACAGGTTTTATGTAAAATTTCAACACTGTTTCTCATTGCAATTGACATCTCTTTATCGGTCAGTATGTTTGGATCAAATACCCTTTTAAAAAAAACACTCATGCCACGTCCTCCTATCTCTGGAGGTAAAGTTTCACTGAGACAGATCAGGTTTTCACTTGCCTGTTATATTCTTATTATCATTGTGTTTTCTCTATGAATTTGTAAACCTAATTGTTGTGACCTGCCATCAATCACATGTGTTTAATTGATCTTGGATCTGATTTCCTGTGTGGGACAGGAGGGCAATGTCGCCAGTGAAGTCCAGATCATTCAGGCTGATTTGTCAGAGCCCACTGAATTCCATTTCTGATGGTGGTTATTGTTGAATTCATAATCCAGTCTGGATGTCAGCATGGCTGAATGGATAAACTTCCAGTGTGCTGATGCCAAGGTAGCGGGTTCAACCCCTACAGCGATCAGTTGGACTAAAATATTGACTTTTCATTCTTTACTAGGGGACGTAAATTACAAGTACCTCGGACGTACAAAAGGGTTCGCCTGATAGTGAGAGACACTTTTAATAGGGGAAGATAATCCACATGCAAAGATCAGTCCAGTGCACTAGAAGTAGTAGCAAGTGTATAGACTACGCTTGAGTTTAAAGCAAGCGAACACTTAACAAAAATAATAATGCAGTCTATTAGTAAAGTAAGCCAATTAGTAAAGCAAGCCAATTAGTAAAGTAAGCCTATTAGTAAAGTAAGCCTATTAGTAAAGTAAGCCAATTAGTAAAGTAAGCCTATTAGTAAAGTAAGCCAATTAGTAAAGTAAGCCTATTAGTAAAGTAAGCCAATTAGTAAAGTAAGCCTATTAGTAAAGTAAGCCAATTAGTAAAGTAAGCCAATTAGTAAAGTAAGCCAATTAGTAAAGTAAGCCTATTAGTAAAGTAAGCCAATTAGTAAAGTAAGCCTATTAGTAAAGTAAGCCAATTAGTAAAGTAAGCCAATTAGTAAAGTAAGCCAATTAGTAAAGTAAGCCAATTAGTAAAGTAAGCCAATTAGTAAAGTAAGCCAATTAATTAGTAAAGTAAGCCTATTAGTAAAGTAAGCCAATTAATTAGTAAAGTAAGCCTATTAGTAAAGTAAGCCAATTAGTAAAGTAAACCAATTAGTAAAGTAAGCCAATTAGTAAAGTAAGCCAATTAATTAGTAAAGTAAGCATATTAGTAAAGTAAACCAATTAGTAAAGTAAGCCAATTAGTAAAGTAAGCCAATTAGTAAAGTAAGCCAATTAGTAAAGTAAGCCAATTAATTAGTAAAGTAAGCCTATTAGTAAAGTAAGCCTATTAGTAAAGTAAGCCAATTAGTAAAGTACGCCAATTAGTAAAGTAAGCCAATTAATTAGTTAAGTAAGCCTATTTGTAAAGTAAGCCTATTAGTAAAGTAAGCCAATTAGTAAAGTAAGCCTATTAGTAAAGTAAGTCTATTAGTAAAGTAAGTCTATTAGTAAAGTAAATGACAATTTATATGCCTTGAGACATATTGGGTAAACCATTCCTAAAGTAAGTCTATTAGTAAAGTAAGTAACAATTTATATGCCTTGAGACATATTGGGTAAACCATTCCTAAAGTAAGTCTATTAGTAAAGTAAGTCTATTAGTAAAGTAAGTGACAATTTATATGCCTTGAGACATATTGGGTAAACCATTCCTTTGTTTGCAGGGTCACAAAGGTCACTTGGATATAGCCCATATCAACTTTGGACCATAACAGCTATGGATCATAACAGCCATGGACCATAATGATGAAATGTCTTAAGGACCATTGATCATAATAGTTATAGACCATAACTGTTATGGATGATAATTATTGTGGTCTATAACAACTATGGATCATGATAGCTTTGTACCACAATAAAACTGAACATTAAAACATGATGTATTACCCATAATAGTACTCACCAAATCTATCCGTGACTCCAATATGTAGATTGCAAGTAGCCGAATAGAATCTATATTTAAATTTAAAATAAAAACAAAACAAATAAATAGCAAAAACAAGAACTGGCCTATCTTGAACTATTACAATTCATACTACAAACTACAATTAAAGAATAAACTGAAAAAACAGACCAACAACTGCCATATTTGCACCTTTAGCCATTCTTCAAATAGGCAATTTTTAATTAATTCCCTTTGTAAAATCTAGTATTAGATTCGCTGGTAGTTTAATTTCACCGGAATGTCTAACATTAGATTTGGCTCAGCTTTGTTGCTATTTCTCATTCCAAATATGTAAATATTTACCCAAATGTATATCTGGAACAGAAATAAACATCAAAACATACACTACAAGATGAAGGACTTCTAGTTGTGATATTTTTCTCAAAATGACCTAATTTAGGCTGGGACTACCTGGCGAGTCGGCTCTGTGGCGAAGGGGTTACGGAGGCAATTCATGATCCCGCATATCCTGTTCGGAACACAGCTGCTGGCGATTTGGCAGCAGACAACCTCGCATTGGTTTTCATCAATCAATCAATCTGTGCCGTCCAAAATAATGAAGGTTGGCTGCAATGGATCTCCAACACTGTCTGTCTCTCACCCTGAACTGTACATTCTGTCATATTGATGTTCGTCCATCTCTTGATGTTATCTTCCCACTTGTATCGTTGTCTACATATTGCTCGCTTGCTCTCAACCTTGCTCTTCAGTATAGTTTTTATAAGAGTATTACGTAGCCAAAATATTTCACTTGCCTCTTTTTTATTTCTTTCAAAAAATAGATAGCAGTGGGAACGATTAGTTGTGTGACTCTTCGCTGGCTGTTGAATGATGGGACGGAGCACGTATGGGAATGTCCTGAGTGCAGTGATGTCGGTTCTTAACTCAACTCAACTCAATTCTTTCATCAACCCTCTCTTCATTCCCAGTTTTTCTAGAACCTCTGTATTTGATTGTTTTTCCCCCCATGAAATACAACATATTCTTCTGTATATCCACATCCCCAGGGCCTCTATTCGACTTTCTAGTTACTTGTTCAATGTCCAGGATTCCGCACCATACAGTTGTGTTGAATATAAGTAACATTTGACAATTCTCATTTTTAATGATTGAGGTACTATCCCTCTCTCTTTACCCTACAGTTGGTTTTCATTCTATGGTATTAAGGCCTGTCGTTAAGAAAGCAATGGCAAACTACTGAACATAAACTTGCCAAGAAATCATAAAAAGCCAAAAAAAAATGCTGGGGTTGACTGCGACATCCTATATAAGATATGCAGCTGACTACCTGGCAAGCCAGCTCTGTGGCGAAGGGCTTACTAATGCAATTCATAATTACACATACCACGTTCGAAACATAGCTGTGGGCCATTTAGAAGCAACAGCTGCAGTCAATTTGGAAACAGACTGTCTTGTGTTGGTTTCCATACAATTGTACGAGTTCTGTTCTTATGCTTTCAGATCAGTGTTCTTGTGCTTTTAGATCAGTGTTCTTGTGCTTTTAGATCAGTGTTTTTGTGCTTTTAGATCAGTGTTCTTGTGCAGTAGTTCAGTGTTCTTGTGCATTAGTTAAATGTTTTTATGCATCAATTCAGTGTTCTTTTGCTTTTAAATCAGTGTTCTAGTGCATCAGTTCAATGTTCTTGTGCATCAGTTCAGTGTTCTTGTGCATTAGTTCAGTATACTAGTGCATTAGTTCAGTATTCTAGTGCATTAGTTCAGTATTCTAGTGCATTAGTTCAGTATTCTAGTGCATTAGTTCAGTATTCTAGTGCAATAGTTCAGTATTCTAGTGCATTAGTTCAATATGCTTCTGTATCAGTTCAATGTTCTTGTGCTTTTAGATCAGTGCTCTTGTACATTAGTTCAATGTCCTTGTGCATTAGTTCAGTGTCCTTGTGCATTAGTTCGATGTTCTTGTGCATTAGTTCAGTGTTCTTGTGCATTAGTTCGATGTTCTTGTGCATTAGTTCAGGGTTCTTGTATATTTGTTCAGTGATCTTGTACATTAGTTCTTCTTCTTCTTCTTCGTTCATCCGGAGTTTTTTTTTTCCGGATGTGATTGCGTTGTGCCTGTTTACAGCAGAGCTGCGTTCTTGCGCCGTTAGGCCGACACATCTGACTTCTGCGGGCATTTGTTGACCGGGTTAACCTTACCGGGGGGTTTCTTAGGACGTTTGACTCTCACTGTTGTGGTGTTATCCCCCATCCCAGCTGGTCCATATAGAACAGCCAAAGATCCTGGTCAGCCCTCAAGGGAAGGCAGGGGCAGACCGTGGGCATTCCCCGCCATCCAAGGAGGCTTCCATACTTGCAGAGCCGATACATAGCGCTCTGGTACTGGGCTCACCCAAGGAATCGTCACGTCCTGCACTTGGCAGCTTAGCCTCACTTCCGTATATTGGGCCTTCCGTTCACCATAGGCTGTTCTTTAGGAAACCAGAAGTATGCAGTCTGCAGATGACATCCACACAGTGAGCTTTCGATTCAGACTTTCCATGTAATGGATTTGCTATCCAAGCAATATTCCATTTCATGCCACTAGCACACTTTTCCACCTTTTTTGAAGCCCACACAATGGGCTTTTGATTCAGACTTTCCACATAATGGATTTGCCATCCAAGCAATATTCCATTTCATGCCACTAGGACACTTTTCCACCTTTTATGAAGCCCACACAATGGGCTTTTGATTCAGACTTTCCAAGTAATGGATTTGCTATCCAAGCAATATTCCATTTCGTGCCACTAGGACACTTTTCCACCTTTTATGAAGCCCACACAATGGGCTTTTGATTCAGACTTTCCATGTAATGGATTTGCTATCCAAGCAATATTCCATTTCGTGCCACTAGGACACTTTTCCACCTTTTATGAAGCCCACACAGCGAGCTTTCGATTTGGACTTTCCACATAATGGATTTGCTATCCAAGCAATATTCCATTTCATGCCTCTGGGTCTTCATGCACCTTTAAATGTCAACCTGTATGTAGTTAAAGTAAGCTGCGGTCAACTTTAGCTTGTTGATATCCCCATAGAGCTTGTCCTCAAATGAAGCAGGTGTGGGCCAACATATCTTTCTCTGTTCTGCATACGTTGGGCAATCCTGCAGCAAATGTTTTGCTGTCATTTTACCAGTTCTACAATTACATTCATCGGTATCTCCTATCTTTAGTTTATTGAACAAGTGGTATTTCAGCCTGTTATGTCCTGTGCGGAGTCTGAAGATTGCTACTTGTTCTCTTCGGTCGAGTTTGTAATATGCATCATCCTTCTGATGGCCTGGATGCTCTGATTCCCATTTGGTTCTATAAGTGCTTTTTATCAACCTCTTTGCCTCATTATAGGTTATGTCTATGTCAGGCTGTGGTAGTCGTCCGCCCTCTTTTGCCAGTCTGTCAGCCTCTTCGTTTCCAGGTATACTGCAATGTGATGGGATCCACTGTATTACAACTTTTTTGGATTTCTGGCATAGACCATGGAGTGCTGCTCTTAGGTCAGTTAGTTCTGTGCTGTTATTGCTCTTCAGTATTGAGACAGCTGACTTTGCATCTGTGAAGATAGCTATTTGCTTCTCTTTATTTTCCTCCATCAGGAGCATTTCTGCTGCAGTTTTCAGAGCCTCTACCTCCGCTTTGAAGTTACTTGAAAATTTTCCAGTTGCCATTGAATGTGTTTTTTTCGCTCCATTTTTTAAATTTAGGAGAATTCCTCCTCCTCCATTCTCTATTGAATTTTTGGCTGATCCATCTGTATATGCATGGGTCCAATTCCTGCTTGGATAATGTTCTTTTATGTAGTTTAGGGTTATTTCTCTTCTTTCGGTTTCATGCTGAGTGTTCTTTTTCTCAATACCAGGAATGTTTTCTATCATCTCAGGCAGTTGCTGCTGTCTCCAAGCTGGGAACTTGTGTGCATTGTATATGGGCTTGACTGTTGATATGTTAAGTATAGGATCTGCCCTAATCCTTCGTTTTGCAGTTTCTACAAAGTTGCTACGCTTCAGTCTTCCCTTTCCAAAACCATTAAATCTGTTATACATAGGGTGGTCTGTCAATCTTCTAAATTTTTCTGCTTGTTGCTGGGCTCTGCTATCTCTTCTATCCTGCATTGGTTGTAAACAAGTGATCTTTTCTAGTTCATTAATAGGCGTTGTCTTCAGGCTTCCAGTTATGATTCGCATTCCTTGGTTTTGGACTCTACTTATTTTGTTAAAGTTTGACTTAGCTGCTGTTGCCCAAGCTGCAATGCCATATTCCAGTACTGGCCTCACCCGTCCAGTATATAACTTCTTGAGAACTTTCTCATCTGCTCCCCACGTTGTACCAGCAAGCTTTTTCATGATTGCCATTCTCTGCCTTGCTCTTGTTCGATTTTTCTCAACCTGTGTCTTCCATGTCAGGCGACGATCAAAGGTGACTCCTAGATAGTTTGGATTTTCTTCATGGCGCAATATTTTTCCATTCAATACCAGCTTAGGTTGCTGAGTTTTATTTGAGAGGGAGAACACTGTGCATGTTGTTTTCTCCTCACTTATCTTCACTAGCCATGATTTTGACCAGTCCTCTAGCGCTAATAAGGCTTGCTGTATTCTGCTGTTAGCTGTACTAATATATTCTTCAGATGTCCATATGGCTAGGTCATCTGCAAAGGAGGATGTGTGTACTCTGGCTGGAAAATTTTCTGTGATGTCATTTATATATGCTAGGAATAATGTTGGTGAAAGAACTCCTCCTTGGGGGACACCTTGCTCCAGCAGCATCATTTTGCTTGTTTGTCCTTGTACTTTTGTCCTGGCAGTTCTGTTCTCAAGGTAGTGGCTGATCCATTTATACATTTTTCCACAAACATGCATGTTTTGCAGTTTTACTTTCAGTCCTTCCTTCCATACTTTATCAAATGCTTTTTCTAAATCTATCCAGACTGCTAGTGTGTGCTTTTTCTCTTGGAAGGCATCCTCTATTTCCTGAGCTATATAGGTTATTTGATCTTCAGTGGATCTGTACTTTCTGAATCCTGCTTGGTGTGGTGTTAAGAGTTTGTTTTCTTCCAGATGCCATGTTAGCCTGCCATTGATAATGCGTTCCATTAATTTTCCTACACAGCTAAGTAGACTGATAGGTCGATAGCCATTTGGTTCTTCCAGGTCTTTTCCTTTCTTTGGGACTGGTATTAGTATAGCTTCCTTCCATGCCTGTGGGACTATTCCTCTCTTCCAGCTGTTATTTAGGACTGCTAGTAGTTTCTTCTTTGCCTTGGTGCCTAGTCCTATTAGCATTTCATTTGTGATTCCATCCTTTCCTGGTGATTTCTTCTTTTTTAGGGTATTCATTGCCTGTTCCATTTCTTCCATTGTTAGATTTGCCATCATATATTCTGCTGCTGTCTCTGTATTTCTATGATGTATCTGTTTGTCTTTGATTGCTTTCTTCTGTTCGGTTGTAATATCAATGTGGTTTGCATTTGCGTAGTGTTCCATTAGTGCATTTGCAGCCTTTTTTCCTGTAAGTAAGGCATTTCCTTGTTTAATTGTTATTTGTTTGTTTCTAGGTCCTTCATTGTTCATGGCTTTCACTAGTTTCCATAGTTTGTTTCCATCCCTGTCAAAATTCAGGTTTTCTGTTTTTTCCCTCCAACAATCTCTTGTTGTTTGATTTACTGTTCTTTTATATTTTGCTGAGATGGCTTTGAGAGAGATATTCGCTTCAATTGTTTGTTCTCTCTCTGCTGTCTTCCTGGCATCTTCAACTTTGTCCTCCAAACTTTGTAGTTCTTCAGTCCAGTATGGTTTGTAATTTTTCCTCGCTCCTCTAAGAATGGACTCAGTGGCTGCCTGTATTATCGCTCTGTTTAGACTTTCCACCATTTGCTTTATGTTGCCATATCGTGTATTTATGTTTTCACAATATTTGTCTGTTAGTATGGCAAATCTGTCCCAATCTGCTCGTTTGTAATTCCAGCGGGGCAAGGGCTTTTGCTCCTGTGGAACATACTCCATATTCATTACAAGCTTGATTGGTCTGTGGTCACTACCTGCTAATTGGTCCAGCACATGGCGATCGATTTTGTGGAGGATGTCTCCTGTGCAGAAAGCTAAGTCTGGAGTAGAAGTGGTAAGCCATCTTCTGGAGTAGAAGCTCGGTGTGTCATCCGCTTTGTTGAGTAGATGGAGATTTGAGTCTATTTCCCAGTCCTCCAATTCATCTCCTCTTTTGTCAGTATCTGGGTATCCCCATCTTTCTGAACGGCTATTAAAGTCTCCGACAATAATGCAGTTTGTGTCAGTTATTTTCATGTTTGAGAGTGTAAGGTCCTTATCTGCTGGGCTATACAGATTGTAGATTCTTATTTTCACGTCCTTTATCATTATATCAACACCTATAATTTCCGTTTGGTTGTCAGAGATCACAGATACTTCGCTGCAAGGTATTGTATTTCGTGTAAGTATTAGAACTCCTCCTTTGTGTCCTTCGCGGTCGAAACGTGTGGCCTGATATCCTCTGACTGAGAATTTGTGATTGGCGTTGAGGTGTGTCTCTTGAATGCATGCCACATCTATTCTATCTTTATGAAGACGCTGTGTTAGGGAGTCTTTCTTCTTGTAAACTCCTTCGGCATTCCACTGTAGTATGTTGAGTGTCCGGGGTATTTGGTCAATAGCTCTTAACCTACTCCTCTGTGCCTTGACTCCACAGCACAGGGGAAGGTGACCACCAGTAGTCATGGGTGGACCCCCTCGAGGCAGGGGGCCCGGCACTATCGCCGCCTGATGGGACTTCACGGGATTAGCACCATAACGATTAAGTACATTAGTTCGATGTTCTTGTATGTTAGTTCAGTGTTCTTGTGAGATCTAAAGGACAATAAACTTTCCATACAAGATCAAGTTTGTTATACTCAATATTAAATGTACGTTTACGAACCTCAAGAAATCACCTTGTGTCGGCTTCAGCACAACAGAATGTGGGGCCTCTTGTGACGAGCTTAACGGAGACGTCAGAACAAACGGAGGAATGCGGCAGCCAGTGGACGTGCTTTGTCCACACAGGGGGCATGTTTCAGGCAGACGGAAACACACAAGGTCAATGTCTTTCCTACAGTGCTGAAAACTGCGCAGATGAGGAAATTCTGTGGCCATATCATAGAACTGTATACTTTCTGCTGCTATTCTCAGTCACGATTTATTGTACTCCATCTGTATTTATGAGAATGGAAACACAGTAATTTATTCAGTGATTATGTGTGTTTATCTCAGCTTAAACTATGCAAGCTGAGAGATGGGTCATGCTGCATGGGCAACACATGGTCTCTGTATTTCAGCCCAGGCTTTGTGCTATAGAGAGGTATAACTCTATCCCTGGCCTTACCGCCATGGGTTGTAGTTATTATGCCTTCTTTTAAGCACATTGTAACAAACTATCACCAACTTACTTATGTATATTTTGTTACTGATAAAAAAAGTGCTCTAACACATCCTTTGATACAATGTAATGATAAATGCAGACGTTTAACAGTTGCTGCATCTTTATCATTTATCTATGAAGACGAATTGGAGGGGGAAAGTTAAAACTATAGACCAACGCATCACAGCATAAAGGCGGTTGGCCAAAACATGAATACCAGAATCTCATCTCATCTTGTTCCTCAAGTACCTGTGTCAGGATGAAGTATAAATATCAGGAGGGTGCCAGCTTATGGGCTTCATGTATCAATATTCCCATGGACTCTGCTATTCCCTCCGTCCATCGTTTACGTGGTCGGCCTCTTCCTCTGTTTCCATCTGTTCTGTACATTATTGTGTTGTGGTATACTTCTTCTTCTTCTTCTTCGTTCATCCGGAGTTTTTTTTCCGGATGTAATTGCGTTGTGCCTGTTTACAGCAGAGCTGCGTTCTTGTGCCGTTAGGCCGACACATCCGACTTCTGCGGGCATTTGTTGACCGGGTTAACCTTCCCGGGTGTTGTGGTATACTGTTTGTTGGTAACCTAGTTGCATAGCCAAACTATTTGACTTGCTGCCTTCTGATCAAATCTAGAGCTGCGATAGCCCCCACTTCAGTCCTGATTTCTTCATTCCTGATCTTATCTCTTCTTGGAGCAAGAGGTAGACAACGATGCAAGTGTGAAGGTGGACAAGCATCAGTCTGACAGAATGTACAGTCAATCCGAGAGACAGACAGTCTTGGAGATCCATTGCTGCCAACCTTCATTGCGGAGATGGCATCTGATTGATTGCTATTGATACATTGTCTACTCAGGAATCCTCAGGCTCAAAACAGAATGACTAGAAATACACCTCCATAGAATGGATCTCACTGAGTAAAACTGGCAAATGCCAAGCACCAACGCAAACCACAGAACATATCCTAAAAAATTGATTTTATCAGACGGAAGATGGAAATCTGAGCCCAAGGGTGGGACCCTTCAACTTCAAGACAAACTCATCAAACTGCCCTTCCCAGTTTAAGTTTAAGTTAGTTAATTAATCTTTAAGGATGTGAGATTTTGTTATTAAACAAGTGCAGGTGAAAAAGCAAACATAAACATTTTTAAAAAACCACATTGTTTCTCATTCTATTTATTAGTGACAATCATCTACCTACTGCCTCTCATCCACAAACACTTCCAGCTTCTAGTTTCTTTCTGTTTGTTTAATGCCGTTGCTATATCCAGGCTAGTTTTTATTTCGACCACTGTAATAGTTTCAACTTTTAAATATTCAGTTAAAATTATAAACTTCATCAAGTTGTTGAGGAGAATTGAGTTGAGTTGAATCCAGAACCGACATCACAACACTCGGGACATTTCCACACCAGCTCTGTCATCGTCTTTAACAGCCAGTGAACAGTCCCAATACTAATGCTACCATTAGCAAGTCCGATTACTTGTCCTTTTGGCCTTTTCTCGGAGTCCTGGGTGTCGGCCAGATCCTCTGGTCATTCTGGGATACACCAGAGACACCCCAGTAGGTGTGTATGCGTTACATCCTTGGTTTGCAGACTGTTGCTGGTAGGCTCAAGGTGATGCAGGCGAAGGCATACCTCAGAGTAGCTGACACAGATCACCCGTTGCATGAGGCGCTGGACGCAGTTAAGGGCCAGCGACTGATAATTGGAAAATCATGGATGGCTCAGGCGGAGGATACAATCAGACAGGTGTGCCCCTTGGAGAACATCAGGCGAGGAGAGGAGTAGGGTCAGAGTGCCAGCCATGCAGTCAGACTTGTGCAGAGTTATAATCACATTGAGCCGGGAGTGCAGGGAGTGGCCAGCAGGGGCCACGGAAGTGAAAATCCAGCAACTAATTCAGGAAAATTCTCGCCCGGGTAATATGATTATCTACACAGATGGTTCGGTGTTGAGAGGTAGTAGAAGTGCCTGGGGTTTCTTGGCAAAGGCTAATGGTCGACGTTTGGTGCAGGAGAGCCTGGCATATGATACCACAACATCTAGCTTAAAAATGGCGGTGGGGGCAGTCAGTGCAGCTTTCCGCTGGATGGAGAACACGACACACACACACACACACACACACACACACACATCGTGATTGTAACTGACTCAGAAAGCATGCTGAGTATAGTGAGGACAGGCAAGCTTCGTGGCGAGTGGCTTGCTTCGCTTCGGAAGTCACGGGTGGCAAGCATCGTCTGGATATTTTCTCCGGGGCATGCTGGTGTGTTGGAGAATGGACAGGCAGACAGATTGGCTGGCTCTGCAAAACTTGGTGGAGTATTGATGCATGATAAGGCTGACGTGGTTGCGGCCTTGTGGGAGCACGTGTACACCTCGGAGGAGCAAATTGATCACCTTGGTCTGGCAAGAATGCGACAGCGTGGAGTGACGAGGGGATCTGGCCCATGCTCGACGCTTAGAGGAAAGGCGAGACGCACATATAATCAGATTGCTACTGATACTATTGGGGTTGGAACTCTTCGCTGGCTTCTGAGGATGGTGATGGAGTGTAACAGTGCTGATGCTACAGAGCAGAGACAAAGTCCTCGTTGTATTTCATATGTTTATTCCATTGAATACATCGTAGAGTATAAAACAGCGTACAATGACTTTCTGGACAGATGTCGTTACAATAGGTGTTGCTGATCTGAGGTACAGATGGTAACTAAACATCTCTACCCCCCCCCCCGCGTCACAGCTTGAGCATCCCTAGTTACATCCTAACGGGATGCTCAGCCGTGCCTTGTATACTAGTCTTTTCCCCTTTGCACACCATCCATTAACTCATTAACTCCCTAACAGAGATGGTGCTCTGTTACCTTCCTCTCTACCCTCAACAAGACTTTTCCCCGAAAAGTCTTACTCCAAATTCTATGACTTTCTAAAACACTTAACTAAAGGCTCTCACAAAATTACTTCATCCTCAAACCATTAGCAATCCGCTTATATGTATTTTACACTGAACAATTTAAAGCTGTCTCAACTAAAATCTAAACCGGAACTCTTATTTAATACACACCTCTCTATCTCTCTATCCCACAATTCATCTTATGGCCAGCCACATACGTAAGTATATTTTACAAAAGCTCATCTTATAATCCCCATCACAAAGCAATGCGCTTTATAAAAAAAAATATCGATCTAAATTATGATTAACAAAAATTGAAGATTTTCAACTTATCATACTCTCAGTAACAACACAGGATAGACAGGAAAGTGATTGGTGCGCACCAAAGAGAAAGTAGTAAGAAGTAGTCACAATTATCCCATTTATCCTCCCATGCACTCTCAAAACTTTACAACGTAAAGTTTTCAAAAACCCAAATCATATACTCCGTTAATCTTCAATTATCTTCATTTTTTGTTAATAATAAATGTTCCTGTCAAAAGTTACATCGGTCTAAAACCACCCTTCTACTGTCAAGATTATAAATCAGCCAGCAACCATTACCCTTTTTCTCTCTGTTTATCGCATATTAGTATCTATTCTTTACCTATAACATACCTTCGGAAGCTCCCAAAAATTATGATTTATGCTGTTACCACAGCGTCCCTTCATAACTATTACTCACGTTTGTTTACTCTGAACACACAACAAGTGTCAATAAGTTAAACCACTCTTCTCCCTTAATATAACATGGCATCCAATCCATGTATTTTCAATTAATGCTGATTTAATGCAGCTCCTATTTCAACCCCCCAGATCCATATATTTCTACCAACTTTTACTTGTATAGCATCCATTATAAAACCCGTCATCCAATCATGGCATTTAATTCGTGTGTTTCTAAACTACATGTACTCCCTTTTTAGCCACCCTGTAACTAACCCCTCATATTCCAAACATTAATGCTGACTGATGCAGCAGCCTTCTTGCAAGTACAAGGCCGAAGTTTATGGTACTCATGTTTACTCACAAGGGGAATATGTCTCTCTTCCTAGTCCACAGTCGTTTGTTTACTATTTTCTGAACGAAAGATCCTATTACTTATTCAATAAGATCTAGTCGCTATTGATCTAAACCACCTCTTTACTCTAAGCAAAACAATAACAACTTATTTTTAAACACGGCTAAATACTATTCAATAAACAAAGTAATTCAAATAAAATCACAATTCATGAGCAAACCGAAACGAAGTCAAAACAGGATATCATATTCCCCCCAATATTTTAAAGACAATTTTATCCCCACATTTTAAATAAAGGCAATCAACCAAGTCAAAGGAAGACATTATTCACAATAATATGACATACATGATGAAACAAAAAAAGTCATATTTAAATACAATTTATCGCATTTTTGGACTAATAACCAATTATTTGCTTACTAAGAAAACTCAACAAGTCAAATTTCAAAATTAAATGGCAATAAAGAATACATCTCCAAGACCACACGAGAATTGACACCCATATCACCTAACTTATTACAAAAATATACAACATCATGTCTACTCATCAAGACAACTCACAACAACTATTAACCATGCTATTTGCTAACCTGTTTCTATAATTCATCTGTAATTCACAGCTACCGTATTTCATCAATTACAAATTTCCTCTTTAAACCAAAAAATTTTCATCCTGCTATCTGCAGAATATTCTATCAATCTATTTACCATATCTCCATTTCTTCAGTAATTCTAGATTTTTCTGTATAAGTGTCATCTCCACATCAATGTCCTCATTTTCCCGAAGAGAAACATCTTCCTTCATGCTACTATTTCCATTAGATTCTGAATTTTCATCCATTTCTTGTTCTTCATCTGTATATCTATTACTAGCGGCCGCTAATTTTTTTTCTTTCTATATCTAATCTAATCTGTCTATCATGGTTTCTTAACGATCTTTCGAGTAGTGGCATATCTTCGTCGCTTGATGAATTGTCTCTAATTCTCTTTTGTCTTTTAACTTCTCTTTCTTTTTGTCTCTCTATCCTCCTTTTCACTGCTTGTCTGGTATTTTTAAATGGAGCGGTTACCTCCTCCTCCATAGATTCAACACTATTATAACCATCATACGTATTATTTTCTTCACCCCTAAGAGTTTTCGGTACTGTTTCTGCTTGTTCGCCAGTTTCATCATAAATTGGTGTTGTTATTGTTTGTTTTTGTACCAGTTCTTTTCCAAAATCTGAGAGTATCGTATATTTGACTCGTCTGACGAGTTGTCCATCTGAGTATACCCCTTCTGTATAATTATTATTATTATCGTCTCCCTTATCTTCATTATCTCGTCTTAAATGCTCCACGTGTGACAGCGCCACATGTCCTGTAATTTGGTTCTTGATACTATATGATACTGGACCTAACTTTTCTAAAATGTAATATCCTGGAATCCAATGAGCATCAAATTTGGAGTTTCTTCTATGTTTCTTATAGTAAACCCTATCACCTACTTTAAATTCCTGTAGTTGTGTATTTTTGTCTGCGTACTTCTTCTGTCTTTCTCTGGCTTTAATTATATTGTTTCTTAACCTTACATGCGCTTTGTGCATTTCTTGTAAAATTACTTCCTATCGTATCGCGCTCAATGCAGATCCCAAGTAAAGATCCCAATCCCTATCATGTTCCTCTACAATTTTTGCTATTATGTTATATAATGTCCTATGTTGTCTCTAATTTTTCGCATTTGAGGAAGGTCTATAATAAGAAGTTTTTATGTGAGCGATATTCAAATCTTGTAATAATTTCTCAAACTTCTTGTTCACGAACTCCTTTCCATTATCTGTGAATACCGTCTGTGGGCAACTAAAGCTTGGTATGTACTCTTGTAGAAAAATATTAATGATGGTATCAGCGCTCTTATCCGGAACCGCATAAACCTCCGGCCAAAGACTATAGCAATCCACGATATGAAGTAGGTATATATTCCCCGATAACGTTCTAGGGTGAGGACCTGAAATATCTAAACTCACTTTCTGCATTGGAAACTGAGGGATGTCAGTATCTTGTAAGGGACATTTGATCGTTTTCATATTTCTTAACCTACATTTCTCACACGCGTCAACATATTTACAAGCGCTTTTAAATAAATTCGGCCAATAATATTTATTCTTGAGGGCTTTAACTAACTTGTCTCGACCAAGACGACCATTCTCATCATGATATGCCTTTAGAATTTCAATTTCCAAATGTTTCGGAATGTATTTTCTCAACTCTTCACTTTTTTCACTCACATAATATAACTGATTGTCATCCTGCAAGACTAAAAAACTTCTTCTTAGAACTGTTCTCACCCGTTTATTTTAACTTCTGTTTTATTTCTATAACTTTCGGATCAAATTCTTGTTCTTCTTTCATATCAAACTGCATTAAATGTGGATCTTCCGCTATTGGTTCGGATTCTTGATCTGACAGTGAGCTCCTAAAATTTTCTCTATTCAATATGGCAGAATCTAGTATATTTACTTGCCAGTTTCAGTCGTCTATCTCCGGTTCACCCTCATCTTCAGTACTTTCTGTCGTTTCTGGATATGGAATTCTGGATAATAAATCGGCACATGTATTATTTTTACCAGATATATACTCCACTTTTGCGTTATAGCTTTGTAAATTTAGCGCCCATGTTTGTATTTTTCTATTTTGTACTGGAGCTTCTAACAAAGATTTTAATGGCATGTGATCAGTTCTTATAATGAAATTGGCGTTATGTAAGTAATAATCTAGTTTCTGTAAAGCATAGTGTATAGCGTATGCCTCTTTTTCTATGGTCGTCCATTTTTTCTGAGATTTACTAAGTTTGTGTGACAAAAAGTAGATTGGTCTTTCGTTTTTAACTCCTGGTATTCCTGAATTTTCTCCTTCATATGGTTGCGTTAAACATGCTCCTATGGCGTTATCTGAAGCATCTGTATATAAAATCAATTGTTTGTCTAGATCTGGATGTGCCAATAATGGAACTACTGTTAAACTATTTTTCAAAAAATCAAATGCTTTCTGACAATCTTCATTCCATTTAAATCTTGCATATTTGCAAGTCAGATTAGTGATGGGTTCTGCTATCTGTGCAAAATTTGGAATGAACCGACGATAGTACCCACATGTACCAATAAAAGCTCGTACTTCCCTTACGTTGGTCGGAGCAGGTAGTTCTTTAATGACTTTCACTTTGTCCTGATCTGGTTTAATTCCTTCTCTATCGATGATGTACCCCACATACTTAGTTTCTGTTTTTAGTAATTCACATTTACTGAGTTTCAATTTAACATCGTGTAATCTTAGTCTATCAAATACTACTTTTACATGTTTCAGATAGCGCTCCCGAATCAATCAATGTTCTAATTCTAAATTTTCCTATTTCTATAATGCATGAACTGGGATCAATCATATTCACTGAAAACTGTTTTATCTCTCCAAGTTGAGACCATTTTCTATATTCTCTGTTTCTACTTGTCCTCCTATACTTGTCATTTGGGTAATTGATATATTCAGTCATTTTTGGGACCTTTTTGTTTTCCCTCCTACCGCAGGTCCTACTCAGTAAGTGGGATGCCAGTTTTCCTGCGTTCTTGGCCTTGTAAAATTCCTCTGTCTGTCTTCAAAATTTCTATTTGGTCCACTGTTTACACTTCTATTCTGTGCACTAACCTGAGCACGTCTGTTGCCACAAAATCTAAAAGCGTGTCCCCTCTGACCACAACTCCAACAAACCATATTTGTACTACCTACTGTCTCTCTTATAGGGTTTCTCATTTGTCTTCCTCTATCATGAGTATTTTGATTATTATTTCCCTGCAGTGTCTGTATTTCTCCCCGTCTTCTCCAACCGTACCTTGCTTGTCCTATCTCCATAGGTTCCTCTTCTCTCTTCACTATTACTTCCTATCTCTCGTCCTACTCTCAGTCTAAACCTTCTTCTCAGACTTTCTTCCTGTACAGCTATATCCACAGCCTGTGATAATCTCGCAGGATTTTCCCTCATAAGTTTAAATTTAAGTCCATCCGACTTTATCCCATCAACAAAAATTCCAACAAGCATCCTCTCCTCATCCTCGCCTTGAACATTCTGCCCTATGAATGCTACTTCGGCTAGATTAATCAGCCTGTCACTGAACAGCTGAACACTTTCTCCATTATCTTGCCTAGATTGTCTTAATACTGAGAAAGCATGTTGCGGATCTGTGATCTCCGCATACTTGTGAGCTAAATCATCTTTAAATTGCTCCCACGTCTCATCTGTTCCTGCTTCCAATTTTCTTCTAATATGATCTGAGACAGGCGATGCAATTCTCTTATAAGCTAAATTTTTCGTGTCTTCATCTGTGGCGCCCACTAAATAAGCATGTTTTTCGATGGACACAATCCATTTTTTAAAATATTTTGCTTGCCCGCTAAACTTATCAATGTCAACAGCTACGCTTTGCTGTTTCAAAACTGTGTCTAACTTGGATATGGCTCTACCTACACCACCAAGCACCTGTCCTAAGGAAAGGTCCTGGGGTTCCATTATAAATCTGAAATGCAGAATATACCAGTACGACACAATATAGTATAATAATATATAGTAACACAATATTATTATTCTAAACTAAGCAAGTTCTATAATTTTTCACCAAATTAAACTATTAGATTTGTACTAGTTAGCAATGTTGTCGATATCGTTATTCTAAACTAACCAAGTTTCATAAGTTTTATAATCTTCCACTAAGTTAAACTATTAGAGTTATACTTGCTTCAGTTCCTCAGTTATGCACAATGTTGTCTGCTCGAGCATTTCCCAGCTGAACAAACTGACCAGATGCCTGTCCTAAGTTCATTTTTTTTACACTGGGAGAAAATGACATTAAGGCTCACGAACTACAGCGCCCAGGAGATGACTCAATCGACACAATAAGGAATTACTTGACTGCCGCCTCTCGGTAGGCCCTTGATAGAAACCCTCTTCACTCTTCACTGACAATTCGCTCTTGAACGGTTACTTGACTGCCGCCTCTTGGAAGGCCCTTGATAGAAACCCTCTTCGTAGAGTGCTCACGTTCAGCTTGATAATGTGTACTTGACAACCGCAGAGCCAACGATCAACTTGACAATATGGGCTTCAGCTTTGATTATATTAGGCCGCTGGAATGAGAATTGCGAACGGCGATCTGATTAAGCAGCCTCTTGACGCAGTTGAACAGGGCAAGATCACAAACTCACAAACAGCCACCCCTGGATGGGCTTTTGGCTGTTGCAAGTCTTACATTCAAGGTTGTATCAACAAAAACAGCCATCTTCCAAGCGTGTTCAACAGATGTTTCAAAACGTGCCATGATCGATACTTCGGTTAGTCACCGCAACAATGAAGTTGTTTGACGAGCGTTTCAAAATGTGCCGTGGCTAATACTTCGGTCAATCCAGACAATCGAATCCTGGTCAAACGGCAACATTTCTGCTCCGGTAACAGTGCTGATGCTACAGAGCAGAGACAAAGTCCTCGCTGTATTTCATATGTTTATTCCATTGAATACATCGTAGAGTATAAAACAGCGTACAATGACTTTCTGGACAGATGTCGTTACAATAGGTGTTGCTGATCTGAGGTACAGATGGTAACTAAACATCTCTACCCCCCGCGTCACAGCTTGAGCGTCCCTAGTTACATCCCTACGGGATGCTCAGCCGTGCCTTGTATACTAGTCTTTTCCCCTTTGCACACCATCCATTAACTCATTAACTCCCTAACAGAGATGGTGCGCTTTTGGGAATGCCCCGAATGCTGTGATGTCGGTTCCTAAATCAATCAATCAATCAATCCTCTGGTCACTCCCTGTAGCACCATTCTTTCCAAGCCGTGAAGATCTACCCGTTCTTCTGTACTATACAGACGATTCCAAAGGGCCCCGACCACGTCTGCTTTATCATGCACCAATACCCCACCAAGTGGTGCAGACCCAGCCAACTTGTTTGCCTGATCGTATCCCTCCACACCAACATCACCTGGGGAGAGGGGGGGGGGGGTGTCCAACATATGCTCTCTTTTTTATTGTTGAATTGAAGTTGAGGAGAATTTGCTCTAGGGACGGCTTGTAGTCAATGCTCTGAGGTTTTGGTCTTGTTGGAGCTACTGTTTCCTTCGCGAGTTCACACTGGACAATGATGAGCATTTGGTGTCGTTTTCTGGTGACTGACGATTCCATCGACGATGAACTGTATTTTTCATGGAGGACTTTTGTGTTGGCATTCTGGCGGCGGCATTATGTACAATGTACCTGTGCAGGATGTTGGCTTGCTGATACTCCTGTCTATTCCATTGTTCACATAGGGCAGGAGGGAGCCTTTTGCGTGATATTCACAGGCACAGGAACGGAGCATAAGGGGACGACCCGTTGCCGTGAAGTTGGAACCGCGACTGACTTAGACTAAGACTGACTGACTGACTGACTGACTGACTGCCTGCCTGCCTGCCTGCCTGACTGACTGACTGACTGCCTGCCTGACTGACTGACTGACTGCCTGACTGACTGACTGACTGACTGACTACCTGCCCGACCGACCGACCGACCGACCGACCGACCGACCGACCGACCGACCGCAGAAATGGAGCAATTATGGAGCCACCCTTGCTATGAAGTTGAAGCCGTATGACTACTGCTAAAACCACAATCACATGTTTGTAGTCAGCGGAGGTAAAATTGACCGAATGGATAAGAGCTCTCGCTCTTAAACATCCGGTGCGCTGATGCCGAGATAGTGGGTTAAACCCCTTCACTAGTCAGTTGGACTAAAATTTTGACTTCTCGTCCTTGACGTGGGAACGTAAATTACAACTATTTCAGAAGTCGGGGTCGGCTCACCTGATGGCGAGGGACATTGCTAATAGGGGTACCCGTCTACCTTGCGCTCCGAAGGTTGTGGGTTCGATTCCAGGCTACGTCTTTCGGTTCATGAGTGCATTTTTCTCGGAGACTCCTGGGGGTCGTCGCTGGAGCTACGGAGTTCGTGCTTTGTCAGACGCTTTCGGCATGCCACCTTGCAGGAAGAGACCGAGTCGTGTGGGATAAAACCAGGTGCAATGAAGTCGATCTTCTCGATAATTAAGACTTTAAAAGTGAAAGCTAATTCACACCCACAAAATCAGTCCAATGTGGACTACGCCTGAGTTCAAATCGAGCGAGCTGGAAAAAGCATGAGGAACCGGACATATTTACCTTTGAGGGGCATAACAAGGTGTTACGCACTTCCATCGAAAGAGAATAAGAAGGCGGGGGAGTAATGGAAGAAGAAGAGCGAGGATGAAGAGGAGAAGAAGAGGAGGGAGAAGGAGGAAATGAAGAAGATTGATACGAAGGGGGAAGTAGAGAAGAAGAAGAATTGATAACTGGTGACGATATTGTTCCATTCGGTAGGCAAGCAGCACACGGTCATTCTGAACTTGCTACCTTTTCCATCGAGGTAGGCCTATGCAAGACGCAAGTGCGGTTTGTCTTCTTTCACTGCAGCGAATCCTTCCGTTCACCGAATTGCATGTTGATTTTCATCATCATCATCAAGTGCCCTGCCAGCTGGCGTAGGCGTTAATTTCTCTTCACAGATCTCGGTCTTTGGTTTTCTGGATCGACTCTGCTGACGATATACCTCCATGCCACAGTCTCCGTCCATCCAGCAACATTTCTCTTGGTCGGTCTCTGCCTCTCTTCCCCTTGATCTTTCCAGTCGTCATTGTGTTCTCTAATGCGTCTCTTCTCATCACATGACCAACGAAAGTTGTTTGTTTTAAATAAAATATATATAATGTTATAGTTTCATTAGCCTCCTTCAGGCAATCGTTTTCAGATACCTTTTTTTTTTTTTTTTAGTTAATTGTGCATTTACATGTTGTTATTGTAAAATGCTATTCAATACTCGCAAATTTAGTTCTTATAACTTATATTATTTCAGTGAAGACCCTGGTTCGACCCTCGGTAAGGTGGTGGATTTTTTTCTGTCACGGGCAAAAAGAAAACCCTAACCTGCACTGTTCGTGGTAACTGCACTTGCCAGGTGGCCTTAAAATCCTCATGTTCAAGACCCCACTGTCCTACACCGCAAGGTGTTATAGGCAGTAGTGACAGACTATTTCAATGACTTCAAGCGTTCCCCAACAAATGATATTTGTGTGTTACGCTACATGCTTCGGCGGTTTGCCATAGGACATAAAGAGTTTTAAAACAGATGCCGTCTCCACAATGAAGGTCGGCTGCCATGGAACTCTAACACTGTCTCACGCCTTGATTGAACATTGTCAGACCGCTGTTCGTCCTTCTCTGGTTGCTATCTATCTGTCCACTTTGTATCGTTATCTGCCCCTTGCCTGCTTACCTTCAATCCTACCCTCCAGTATGGTTTTCATTAGTGTTATTATATTAGATATAGAATGTTATTAATACAGATATTGCATTATTATAGTGTTGTTATATAGGAGTATTATTATACAAGTCAAGGCGAGAGACAGACAGTGTTGGAGATCCATTGCAGCCAACCTTCGTTGTGGAGACGGCACCTGATTGATTGATTGATTATACAAGATATATAGTGTTGCTATATAAGATATTAGCCGGCTTCCTGGCCTAGAGGTTAGCGACTTTTCTCCGTAATCTCGTAGGTAACGTGACGACGGTGAGAATCATTAGTGGTTCGAATCGCGTCGGTAACTTACGGGGTATGTGAGCCGGCCGTTCAGAAAGCAATGGCAAACTACTTAGCGTAATCTTGCCAAGAAATCAACAATCAGCTGAAAGATGCTGATGTTGACAGCGATGTCATGTAAAGGATATGCAAACAATTTATTTATATAAGATATTATACATTACGGTGTTATTATATAATATATAGTGTGTTATTGTATAAGATATTATATATTAGAGTGTTATTAATAAGATGTATAGTGTTATTATATAAGATATATATTAGAGTGTGATTATATAAGAGCGTTATTATTTGTAAGAGTGGTTTCTATAGAGTGTTATATAAGATATAGGGTGTTATTATATAATATATAGAGATTTATTTTATAGGATATTATATATTAGAGTGTTATTATATAACACCAAGTGGATAGTTTTAAATATCTAGGGGCATTTATAACATCAGATGGAAGATGCACAGCAGAGATTAAGAGCAGAATTGGGCAAGAAAAGGCTGTATTTAAGAACATTAAGACTATCTTATGCAATAAGTCACTCTCATTGAATGTAAGAAAGAGAGTGCTGAAGTGCTATATAGAACATGTTTTGCTTTGTGGCAGTGAATCTTGGAACGTAAATGAATAAATTAGGAAGAGCTTGAAAGCAACAGAGACATGACTCCTAAGACGAATGTTGTGAATTCCTTGGACTGCCAGAGTAACTAACGACGACTGCCTGAAAGAGGCTAATGAAACTTGAACATTATACACAACAATAAGAAAGAGACAAACAGCTTTCTTTGGTTATGTAATTAGAAGAGAGGCATATGAGGACATCGTGACAACTAGAAAGATCGAGGGGAAGAGAGGCAGAGGCAGACCAAGAGAAATTTAATTATGATGGATGGATTAGGCTGGCGGGATAGAGGAATATCATCAGTAGGCCTATCAGCAGAGTTGATCTAGAAAACGAAAGACCGAGATCTGTGGAGAGCCATGGCGCCAGCCGGCATGGCACTTGAAGGTGATATTAGAGTGTGATTATATAAGATCGTTATTATTTGTAAGAGTTTGAATAATGAAGACACAAACCATATATAGTACGATTTATTACCTGGCACATTTCGCTGCATTTCGTCAGGTACTTACTGCAGATGTCACACAACGTCATCATCATCAAGTGCCGTGCCGGCTGGCGTAGGCGTTCATGGCTCTCCATAGATCTCGGTCTTTGGTTTTCTGGATCAACTCTGCTGCTGATATTCCTCCATGCCACCGTCTCAATCCATCCAGCATCACTTCTCTTGGTCTACCTCTGCCTCTCTTCCCCTCGAGCTTTCCAGTTGTTACGATGTTCTCCAATGCCTCTCTTCTCATCATATGACCGAGGAAAGCTGTTTGTCTCTGTCTTATTGTTGTATATAATGTTCTAGTTTCATTAGCCTGTTTCAGGCAGTCGTCGTTAGTTACTCTGGCAGTCCAAGGAATTCGCAACATTCGTCTCAGGAACCACATCTCTGTTGCTTCTAATTTCTTCTTAATTTGTTCATTTACATTCCAGGGTTCACTGACATACAGCAAAACTGGTTCTACATAGCATTTCAGCACTCTCTTTCTTACATTCAGTGATAGTGACTTATTGCATAAGATACTCTTCATTTTCTGAAATGCGGCTTTTGCCTGCCCTATTCTGCTCCTAATCTCTGTTGTACATCTTCCATCTGATGTTATAAATGCCCCTAGGTATCTAAAATTATCAACTTGGTTAAGGATTTTCCCTTCTATTTCTATGTCACATTTTGGTGTCACCATTTTCTTTGATATTACCATTGTTACTGTTTTCTTGATATTCAAGGAGAGTCCTTTCCTTGCACTCTCTGTTACTACAACGTCTACTAATTGTTGTAGGTCTGTTGAATTATCCGCCACCAATACTGTGTCATCTGCATAGCGTATATTATTTATATTATAACCTCCAACTAGTATTCCTGGCATCTCTTTGATCTCTCTCATTATTACTTCGCTATACAGGGAGAAAAGATCTGGTGACAAGACACACCCTTGTCGTACTCCTAGCTTTATCTGTTCGTAACTACCCTCTTTATTTCCCATTTTATTTGCTGCTACTTGGTTCCAGTAAATATTCTTTATTATTCTTAATTCTTTTCCATCAGTGTTGATATCTTCCAACATTTTAATCAGTTCATCATGTTTTACTTTATCAAACGCCTTAGTATAATCTATGAAGCACAAATATATGTCTCTCTGTTTCTCTATTGACCTTTCTATTAGTGTCCGTAATGTATAAATTGCATTGTTTGTGCCCTTTCCTTCCACAAATCCATACTGTTCTTCACTAATTTCCATTTTTATTTTATTTTTGGTTCTTCTCATTATGATTCTGAGTAGAAGCTTAGTGATATGGTTTATAAGGTTAATTGTACGAAAATCTTCACAATCAACTGCTCCTGGTCTTTTTGGTATAGCTATAAATACAGATTTCAGCATATCACTGGGTAAATATCGTACACAACGCAAACAACGTTGAGTAAAAATAATTAGATTCACCGTTCAAGCTGAAATATACACATGTTCGCACAGTTATATTTCAGCTTGAACGATGAATCTAATTTTAATTATTTTACTCTACGTTGCGTGACATCTGCAGTAAGTACCTCACGAGATGCAGCGAAACGTGCCAGGCAATACATCGTACTATATATGGTTTGTGTCTTCGTTATTCAAATTCACTACGGGAAAACATTGTTTTGATTTGTAAGAGTGTTATGTCGAAGAGTTTTCAACATGCGCATTTACAAATTTTCCCACTCAGTGCCACATTTGGGCGGGTATTCTATTCTCTCATTCAACATTTTAAAAAAATTACAGACTTGAATGTAATTAAATTTAACAAATTTCGTGCATATTTGCTTTATTATTGTTGTGTGTAAACAATTTTAAGAACTTACACCGTGTCGTATATTTACCTAGTGAATGCGAGACTCCATTTTGCTCCTGATGATAATGGCATTCATGCCGGCCACCAGTCTCCAGTCGTTGTGATCAACGGGCACCACAGATATCACAGATGCGACGATTCCCGTTGACTCTCCGTGTTTTTATGGGACTTACTCAGTTTTACAAAATACATTTCGACTGTAAATATTGGAGCATGATAATAGTAGACGCTGTGTATCATGAACACATCCCTACTTGGTGGAACCTTCCCTCACTAGCAGACGAATGTCAATGTGCGTACGGTTCTGTATTTTAATTTATTTAATTATTTATTTGTTTTGCTTTGTTGTAAGTTCGAAACAATAAAATGTTGGCTGTAGTTTAGTAAAGTTATAACGTATCATCTATTTTATAGAATGACAAGGTTATTTATTGTATATGGAGAATCAGATGTGATTTCATATACACATACTTTTAAGATGTGTGTGTAATGTGTTATAATTAAGTGTTACGTACTAGTACTTGTAAAACTTAATTGAGTGATGAACAAATTAAAATTTAAATGGAATCCATTTTCAATTATTTTTATGATTTTAAGTCGTTTATTCTTAATAAAATTGCCCATGATTCACAAGTTGTAGTCACAAACTTAGATATGATAAAACTGCAACTCTAAAGAGCTAAAAGAAAAGAAAATGCAAATACTCTTCTACAAGAAAATAACAAATGTTAATGTCTAATATTAATTAACAGCCTCTTTCTTTCAGTCACAAACTCTTAGCTGATTATGGATTGATGTTTCTTTCATGAACTAGCTCTTCTCTTCATTGCATGTTGAATTATTCACCTTTAACCTAGTTTCAGAGGATTTCTTACACTGCATCTCCGCTGTGTTACACTAGTTACAGCCAGAAGCCCCCCCCCCCCTCTCTCTCTCTCTCTCTCTCTCTCTCTCTCTCTCTCTCTCTCTCTCTCTCCCTCCCAGTTGTTGTATCTCATCATCATCATCAAGTGCCATGCCAGCTGGTGTAGGCGTTCCTGACACTCCACAGATCTCTGTCCTTGGTTTTCTAGATCAACTCTGCTGATGATACTTCTCCATGCCACCGTCTGAATCCATCCAGCATCATTTCTCTTGGTCTGCCTCTGCCTGTCTCCCCCTCGATCTTTGTTGTATCTACCTCCAACATTTTCATGTCCTTGAATTATAGCTGTGGATATACAGTTCTCTTTTGCCAGCTGCCTATAGAGACTGTCCTTAGGAATGTATCCATCTGGTGTGCAGTTTACATGACAAAACCATTGCGTTTAACACTGTCAAAGAAGCTTGCGATCAGTCTGAGAACATATTAATGCATGTCTCTGTGAACTATTTCAGACTGTAATGAATTATCTGTTGTGTTAAATTTTAGATTTTATATTATAAACTCACTTACTAAATGAGCTGAACAGCGCATAAATGCCTTCAATTATAAATGTTATAAATGAGTTCTAGGAATATCTTGGATGAAGAAAAGAACAAATGCATCCATACTTCAAGAGCTGAATATTGAAGAAGGTTGGCTATTAAAGACGATAAAACAAAGAAAATTGAAATATTTTGGTCACTTGAAACGTCATGAAAGTTTGGAGAGAATAATAATGGAGATGTATATGCTTGGGAAGAGAGGAAGAGAAAGGCCAAAGAGAAGATGGATGCAAGATGTGACAGATGATCTCCAGTTAGGTGTATCGGAAGCAGGACATCTTGCTTATTATCGAGAAGTTTTCTGGAAGGTTGTTATGGGAGTGAGGTTCTGCAAAGGACATGCTTACAGGACTTAGCTGTCAACAGCAGCATCTTTCAGCTGTCTGTTGATCTCTTGGCAAGATTATGCTCAGTAGTTTGCCATTGCTTTCTGAGCGGCCGGCTCAGTATCCCGCAAGTCACGAGCGGGGGTCGAACCGCCTCAGTTCTCGCTCCGCTACGAGACTCTGCGTGATAAACGGGATTACAGAGAGAAAGTGTTGTAACCCCACAGCCAGAGAGACCGGCAAAGGACATGCTACTTAATGAATTAATGTATATAATAAACTAATGTAGAAATAATCAAGAAAATACTAATAAATACCGCTTTCTATCTAGAATTACATACTCCTCAAAGAATGAGTTCAGATGAGTTTACAACAGACACTGATGATCCAGTAAGATCTGCAGAAGAGACAGATGCTGGCCACTTCTCACGACACACACAAGATGTGGACATGATGCCGCACTCATGTGCAGCAGCGGCCAAGATATTAACCATACATGATATGCCAGAAGAAATACTTGAACATATCTTAGGCTTCCTTTCGCCGTACAGGGAGATGGATGCAGCGAAACTGGTGTCCAAGCAGTGGAACAGAGTTGTCAAATGTAAGTTTGTGTCAGTTTTATTATGGTAGTTCACTACAAAGTTGTCCAAACAGTGGAACAGAGTTGTCAAATATAAGTTTGTGTCATTTTTATTATTATAACTCCAAAGTTGTCCAGACAGTGGAACAGTGTTGTCAAATGTCAATTTGTGTCAGTTTTATTGTTATAACTCCAAAGTTGTCCAAACAGTGGAACAGAGTTGTCAAATGTAAGTTTGTGTCAGTTTTATTGTTATAACTCCAAAGTTGTCCAAACAGTGGAAACAGAGTTGCAAATGTAAATTTGTGTCAGTTTTATTGTTATAACTCCAAAGTTGTCCAAACAGTGGAAACAGAGTTGTCAAATGTAAGTTTGTGTCAGTTTTATTATTGTAGTTCAACTCCAAAGTTGTCCAAACAGTGAAACAGAGTTCTCAAATGTAAGTTTGTGTCAGTTTTATTGTTATAACTCCAAAGTTGTCCAAACAGTGAAACAGAGTTGTCAAATGTAAGTTTGTGTCAGTTTTATTATTATAGCTCCAAAGTTGTCCAAACAGTGAAACGAGTTGTAAAATGTAAGTTTATGTCAGTTTTATTATTGTAGTTCAACTCCAAAGTTGTCCAAACAGTGAAACAGAGTTCTCAAATGTAAGTTTGTGTCAGTTTTATTATTGTAGTTCAACTCCAAAGTTGTCCAAACAGTGAAACAGAGTTCTCAAATGTAAGTTTGTGTCAGTTTTATTATTGTAGTTCAACTCCAAAGTTGTCCAAACAGTGAAACAGAGTTGTCAAATGTAAGTTTGTGTCAGTTTTTATTGTTATGGTTTAACTCCATCTGTTACTTGTCTGTCATTCCATCTGTTATTTATATGTCATTCCATCTGTTACTTGTATGTCATTCCATCTGTTACTTAAATGTCATTCCATTTGTTACATGCCTGTTATTCCCACTGCAGAATACAGTATGCCATGTTTTGTTTTTATTCCAGCTGTTGTCAAACATATGAGGCGGAGATTTCATCAGAGCCTAACAAAGTGTGACGTCAGCTGGACGTACGTGACATCTGAAAGTCAGACCAGATATGCAGAGAGAATAATCAAGGGGTAAGATTACAGTCTAGACAACATGAAACCTGATTGATCATTTCTTAATCTTCTGAAAAAGTCCAAAATATTCTCTCTCTGTTTCTGTTTCTGTCTCTGTCTCTCTCTCTGTGTCTCTCTGTTTCTGTCTCTCTCTCTCTGTTTCTCTCTCTCTCTCTCTCTCTCTCTCTCTCTCTCTCTCTCTCTCTCTCTCTCTCTCTCTCTCTCTCTCTCTCTCTCTCTCTGTGTGTGTGTGAGAGAGACAGAGAGAAAAACAGGTTGCTTCAGCCCCACAAAGGGCTTATATCTATCAAAGTGAGGTTAGTCTAGAGACCTTCCTCCTGACCAAATACCAAAGTGCCATATCCACAGTTGTTGTTTTTTAATGCCAGCATTTGTAGTCGATAGAGAAGGTTTAGAGCAGTGGTTCTCAACCTTTTTTGGCCCGTGCCCCCCTTCACCATATTTTAAGAACGTCATTCCCCCCCTTTCGTATTTCCTACCTAAAAATCCCCCCCCCCCCCCCACGCACACACAGTATACGTAATAATGGAAGCTAAATTTAATAGCACATACTAAAACAAGTCTAGACGTCCACATAAAACATGATTTATGGGTCTACTTACTTTATAAAATGAATTTTAGAAGGGATGAGACGTACAGAACCGTAAAGTATGAAGGGAAAAACAATATCAAGTAATCGGTTCTTGTATTAACACGATTTTGAAATAATCTTAATCCTTCCCCCCCCCCCCCCCCCCCCCCCCACCCCCCACCCTAAAATGACCCCCTGGGGAGGGGAATTCCCCACCGGTTGAGAACCACTGATTTAGAGATCACAGTTCACAATCCCACATATTGCATTTTCAATCAGCATGCGATTTGGAAGCAGACCGCCATGTGTTGATTTTTAACAATTGTAGGAGCATCAGTCATTCAGAAAGCAGTGGCAAGCTACTGAATGTAAACTTGCCCAGTAAATCACAAATGGCCCAAAAATTCTGGCGTTGATTGTGACATCCTATAAAGGGCATGCAACTAACTTGTGTTTCAGAGCTGTCCCTTTTCTCTTCAACCTAACCCAGTAGTGTCTGCAAGGCAAGTACTGGTATTTCAGATCTGCAGAGAAGAATATTTAAATATAACTAGGTCATTTAAAAAAAAACTTGCGCTCGATTTATTGCCTGGCATATTTCACTTCATCACATCAGGTACATACTGCAGAAATCATTCAACATTAACTAAAGCAATAGGTGACTGCTTTTATTTTCGTGGTATGTGACTGGTACATCTGGTAGTTCTTTTATTGATTATCCACACTCTTTGACATCTTCCAAGGATGACGAAGCATAGATTGGTTCGCCCTGAACGCTATGCAAATTCTGATTTGTCTATAAACTATTTGAGTGTGTGATTGACAGCAATGGAGTTAGCGTAAAGTTGCTCACCTGTCCATGGTTTTTTGTTATTGTTGTTGCTTCATGAACAGATGATTTTATTTTTTTTTCACTTTAACAGAATAAGTGACCGGTTCTCACACAGCGCTGTCTACTACGATGGATCTATGTACGTGTTTGGCGGCTGTACGTCTACAAACACCACATTTAATGATTTATGGAGACTGGATCTGACAACCAGACAGTGGATTAGGCCTATAGCTATGGGTATGTGTTTTGTTGATGTATCTATGGGTATGTGATTTGTTGATGTATCTATGGGTATGTGATTTGTTGATGTATCTATGGGTAAGTGATTTGTTGATGTATCTATGGATATGTGATTTGTTGATGTATCTATGGGTATGTGATTTGTTAATGTTTCTATGGGTATGTGATTTGTTTATATTGTATGTGTAGCTATGCGTAGCTGGTCTCCCTGGCAAAGGGGTTAAGGGCGTTGTTCGTAATTCCGTGTACCCATGCACGAAACACAGATGCGCGAGATTCAGCAGCGGATCGCGTTGCACTGGTTACTTAAGGTGGTATGTGAGCCGGTCGTTTAGAAAGCAGTGGCAAACTACTTAAAGTAAAATTTCCCAAGACATCAACAGCAGCTGAAAAATGCTGGTGTTGACTCAATGTCCTGTAAAGAATATGTGGGGGAAAAAAAAGAAAAGCTATGGATATGTAATTTGTTGATGTAGCTTTGGGTATGTGCTTTGTTAAGTTGAAGATGTGGCTGAGGGTATGTGATTTGTTGATATTGTAGATGTAGCTATGGGTATGTGATTTGTTGATATTGTAGATGTAGCTATGGGTATGTGATTTTTTGATATTGTAGATGTAGCCATGGGTATGTGATTTGTTGATATTGCAGATGTAGTTATGTAAATGTGATTTATTGATGTAGCTATGGGTATGTGATTTGTTGATATTGCAGATGTAGTTATGTAAATGTGATTTATTGATGTAGCTATGGGTATGTGATTTGTTGATATTGCAGATGTAGTTATGTAAATGTGATTTATTGATGTAGCTATGGGTATGTGATTTGTTGATATTGTAGATGTAGTTATGTAAATGTGATTTATTGATGTAGCTATGGGTATGTGATTTGTTGATATTGTAGATGTAGTTATGTAAATGTGATTTATTGATGTAGCTATGGGTATGTGATTTGTTGATATTGTAGATGTAGTTATGTAAATGTGATTTATTGATGTAGCTATGGGTATGTGATTTGTTGATATTGCAGATTTAGCCATGGGTATGTGATTTGTTGATATTGCAGATGTAGCTATGGGTATGTGATTTAGTGATATTGCAGATGTAGCCATGGGTATGTGATTTGTTGATATTGCAGATGTAGCTATGGGTATGTGATTTATTGATGTAGCTATGGGTATGTGATTTGTTGATATTGCATATGTAGCCATGGGTATGTGATTTATAGATGTAGCTATGGGTATGTGATTTGTTGATATTGCAGATGTAGCCATGGGTATGTGATTTATAGATGTAGCTATGGGTATGTGATTTGTTGATATTGTAGATATAGTTGTGTAAATGTGATTTATTGATGTAGCTATGGGTATGTGATTTGTTGATATTGCAGATGTAGCTATGGGTATGTGATTTGTTGATATTGCAGATGTAGCCATGGGTATGTGATTTGTTGATATTGCAGATGTAGCTATGGGTATGTGATTTATTGATGTAGCTATGGGTATGTGATTTGTTGATATTGCAGATGTAGCCATGGGTATGTGATTTATAGATGTAGCTATGGGTATGTGTTTTGTTGATGTTGAAGATGTAGTCATGGGTATGTGATGTTGAAGACGTAGCTATGGGAATGTGATTTATTGATGTTCTTTCTTTCTTTCTTTCTTTCTTTCTTTCTTTCCTTTTTTTCTTTTCATTTCTTTCTTTCTTTGTTTCTTTATTTCTCTCCTTCTTTCTTTCTGATTTTGTATCCTAGTCTAGAAGGAAATCACTACTGTGACAGTCTTTTCTTTCTGTGCACTAACATATGCACTATTTTGATTTGCACAACTAATGACACCAGTCAGTATCACCAAATTAATAAGAGCGCTCTTTCTTAGCCTTCTGGTGTGCTGATGCCAAGGTAGCGAGTTCAACCCCTACACCAGGAGGTTGGCTAAAATGTTGACTTCTCATCCTTGCTTTTGGGGATGTAAATTACAAGTACCTGAAAGGTTGGAGTGGGGTTACCTGATGGCGAGGGACACTGATAATAGGGAAAGCTAATCCACACGCAAAAATCAGTTCAGTGGACTAGAAGTAATAGAACATGTATGGACTACGCTTGAGTTCAAAGCCAGTGATTGCCCCCCAAAAAAAAACGCTCGCACATGGGGACCCCCCTCCCCTCTTTGTCACCCTTATCCAAGAAGAATAGGTTTCCTGTCAGTACCCAAGAGATGGCGGGAGGGCATCATTTGATATCATTATAAACCAGCATTTCTTGTAATAGTGTCCAGCCCTATACTTGGATTTGACCCAGGAAATTCAGAGCCTGAGGTATGCACCGTAACCTTACGGCAGTGTCTCCCATGTAACAACATACAGAAGCAGTGAACTCAGTATTTGCCGTGGCATGTCACAAATTGCATCAGCTCTAAGATTGCCAGATTTCCTGACCATCCACATTGTTTTCCTCACTTACATCCTCCATGACAGTGGATCTCCCCACAGTATAGTATATAATTGTTCCCTATTTTATGGTTCCCTCACCTGGATGACTTTTCTATCTCCTCCTCTCCCTCCTCTTCCTTCCAACTCAACTCGATATTGTTTCTGCTGACAAGTAACCAAATACTAGTCTGTATGCTTGTTGCATACCTCTTTACTACACAAATGGTTATAGTGCATATTCCATGTTGTTCTTATTCTAGGCACATATCCATCGCCAAAGGCTTGTGCAACAATGGTTGAATACAACGGAAACTTGGTGCTCTTTGGTGGCTGGAGCCATCCCATACCTTACCCGTTACACCAGGTGGGTCTCTGTTTCTGTTGTTTTTTTATGTTTGTGTGTGTTTGTTTGTCTCTGTTTCTGTTCTTTTTTTTTTTTTTTGTGTGTGTGTGTGTTTGTTTGCCTCTGTTTTGGTTGTTTCTGTATGTGTGTGTTTGTTTGTCTCTGTTTCTGATGTTTTTTATGTTTGTGTGTGTTTGTTTGCCTCTGTTTTGGTTGTTTCTGTATGTTTGTGTGTGTTTGTTTGTCTCTGTTTCTGATGTTTTTTATGTTTGTGTGTGTTTGTTTGCCTCTGTTTTAGTTGTTTCTGTATGTTTGTGTGTGTTTGTCTCTGTTTTGGTTCTTTCTTTATGTTTATGTGAGTGTGTCTGTGTATATTGTTTCTTTATGTTTGTGTGTGTTTGTTTATGTTGTTTCTTTATTTTGTGTTTGTTTGTCTCTGTTTATGTTTTTTCTTTATGTTTATGTGTGTCTGTTTATGTTGCTTCTTTATGTTTGTGTGTGTCTGTTTACATTGTTTCTTTATGTTTGTGTGTGTGTGTGTTTATGTTGTTTCTTTGTGTGAATGTGTGTGTTTGTCTCTGGTTTTGTTGTTTCTTTGTGTGTGTTTGTCTGTTTCTTTTGTTTCTTTATCTTTGTATGTTTGTCTCTGTTTCTGTTGTTTCTTTATGTATTTCTCTGTTTCTGTTGTTTCTTTAGGTTGTCTCTGTATCTGTTGTTTCTTTAACCCTTTACAGGGCAGACGCTTGTCCATTTTGTAGCCCTGAACGGGCAAGATTTTTTCAGGTTCTGTAAAATTTCGGGGTCGCGTTAGTAAAAACATCACAAATAAGGTGTTAGTCAACCGATTTTAGTTAAATAACACAATGAAGGGAAAAGCATGCAGAATATGTTACTCACGTGATTGTTGCCGCTAATCCATATATGAACACAAATATTTACGAAATACGGCATGTTGTTTGTGATTTTCCGTCATCTATACGGCAATTTACAAACACATTTTCAGGATCATAATCACTTTCTTTAAAGTCCGACTCACAACTGCTAATGCAAAGTAACGCTTTGCACTGATATCTAGCTCCGATTAATAATCAACTTCGTGCCCTTTAATGTCATTTAAATTGAACAGAGCGAAATCTCGGCTATCACTTGAAGAATCGCCGAAATCCATTTTGAAAAACAGCGTAAAAATCCCGAAAACTATCAAAAAAAGTCCGCAAAAGTCTGTTCAAATTCATTGTAGCGCATTTACAAATGGCGGCCACGTTGTCAAGCTATCGGCGAAAGTGAAAGTAGCCGTCGGAAGTGTCGGAAAGCCGAGAGATCGCGTTTTTACAATGCATAATAGTATCGGACGCTACGCTCGTTTTAAGCGATCGGCCGGTAATGGCCGCTATGCCTTGTAAAGGGTTAAGTATGTGTGCATGCATGTGGGAATTTGTGGCTGTGTATCAATATGTTGATGTTATCTCAGGTCGCAAATCTTGCGTGAGCCAATGTTTGAATAAGTTGAGTGAGATATTTAGATTATCTAGATAACTGAACGACTCGGGAGGGACTTCATTGTCTTCTCCTTCTAGCTTTCATCTCCCAGTGGAACACCGGCCATTAACCAACTTGCACCCAGCCCATTGTAGACTTGCTGGTAACTGATTGGATTTTCAGCTCCAGTTTTCTTGGGGAAAAGGCAGCTGGTCTCACGCCAACCTTCCTTGGTCATGTATTATGACATGAATCATCATCAAGTGCCCTGCCAGCTGGCATAGGCATTCTTGTCTCTCCACAGATCTCGGTGTTTGGTGTTCTGGATCAACTCTGCTAATAATATTCCTCCATGCCCCCGTCTAATTCCATCCAGCATCATTTCTCTTGGTCGGCCTCTGCCTCTCTTCCCCTAGATGTTTCCAGTCGTCACGATGTTCTCTAATGCCCCTCTTCTCATCACATGACCAAAGGAAGCTGTTTGTCTATTTCTTTTTGTATACAATGTTCTAGTTTCATTAGCCTCTTTCAGGCAGTCGTCGTTAGTTACTCTGGCAGTCCAAGGAATTCACAACATTCGTCTCAGGAACCACATCTCTGTTGCTTCCAAGTTCTTCCTAATTTGCTCATTCATACTCCAAGATTCACAGCCACACAGCAAAAAAGGTTCTTTACAGCATTTTAGCACTTTCTTTCTTACATTCAATGACAGTGGCTTACTGCATAAGATACTTTTCACTTTCTGAAATGCAGGTTATTCTTGCCCTATTCTGTTCTTAATTCTTGCCCTATTCTGCTCTTAATCTTAATCTCTGTTGTGCATCTTCCATCTAATATTATAATTGCCCCTAAATATTGAAATAAATACCAGGTATTATATTACTGTTCTTCAAGTCTCTTGTGGGCCCCAGTAACACATGGGTGGACTTCATTGTGACAGAATGAAAACCACAATAATTATGACACTAACCAGGGGTCAGCATGGCCGAATGGATTAAAGCGCTCGTTCTTCCGGTGGGCTGTTGGTGAGGTAGTTGGTTCAACCGCTACCCCGGTCAGTGGGACTAAAATGTTGACTTCTCATTCATTGTTCATTGTCTCTTGTGTTGATCCAGATGAAGCGTTCCTTTGATCTGGTGTTGGTGGAGGTAAAAATGTCCTGCCAGCTTGGTGGTGAAGGGGTTACGAATGCAATTTTAATCCCACATACTGCACTCGAAATACAGCTGCGGACGATTTGGAAGCAGACCGCCTTGCATTGGTTTTCATACAATTGTATGAGTGCTGGTCGTTCATAAAGCAATGACAAATACTGAATATAAACTTGCCAAGAAATCACAAACAAGCAAAAATTGCTGTAGTTGACTGCGACGTCCATTAAAGGAAGTGAAACTAACTACCGGGAAGGTTAACCCGGTCAACAAATGCTCGCAGAAGTCCAATGTGTCGGCCTAACGGCGCAAGAACGCAGCTCTGCTGTAAACAGGCACAACGCAATCACGTCCGGAAAAAAAAACACCTCCGAATGAACGCAGAAGAAGAAGAAACTAACTAAAAAAATAACTATTTTCTTTTATATATAGGAGCCGGATATTTAAAGAGGGTGATGTTCAGCAGTCTTATGAGGATATGTATAAAGTGAACTCTTCGGAGTGAGCTGCACTCGAGTCTGTTCAGGTTTCTGTTAATAGATTTATATTGTGTTCGAAGTCTGAAAATCATGTTGTGATCATTTCTTGTCCAATGGTTTATGTTTTCCTCGGGGTCAGGACCTGGCATGATTTTATTTACTTCCCTCCACATGTCTACATTGCTCCATCCATTTAATAAAGCTTCAGTTTGTATGGTTGCTATTTATTTTTTCTTTAGTTGCATATTCTTTACAGACGTAGCAATCAGCCCCAGCATTTTTGGCTGCTCGTGATACCAGGAAAAGTTTTACGTTCTGTAATTTGCTATTGCTTTCCGAACAACCGGCACCCATACCATTTCATAAAAATCCAACCCAGCTGTGTTTATAACATTCTATGCGGGATTAAAATTAGTCCGTAACCACTTTGTTTGAACAATATAAAATAATACAAAGTAATGCAGCTTTACAGAACACAATTATGGAAAACATAGGACATTGCTGTGACCAACCTACATCTGCAAACAAATACACAAAACACAACATTTAATCATGGGAAGGACACTACAGTGACTGCATTAAGGCATAATAACCAAAGGAGAAGGAAGGAAAGATGAAAAATGAGAACAATGAAAAGAAATTGAAAAAAAAATATGTGTTACTTATTCTCAGATTCCCAGGCTGTGATACTCCCTCTTTGATTGTTTGAAGATTTGTTGCTGTACACTGCTGTTCTTATATAGATGTCTATCTCATTGATAAACTTAGTTGGACAGGACAGGACATCACAGTCAACCCCAATATTTATTAGTTGTTTGTGATTTTCTAGGCAAATTTACGTTCAGTAGTTTGCCATTGTGGTTCCTGAGATGAATGTTGCGAATTCCTTGGACTGCCAGATTCACTAACAATGACTGCCTGAAAGAGACTAATGAAACTAGAACATTATATACAACAATTAGAAAGAGACAAACAGCTTTCTTTGGCCATGTGATGAGAAGAGAGGCATTGGTGAACATCGTGTCGATTAGAAAGATTGAGGGGAAGAGGGGCTGACCAAGAGAAATGATGCTGGATGGATTGAGATGGTGGCATGGAGGAATATCAGCAGCAGAGTTGATCCAGAAAACCAAAGCTGAGATATGTGGAGAGCCATGAACGCCTACACCAGCTGGCATAGCACTTGATGATGATGAATCTGCCATTGCTTTCTGAAAGGTCAGCACTCATAACATTTTTCAGATCTGTGCAAAACAATCTGATAAGTTCATGGATATATTTGATTTAATGTTGTATGTAAAAATGATCCTTATTCTCGTTAATTGTATGTTTCATGGATGAATTGATGGTGTTTATAATTTCATGTCCACTCAGTCCGCCCACTACTTTTCGGAGCTGCACGTGTACAGTACCGTCACCAATCGCTGGTCTCATGTGCTGTCACTTGGCCAGGAGCCAGAAGCCTTGGGAGGCCACTCAGCTTCTGTGGCTGGTCATCTGATGGTCATTTTTGGTGGTTCGCCCAGGCCAGGGCTAGGGTGAGTGTTTTAATGTCAGGCAGATTTATGAGTGTGTTTTAATGTCAGATTGGTTTATAAATGATTGTGTTTTAATGTCAGATTGGTTTATAAATGAGTGTGTTTTAATGTCAGACAGGTTTATAAATGAGTGTGTTTTACTGTCAGACAGGTTTATAAATAAGTGTTTTACTGTCAGACAGGTTTATAAATGATTGTGTTTTAATGTCAGACAGGTTTATAAATGATTGTGTTTTAATGTCAGACAGGTTTATAAATGATTGTGTTTTACTGTCAGACAGGTTTATAAATGACTGTTTTAATGTCAGACAGGTTTATAAGTGAGTGTTTTAATGTCAGACAGTTTTATAAATGAATGTGTGTTAATGTCAGTCAGGTTTATACATAAGTGTGTATGCATGTCAGACAGATTTATAAATGAGTGTGTTTTAATGTCAGACAGGTTTATAAATGAGTGTTTTAATGTCAGACAGGTTTATAAATGAATGTGTGTTAATGTCAGTCAGGTTTATACATAAGTGTGTATGTATGTCAGACAGATTTATATATGAGTGTGTTTTAATGTCAGACAGGTTTATAAATGAGTGTTTTAATGTCAGACAGGTTTATAAATGAGTGTTTTAATGTCAGATTGGTTTATAAATGAGTGTGTTTTAATGTCAGACAGGTTTATAAATGAGTGTTTTAATGTCAGTTAGGTTTATAAATGAGTGTGATTTAATGTCAACTTTAATCAATATATGACACCCACTTGTATCAATATATGCCACCCACTTCAATCAATATATGCCACCCACTTCAATAAATATATGCCACCCACTTTAATCAATATATGCCACCCACTTTAATTGATATATGCCACCCACTTTAATCAATATATCCCACCCACTTTGATCAATATATCCCACCCACTTTAATCAATATATCCCACCCACTTTAATCAATATATGCCACCCACTTTAATCAATATATGTCACCCACTTTAATCAATATATGTCACCCACTTTAATCAATATATGCCACCCATTTTAATCAATATATGCCACCCACTTTAATCAATATATGCCACCCACTTTAATCATTATATGCCACCCACTTTAATCAATATATGCCACCCATTTTAATCAATATATCCCACCCACTTTAATCAATATATGCCACCCACTTTAATCAATATATGTCACCCACTTTAATCAATATATGTCACCCACTTTAATCAATATATGCCACCCACTTTAATCAATATATGCCACCCATTTTAATCAATATATCCCACCCACTTTAATCAATATATGTCACCCACTTTAATCAATATATGCCACCCACTTTAATCAATATATGTCACCCACTTTAATCAATATATGTCACCCACTTTAATCAATATATGTCACCCACTTTAATCAATATATGTCACCCACTTTAATCAATATATGTCACCCACTTTAATCAATATATGTCACCCACTTTAATCAATATATGCCACCCACTTTAATCAATATATGCCACCCACTTTAATCAATATATGTCACCCACTTTAATCAATATATGCCACCCACTTTAATCAATATATCCCACCCACTTTAATTAATATATGGATACAGAGACACTGAAGATCTAGGATCAGAATTTATGCTGACCAGTACTTCCCTTCACCTCCTGGTGGCGCGGCCTGACCAGACATTAACCTGGCAAGCTAAGGGAGGAATCGACCATGGTCTCCGCTGTGATGAAGACTATACAAGACTGACAGAGAGTCACAGCAGTTCTCCACAGTGATGAACGAATGAATGAACTTTATTTTCAGAATATTCAGATTTGGATATTCAGGCCCGATTGATATCCCGCCCTTCTGATCTCTCTGCCGATAAACAACCAGCACCCAAGTCTTGAGCTGACTCTGTGGTGAAGGGGTAACGGACGCAGTTCAAAATCCCTCATACCGTGTTCAAAACACAGCTGTGGGTGATTTGGCAGCAGGCCGCCTTGTGTTGGCTTTTGTTTTTAATGGTATGGACACCGGTCATTCAGAAAGCAATGGCTAACTACTGAACGTAAACTTGTCCAGGAATCACGAACAGCCAGAAATGCTGGAGTTGACTGCTACGTCCTGTAAAGGATATGCAACTAACTTTTTTACCAGGTCTTGCATTCATTGTTTGGAGAGCTCACGGCTAAACTCAGAATGAGTTTGTTGCTTAACAGAAAAAAGTAAAAGTAATCCCTTAGTGCTGCTTTATCCCATAGAAAAGTTAGCCACAAAATCCAATCAGTCAGGAACAAGTCTTACAAAGAGCTAGACATGAGTT
Organism: Cepaea nemoralis; assembly: GCA_014155875.1. Lineage (NCBI taxonomy): Eukaryota > Metazoa > Mollusca > Gastropoda > Stylommatophora > Helicidae > Cepaea > Cepaea nemoralis. The sequence continues at coordinate 296,169 of JACEFZ010006356.1, read as the reverse complement.
AGTTGAGGGCCTGTGCTCCATGGTCAAGAGGCTGGGTCAATTTCAGAACCGTACTAGTTGGGAAAATAATCCCGCCTCTGCTGTGAGCTGACCAATGTCTTGGTAGGCTATGCCCTAACCACTATACATCCGCAGCCTAAGAAAACATGCCACGCTTATAAAAAAACTACTTGAAGGCAAAGTCGAAGGCAGGCCAGCAGCAGGTAGACAGACAGTGAGCAATGTCAGTGGGAAGATTGCCAGAAGTAAGTTAGTCGTGGTTCTATCTTCAAGGCAAAGGGTAGCCCCATTATGCATTGTTCCTGTGCCAGTGAATATCACATAAAATGCTCCTCACTGCCCTATGTGAAAAGTGGAACAGACAGGAGTCTACAAACCAACAACCCGCACAGGTACACCATGCATAATGCCCCTGTCAGAATGCCAACACAAATGTCCACCACGAAAAATACAGTTCATCGCCAATGGAAGTAGCAGGCACTAGAAAACCAGCAGTCACACATTACTGCATAAGGCAAACCCAGTTAGTTCAGCAACCAGTCGGCCGCTGTTTTTCTGAACAAGCAGTTCATGATACAAACAACCGTGGACAGTTGTAAAGGAAATTCACAGCTCACAGTGTCACTCCACGTTCTCAACTCAATAGCTGGGCAACAGAACCATAGATTGCAAGAAATAGATGAACAACAGTGTACAGCCACAGCCAGAGAACGAGAGCTCTGCAGTTCTAATGCAATCAGTCTTCATTATGGAGGCAGAGCTTGCTTGACTGATTGATAGTGTTTTAGTTGTCCTTGTTGTTATTTGTGTGTTTCCTTGCCTGGCTATGAAAGTAAGATTCTGATCACACTTATTTCTGTAACCCAGAACCAACAACTTGTGGGTGTTCAACTTCCTGAAAGCCTCCTGGACACTGCAGCCTGTGATTCAAGACGCTAAGCCTGAACCTCGATATGGCCAGTTCCAGGTAGTCCGCTAGACATTATTTTAATCTACTGGCACCTGGCCGTCTTGTCAGACTATAGTTTATTACATTGTGCTTCAATATTGCCAGTTTGTTACATTGTGCTTCAAGAATGACATAACTACAAACAGACTATGGATGGAGTTATACCTCTCCATAGCACAAAGCCTGGGCTGTATTGTAGAGATTATGTGTTCCCCATGCTCTACCTGGTTAGTTCACTCCACAGGAAAGGTAACACCAATACATCAGGAACAAGACAAGCTGCAGAAGCTGTCAGATCAGCAAAGCATTGCTGTAACTGTCTGCCTGTCAGAGCTTCCATCCTAGACCAGTTGCCAATCAAGGCTTAGGACCTAGTCTGCCCTGCCATAACATTTAGTCTTCCATGCGAAGACCGGTTCCATGGCGAAGACGGCTCCATGGCGAAGGGGTTACAGATGCAGTTTGTAATCCCGCATACCTGCGTTCAAAACAGCTGTGATGATTTCACATCAGACCGCCTTGCATTGGTTTTTTTATGAAATAATATGGGTATCGGTCGTTGAGAAAGCAATGGCAAACTATTTAACGTAAACTTGCCCAGGAATCGCAAACAGCCAAACGCTGAGGTTGACTGCTACATCCTGTTAAGGATATGCAACTAACATCAGAACCAATTCAATGCAATAAAGAAATTGCCAATCAGCGTGAGCCCCATAAGACCCATTTATATCCGAAGAACTCAGTGGGGAAATATAACCAGTCCTATTTAAGACTAACTCAAACGAGAACAAAAATAGAAAGAAGATCCAAACTCACAAAATTATGGATCTCAATTATAACCAACTCTGAAGAAGCAGGTTGAACGAGGCCGAATTTTTATTTTCTTTTTTTTCATAAATACTGAACTGAAAAAGGATAAGAGGGCTTGGAGTGAGTTGAGGGCTGACCAATGGGAGATAGAGGGTGAAAGAAGCCAACATTCAACCAATCATGACTGGCCTACAAAGGCTTGACGTGTGTGGTCATGGGCCTATACGCCATTCAGTAGCATGTCCTTTGCAGAACCTCGCTCCCATAGCAACCTTCCGGAAAACCTCTCGATCATAAGCAAGATGTCCCGCGTCCGATACACCCATCTGGAGATCATCCGCCACATCCTGCACCCATCTTCTCTTTGGCCTTCCTCTTCCTCTCTTGCCAGGCATATACCCCTCCATTATTGTTCTCTCCAAACTTTCGTGGCGTTTCAAGTGACCAAAATATTTCAGTTTTCTTTGTTGTATCATCTTTAATAGCCAGCCCTCTTCAATATTCAGATCTTGTCATATGGATGCATTTGTTCTTTTCTGTATCCAAGATATTCTTAGAACTCGTCTATAACATTTATATTCAAAGGCATTTTTGTGCTGTTCAGTTTGTTTAGTAAGTGTCCAGGTCTCACAGGCGTATATTGCACTAGGAAAGATGACTGCTCTTAAAAATCTAATATTTGTAGCTCTATCTGTACCACTCCACAATGTATTAAGTTGTTGTAGGGGTCTTAAAGAGAATGTCGCTTAGCTTCTCCGATCTAAGCCTACCTCACCCCTACAAGTGGTGAAACTTTTTATTTCCAGAATCTGGCATACATTTGGGTTTAAGCCCCAGTAGGAAACTAGATGGAACAGGTAAAGAGGCAGAGGTGAATCAATACTGCCTGATGACAGGAAGCAGCTCTAACAAAGTTAGAGATATGCATACTTTGTACGATAGGTGCACAGTATGGGAACATCAGCTAATGGACAGACATGGTCACAGCCACCTAATGGTTGGGCTTCAGAATAGAAATTATGGGATATGTTAGAAGAAATGGGGACAGATGAAGAAGAGACCCATAATAGAAATTAAGAATGATGCTGTCATTTACACAGATGGGTCGGTCGTTTGACGAGTGATAAGTTCATGGACCTTTATGGCTCAGGCCGGAGGGAGAATTGTGAAAGAAGATTCTAGTACTTTTGCCATGACCACAAGTAGTAAGTATGGCAGTAAGTATAGCAATAACATAGCTCGAGACACAATTCTTCACTCGGGCATGTTTCCTTGGTGACTCAATGAGTATGCTCAGGAAGATAGAGATGTGGTGGGTCCAAAGAGAGTAAGAGAGTGGCTGCTATCTCTGGAGCGGTCTCGGCTGACAAAGATTAGTTTCATTTTCATGCCAGGGTATGTGGGTGTACAAAGAAATGAACAGGCTTGCAGGTATAAGGCTAATGTGGAGGACAGAAGAGTCATGGACCAGGTTGATATACTGAATGCTCTTCGAGAAGTAAGTCGATTGCGAGAACCAAGTGATGACTGTGAATCTACATCCATGGTCAGACTGCGAGAACAGCAAGTTAAAATAGATGTGGCCAAACAAGAACACTAAATAAGAAGCAAAAGAAGATTAATAAACTAACACAGAACTGGTGCTGTTAGCAGGATTTACTGAGGAGGGGATCTGAGCACTTATGGACTGAATAGTTTGATGTGCAATGAGGATATCTGTTGAATGCTAAGTAACTAACTAAGAATGAGTTGTGTGGTGAGTCATGATCACCTGTGCCAGCTAGAAAGACACTTTAAGAAGAAGGAAAGAAGAGAAGTTAATGTAAGCCTGTGCTCTATGGGGAGCACATACAGCTAGGTAAAATGTGCATATTTCTTCCTCAGACAACCCTGGATGACAGGCACATTCTCATAATGGGTGGCTGTGTGGGGCAGAACAGAGTAAGTGGCTTGTTGACAGTATGTTGTTCAATCTACTAGCAGGTTTATTGTCTTAGGGCCAGGGTAAAATTCTAGCTAGCAGGTTTATTCTCTCGAGGACAGTAGAATTATAGCTAGCAGATTTATTGTTTTAAGGACAGTAGAATTATAGCTAGCAGATTTATTGTCTTGGGGACAGTAGAATTCTAGCCAGCAGATTTATTGTTTTGGGAACAGTAGAATTCTAACTGGTGGATTTATTGTCTTGGGGCCAGGGTAGAATTCTAGGCAGCATATTTATTGTTTTAGGGACAGTAGAATTCTATCCAGCAGATTTATTGTTTCAGGGACAGTAGAATTCTAGCCAGTAGATTTATTGATTATTTGGTTGTTTCGGGATTTGAAATTTTAATATTGAGCACAACCCATTACTGGCAACGCTGATCGTATTCTGGTATGAACCTAAGGCCTATCCACGTCAATATGGAAGCACTATACTCGAGTTTCGCTCTCGTTTGAGCTCGTCAGTAGTGCATATCCCTGACCGGATCCGGAAACAAGCCCCGGATCACTGGCGTGTGAAGCGGGTGTGTAACCACGCTGGACACGCCAAATTATCATAACAGAATACTACGACGTCACCCATCGTAGGCTATGCTCAAGATTGTCCAATCGCCGCGACTGACATCCGTCAATCGATGTGGACCCGCACGATCAGGACTTCTCACTGGCAAGGAACACCAGGCCTCCTAAAGTAGATTTATTGTTTTAGGGACAGTAGAATTATGGCTAGCAGATTTATTGTTTTAGGGACTGTAGAATTCTAGCCAGTAGATTTATTGTTTTAGGGACAGTAGAATTCTAACCAGCAGATTTATTGTTTTAGGGACAGTAGAATTCTAGCCAGCAGATTTATTGTTTTAGGGACAGTAGAATTCTAGCCAGCAGATTTATTGTTTTAGGGACAGTAGAATTCTAGCCAGCAGATTTATTGTTTTAGGGACAGTAGAATTATGGCTAGCAGATTTATTGACTTGTGGACAGTAGAATTATAGCTGACTGATTTATTGTTCTGGGGACAGTAGAATTTCAGCCAGTAGATTTATTGTCTTTGGGATGGTATAATTCTAGATGGCAGATGTATTGTCTTTTAGGACAGTAGAATTCTAGCCAGCAGATTTATTGTTTTAGGGACAGTAGAATTTCAGCCAGTAGATTTATTGTCTTTGGGATGGTATAATTCTAGATGGCAGATGTATTGTCTTTTAGGACAGTAGAATTCTCAGATTTATTGTCTTTTAGGACAGTAGAATTCTCAGATTTAATGGCTTGGGGACGTGGAATTCTAGCTGACAGATTTATTCTCTTGGGGCCAGGGTAGGATAAAAACTAGCAGTGAAACTGTGTTTCACAACTCTCCAACATACCGAGTCCAGGATTCACAATCAGCCGAGGGGTATTTGGAGCGTTGATGTTGATAGGATGAGGTGTCTGCCATTCGGAAAGCAATGGCACGCTACTACATTGCCTAATAAATCACAAACAGCCGGTGAATGCTGGGGTTGATTGCAATGCCCTGTAAAGGATATAGAAAGGGTCTTTTGCTTACTATGATTATGAATCTCCAGAATTTGTGAAACAAATGTTCTAATCCTTAATGGCCTACTTCAGATGTAGATGTTTATAATTAGACTGTATGTTGTTTTGTGATTGGTTGGCTGTAGAATTGTTCCTGGTATGATATTTAGGTGTACAGTGACCTGTGGCTGCTGACCCTTCATGCGACCGACCCCTGGCAGTGGACGAGGCTGACAATCAAGCATCCAGAACTGGCCGCGCCACAGACCTGGTGCCATGCAGCATGTCGGGTATGTCATTGTTTACAAACACTCTGTGAATGTTACATTTCATATGTGAAGATTATATTGCACTACACAGTCACATACAGAACCATATTTTCAAACATGATTCCAAATGGAAGTTCATCGTCATCATATGCCGTGCTGATAAGCGTGGGCGGTAATATTTTGCTATGGTACATGATCACCAGAGTCATGGATCAGCTCTGTGTTCTTGTCTCAACCATGCCACGTGGCCAAACCAACCAGATATTTACTCCTCTGCCTTCCCCTTATTCTTTTCCCCTCAATCTTGCCAGCTGTCACCAAGTTCTTCAGTTTATCTCTTCTCACAACGTGCCCACAAAATTGTGACTATCTACGTCTACTAATTTCTCTAATCAGTTTACGGTTTTCATTTGCTTAATGTAGGACTTGCTTGTTGGTTTCAAATGAAAGGTCTATGACAGATATAGAAAGAATAGACCATGCACAAAATCATTATCATATGCTAGGTCAGCTGGCGTAGGTGATCATGTCTCTTCACAGATCTTGGACCCTGGTTCTCTGGATCAACTCTGATAAAATCTTTCTATGCTACCGACTGTCCATCCAGCATAATTTATCTCGGTCTGTCACTGCCATTTCTCCAACTGATCTTTCCGGGTGTCGTGTTTTCCAATGCCCTCTTCTCATTACATTATAATTGAATGTTGTTTGTCTCCATCTTGTAGGTGCACATCATCTTCTACTTTCATTGACCTTTTCCAGGCATTCATTGTTTGTTACTCTGGCAATCCAAGGTATTTGCATATTGTCTCAGGAACCATTTCTCCGATGCTTCTAAGATCTTAATTTGTTCATTCACATTTCGTGATGCAAAAACTACATTTTGTAACAAGAAGATAATATTAAGCAAGAGATCTCTGTCATTGAAGGTTAGGAAAAGAATTCTTGCAAATTATGTAGAACCGGTTGTAACATATTATGACTGTGAATCATGGGCAATTAGTAAGCATACAAAAAATAATTTCATGCCTCAGAGATGTGGTTTTATAGAAGATTGCTGAAAATTCCTTGGACAGCCAAAATGAGTAATCTAAAAGTTTTGAAAAAAGCTTAGACACAAAGACAACTTATCAAAAACATCAGAAAAAGACACTCATCATTTTTTGGCCACATTGTTAGAAAGAAGAAAACCAACTGGAATATTTTGTGACAACTGGAAAGATTTGTTGGAAGACAGGGAGAGAAGAATGTCATAACAGCCATTTGTCTTGGCACGGATGGGTGTCAGGACATGAATTGATATATCCTGCTGTTGGAGATCGCAAGATGGAGTGGGGCGTGACCATCCACTTGTATGTCCTGTACCCATCCACCTTCATACTGGTCAATCGCTGGCTGTGGGTCAGCATGGCCGAATGGATCAGAACATGTGTTCTTAAACATCTGGTGTACTGATGCCGAGATAAGGGGTTCAAACCCTATACGGGCCAGTTGGACTAAAATGTTGACATGTTGTCCTTGACTTGGGGGCATAAATTACAAGTGCCTCTGAAGTCGGAGTGGGTTTCGCCTGATGACACGGACACTCTTAATAGGGAAAGCTAAATTCAATTTAGCACTGCTAGAAGTAGTGTGTTTGGACTACGTTTGAGTTCAAAGCGAGCGAGTGCCCCCCCAAAAAAAATCCATGGCTATTTTTTCTTAATTGCTTTTTTAAAAAATAAACCAGTGTGACTTTTGGTATGGTCAAAATATTTTAGTTTTCAAGGCATAACACTTTCTTTATGAGCCAGTTTCCTTTGATGTTCTGATCCTTTAGAACAGTGTTTCCCAACCTTTTTTGTGCTATGCCCCACCTAAGCCTTTCTAAAATTCTCATTCCCCCCCCCCCCCCACACCACATATACATTATTTTTAATATTCAAAAATTGAAATGTTCACTAAAGAAACTTGATTGATAAGTTTTAGGAAGAAATCACTAGGAAATTATTGAGAAAACACAGTAAGTAAATTTTCAAAACATATAATAGAGAACTGAAATTCAAGTACAAAATAATTTTAATGAAAGATTTTTCTATATTATTTTAATTATTAGTAATTATTTATTATTTAATTTAGTGAGATCCTGGCACTTGATGCTTGCTGCAAAGAGATCATTTGTCAGGTTCCAATTTAGTTAACTTCAGTCTCAAGTCTCCCCGTTTTGTTATATCCAGCCGATGTCTTCCATTTTCGAATTGCCCCCCTTAACAATCGAATTGCCCCCCTGTGGGGCATGGGCCCCACGTTGGGAAACACTGCTTTAGAATGTCAGTATTTTTTAGTATTTCTTAGTTTTCAGTGATGATGAAATTGTTTATGATTCACACCCATATGTTTACCACAAGAAAGATACATGTTTTCAAAATATTTACTTTGTTTGTAGGTGTTGTGTCCTAGGTTTTTACGATAATTTTAACTTTTTAAATGATCTAAATTTATCCAGGTTAGGGACACGATAGTTGTTGTGGCAAGATCATCCAAAGTTAGACAGACGCATAACGTTAGACCTTCTGCCTCACAGAAAAGTCCTCAATCATCGGGTTGGTCCAGCAGTGATAGCAGCTGTAGCAGTGCAGACAGCTCGCCTCTCTCTCCAGAATCTCGTCAGCTTGGACAGAGTCCCAGGCATGAGCTCCAGCAAGATCTGCAGCAGCATCTGTCTCAAGAAGATCAGCAACTTGAACAAGAACATCACCAGCCACCTCCACATCCGCACCCATCTCAGGCCCATCCACACCCATCTCAGGCACACCCGAATCATCAGGTAGATGCTGATTACCCAGATGAAGCAGTGGGATTGAAGAGAGAGAGGGTCTCGCAGCCTAACAGTAATCTTCTGTCCTTACAGCAGCAGCTGCATAGAGATTGTATGAACCTCCCAGACCCCAACAACCACCACCATGGCTCTCATGTGGCTGGTGATGATGCCGAGGGCTACTTTCATAGAATTTCAAACAGATGGGGTCATGAACAAGGACATGAAGGGACATCTCAGCATCATCAAAACACCCACGGACAGATGCATCCTCAGCAGCACGACTATGTCCACAGGCCACTGCAGCCTAATGCACCACAACACTATCCTCAACAGAATGAATATGTCCACAGACCATTGCTTCCACACGCACAGCCAGCACAGCAGAATGCAGACCAGCCTCAGTTTGGTAGCTTACAACGATTAAACAACAACCATCTATCCAGTGCCCGTGGCAGCATGCCGTCCATACGCCCGAATGCCATGAACAATCGGCAGAAACAGCTGGAAGCCTTGCAGCGCCAGGAAGAACTCCTGCGCTCCAAATCTCGTGCATTGGCAGCGGCCAGAATCCAGAGACCCAACGATAATGAGGTGGATGCGTCTGTTGATCAAGCCCCGGAAGTGGTGTCCAGTAGAAATAAAATGGACGTGCACATCTTGGATATCAGCAGAGTGTTGACCGATGGACTTGCAGAATGGAAGCCGCTGAGTGAGCTGCAGCCCACCGGAGCTCCGACAGAGACGATATGCTGCAGTGTACTGGAAGGCAGGGGAGAGCTTATGCTCTTTGGGGGCGTGATCAGGAACCAGGGGAGCCCGGTGGTGACCAATACCGCAGTGAATAAGCTGTACATACTGCAGCCATATTAAATTGTCTGTTGTGTGAAATGTATCTGTTGCCTTTACCTGCAGAGAGGATTCACAAAGTGGCATGAGCGTCCACATGGGGGCGGTGGAAAGATTCAGCGAGTGGTGAGGTTTTCTATTTGCAGAAGTAGTAAGAAATAGGTGCGTGGTGATACTAGTGATGTGGCCTTGTAAATAAAGTAGTGGTTACCAGAAAAGGTTTCAGAACCACTGATGTCTAATACAGAAAAGGAACTATAATTCACAAAGTGGTATTAGCATCCATCTGAGAGGGAAAGATTCAAGTGGTAGTGTGGGTTTGCAATTTTTCAAAGTATGTGGTGGCCTTGAAGATAAGGGCTTGTTCACCAGAAAAGGTTTCAGAACCACTGATGTGTAATATAGCAAAGGAACTACACAAATGAAAAGGAAGATGGGGAAATCAACAGATAATCTTGGAAGCAAGGAGTGAGTTTCTCAATGGTTAGGATATCAGCTGTCTCATTTGTTGATACAGGATGCGACCTTGAAGATAGAGTGCTCACCTGAAAAAATTTTAGAATCACTGATACAGCGGAGGAACTTCAAAATGAATGAAAAGAAAGATGAAGAAACTAACAGATAATCTTAGAAACAAGGAGCAAGTCGGCCAAATGGTTAGAATTTTAGCTGTTACATTTGCAATCACGGGTTGTTATCCTGAATAGAAGCAGTTTTTAATTAGTTGGAAGTACACTATTCTTGTTTAAAGTCCCGTCCAGCACACTGCGCTGTAGTAGTTGAGCAGTTGGTCTTTACAGTTTGGCTCTTTAACTCATTCATGACAGGACTAAGCAGATTATGGCAGAATACATTTATTTACATTTTTCAACTAGAGGTGTGTGTGTGTGGTTTAATTGATAACCCCTAGATTGCTACTCTGTTGTTCTCCTTGTCAGCTGGCATATACCTGTGAATATTAAATTGAATTATGTGCTCTGTTTTGTTCTATGTCTGTGTGCCAATATTTATTACTGTATTCGACATATGTGCTTTGGATTAAACATTCTTGTATTTTAAAATAAGACTGTCAGTCGGTCAGGCAGCTATGTTTCTGCATGTCACTATCTTGTTACTGCTGTCGTGTCATTGTTATTCTTGTCATGGCTATTAGTTTAAGCACAGAAGCCACAAACAGCATGTGGCATGATTTATTGCCTGGCATATTTCACTGCATCTCATCAGGTGTGTACTGCAGAGATATATATCTGAAGTGAATAAATGAGTAATACTTTAGCTGAAAGTCGCAGGTATTGTTCGAGTGTGGAGCATTTGTTATCCCTACGGTAATTTCAGATTTAACATGAACTCTTTCTGCTTGCACAAAACTGGCTGGAACCGCCTTATTGCTAGCGCCTAACTACATTTGAGCAATCATAGAGCACTGGTCTTGTAAACCAGGGGTTGAGAGTTCGATCTTTACTGGGGGGCTTTGTTTATATTTTTGGGGGCTGCGTGGTCTGGAGGTATGGTGTCCGCCTCGAGTGCTGGAGGTGCCGGGTTCAAGCCCCAGTGAGGACCGGGATTTTTTTCACGTGGACTTCTAGTAATAAAATTTCCCCTGGTCTCTGGGTAGTGAGATCGGATGCCCGTGTGTATTGTTGCGCACGTAAAAAATCTCTTGGCAGTTGGAAATTGAAAAATAGTAGCCTAACGGCACTGCCCGGGCAAAATTTCGAGTTAAAAATCTACCCAAAGTATTTCAGGATCCTCGCCGGTGCTACGGAGTTCGTGCACTGAGCTGAGTTTCTCCAGACTCAGGTTTGAGGAAGGAGGAGAACGGAGCACTTATGGGTTACACCCATGTGCCGTTATGTTGATCCATCGACTAAACTAAACTAATCTTTTATTGTTTGTCGAATACATTATACGAAACGCTTTTTTCTTTGTTCACGCCATGGCCATTTTTAAAGAGGTGCTATTATTGTTGTGTCATAGTTATTCTTGTTTTTGCTATTATTGTTATGTCACAGTTATTCTTGTCTTGTCATTGCTATTATTGTTATGTCACAGTTATTCTTGTCATTGCTATTATTGTTATGTCATTGTTCACTGATGTGTTACTGGGGTCCATAAGGAAGCAAAGAATATAAACACAAAAGCAACAAAAAAACAGTTGCACGATTCATTGCCTGGCATAATTTGCAGCATTTCGTCAAATGCATACAGCAGAATTATACATCATATGATGTGAATAAATGAATTATACCTTGACTGAAATACTTTAAACACGTCACTGTTATTGTTCAAATGTGGAGCATTTGTTATCCTCATGGTAATCGTAAATTTCACCAATTCTCTACATTCTAACATTAGTGACGATATGTATTAAGTATTTCAACCAAAGTATAATTCATTTATTCACTTCATATGATCTGCAACAATTGTTGGACATTGTAGTAACAAAGAGTGCTAAGAAAGGACTATCCTTAAATATCAAGAAAACAGTAACAATGATATCTTGAGCCTGAGGAATTGAGGCCTTCTGGCTAGAGCAGTCGCCATGAACTGTGCAGATTAGGGTTTTCTTTTTGATATGAAAACCCTTGGCATAGATAGACCCAGAAACATAGCAAAGAGTGCAACAGACATGTTCCTGGAGAAGAGATGTACGAAACAGAATGGTGCTCTTTGAGCGCAATCTGATCCAACAAACTGAGGATAGGAGGCACAGGTATACAATACAGTCACTTACTGCGGGGCCAGCCTTGTCTTACAGATGCGGAAACTGACAGAGATTGTCACTCTCACATTGGACTATACAGTCACTAGTGGTGCTGTCAGGCGCCTCCGAGCGGCACAACTCTACCTTCTTCTTCTTCTACTACTACTTCTACTACTAACTACAACTATTGTAACCCTATCATTATTCTCTTGTTATGGTTGTTATTGTCTTGTCATTATCGTCTTGCTTTTATTATTGTCTTGTCATTACTATCTTGTTTGTATTATTGTCTTTTCATTTTTATTATATTGTTTACAGCTTTAGATTGTGATAACTTGATGAACATAATAAAAAAAACATGCAGCTTAATGAAAAACTTAACAAACCAATATACAACTTAATGAAGAATTTAATATCACAATATATATTTTCTGAACAACAAAACATGCACCTGAATAAAATAACATACAACTTTATAAACAACATAATAAAGTAACATAACTTACTGATCAACATAATAAAACAATTTAATGAACTTCAGTCAGCAGTCATCAATCAGAAAATAGAACATTGTTATATGGGGAAAAATACAAGCAGCTCAACGGAAATGTGTGAGTCTCTACTTCGCACTTCCACCCTGACAGACACTGAAATACATGATAGTGTCTCTCTAACTCGCACTTCTACGCTTGAGTTGGCCCTGACAAACAACAGAAATATGTGATAGTTTCTCTACTTCACATTTCTACGCTTTAGTTCGCCCTGACAAACAACAGAAATGTGTGATGTTTCTCTACTTCACACTTCCACGCTTTAGTTGACCCTGGCAAACAGAAATATGTGATGTCTCTCTACTTCACACTTCCACACTTTAGTTAACCCTGACAAACAACAGAAATATGTGATGTTTCTCTACTTCACATTTCCACACTTTAGTTAACCCTGGCAAACAGAAATATGTGATGTTTCTCTACTTCACATTTCCACACTTTAGTTAACCTTGGCAAACAGAAATATGTGATGTCTCTCTACTTCACATTTCCACACTTTAGTTAACCCTGACATACAGAAATATGTGATGTTTCTCTACTTCACATTTCCACACTTTAGTTAACCCTGGCAAACAGAAATATGTGATGTCTCTCTACTTCACATTTCCACACTTTAGTTAACCCTGGCATACAGAAATATGTGATGTCTCTCTACTTCCACACTTTAGTTAACCCTGGCATACAGAAATATGTGATGTCTCTCTACTTCACATTTCCACACTTTAGTTAACCCTGACATACAGAAATATGTGATGTCTCTCTACTTCCACACTTTAGTTAACCCTGGCAAACAGAAATATGTGATGTCTCTCTACTTCACACTTTAGTTAACCCTGGCAAACAGAAATATGTGATGTCTCTCTACTTCACACTTCCACACTTTAGTTAACCCTGGCATACAGAAATATGTGATGTCTCTCTACTTCACACTTCCACACTTTAGTTAACCCTGGCATACAGAAATATGTGATGTCTCTCTACTTCACACTTTAGTTAACCCTGGCATACAGAAATATGTGATGTCTCTCTACTTCACACTTCCACACTTTAGTTAACCCTGGCATACAGAAATATGTGATGTCTCTCTACTTCACACTTTAGTTAACCCTGACATACAGAAATATGTGATGTCTCTCTACTTCACACTTCCACACTTTAGTTAACCCTGGCATACAGAAATATGTGATGTCTCTCTACTTCACATTTCCACACTTTAGTTAACCCTGACATACAGAAATATGTGATGTTTCTCTACTTCACATTTCCACACTTTAGTTAACCCTGGCAAACAGAAATATGTGATGTCTCTCTACTTCACATTTCCACACTTTAGTTAACCCTGGCATACAGAAATATGTGATGTCTCTCTACTTCCACACTTTAGTTAACCCTGGCATACAGAAATATGTGATGTCTCTCTACTTCACATTTCCACACTTTAGTTAACCCTGACATACAGAAATATGTGATGTCTCTCTACTTCCACACTTTAGTTAACCCTGGCAAACAGAAATATGTGATGTCTCTCTACTTCACACTTTAGTTAACCCTGGCAAACAGAAATATGTGATGTCTCTCTACTTCACACTTCCACACTTTAGTTAACCCTGGCATACAGAAATATGTGATGTCTCTCTACTTCACACTTCCACACTTTAGTTAACCCTGGCATACAGAAATATGTGATGTCTCTCTACTTCACACTTCCACACTTTAGTTAACCCTGGCATACAGAAATATGTGATGTCTCTCTACTTCACACTTCCACACTTTAGTTAACCCTGACATACAGAAATATGTGATGTCTCTCTACTTCACACTTTAGTTAACCCTGACATACAGAAATATGTGATGTCTCTCTACTTCACACTTTAGTTAACCCTGACATACAGAAATATGTGATGTCTCTCTACTTCACACTTCCACACTTTAGTTAACCCTGGCATACAGAAATATGTGATGTCTCTCTACTTCACACTTCCACACTTTAGTTAACCCTGACATACAGAAATATGTGATGTCTCTCTACTTCACACTTTAGTTAACCCTGGCATACAGAAATATGTGATGTCTCTCTACTTCACACTTCCACACTTTAGTTAACCCTGGCATACAGAAATATGTGATGTCTCTCTACTTCACACTTCCACACTTTAGTTAACCCTGACATACAGAAATATGTGATGTCTCTCTACTTCACACTTCCACACTTTAGTTAACCCTGGCATACAGAAATATGTGATGTCTCTCTACTTCACACTTTAGTTAACCCTGACATACAGAAATATGTGATGTCTCTCTACTTCACACTTCCACACTTTAGTTAACCCTGGCAAACAGAAATATGTGATGTCTCTCTACTTCACACTTTAGTTAACCCTGACATACAGAAATATGTGATGTCTCTCTACTTCCACACTTTAGTTAACCCTGACATACAGAAATATGTGATGTCTCTCTACTTCACACTTTAGTTAACCCTGGCAAACAGAAATATGTGATGTTTCTCTACTTCACACTTTAGTTAACCCTGACATACAGAAATATGTGATGTTTCTCTACTTCACACTTCCACACTTTAGTTAACCCTGACATACAGAAATATGTGATGTCTCTCTACTTCACACTTCCACACTAATGTGTGATGGTATGTCTACTTTGCGCCTCCATGCTTTAGTTCGCCCTAACAAAGGACTGTCAGTGTGGTTTAGGTCTAATTTTATTTTATCTGGTTTTATTAATGTCTTAAACATAACCAGTTTTCTGGCTGTTTTATTCAAACATATGAGTATTTGTTTTTTTTTTTAAACTGTCTTCATCATCAAGTGCCTTGCTGTCTGGTATAGCGCTAATTGTTTTTCCGTGTTCCCATCATGTTTCAGGATACTGCAGTCAACACCAGCATCTTTCAGCTGTATGTTGATTCCTAGGCTAGATTACGCTCATCAGCACACCACGTCTTTCTGAGCGACCGGCTCCATACTCTCATAAGTCACTGGCGTGACTCGAACCACTTCTAATTCTCGTGCGCTCATGTCAACCATGAGAGTATTCGGGATTAACGGAGAAAGGTGCTAACCCCTCGGCTAGGGAGCCGGCGGCATAGCGCTAATGCTTCTCCACAAATAGCGATTTCCAACAGCATGGATCACTGTCTTAGTCAAACATTTTATCTGATTTTGTTAAAGTGTTAACTGATACGTGATATAAATAATATAATTCCCTTAACTCATTTTGTTCCATGACGTCATTACATTAACCCAGTGGTTTCAAATTGTTACATCAACTCCTCCTGTGTGTATTATTTTCCCTCCTTGAGCCTGCATGTTTACGACTTTAAATACTACAACTACCTGAGACAAAAAGAATTAAACTAACAACTGTCTGAAACAGGTAACAGTTCATGGCAAATGTTTTCTCTGGCTATGTTATTCAATGAAACATCAATAACAATTCTAGTTGTGTGAAAGAATGTCCTTGCCCATGCTGACGATTGTTTGCTTGAGCTTCTCCGTATGATCCAGTTTCAAACTTGTGCACAAATATGGCAGCAGGAAGTAGAGGCTGCCATCTTCTGGCAGCAGTTCCAGAAATGTAGCAGGGGGAAATAACTCTGCCATTCTAGACAGAAGGTCTGCAATGAAGGAGGAAAAAAGTTAGTTGCAAATCCTTTACAGGATGTGACAGTCAACCACAGCATTTTTTTTGGGCTGTTTGTGATTTCTTCGCAAGTTTACAGTCAGCAGTTCGCCATTGCTTTCTGAACGACTGGAACTCATGCCTTTTGAATGGGAAACTAACATGAGGCGGTCTGCTTCCAAATCGCCCACAGCTGTGTTTCAAACATGGCATGCGAGATTATGAATTGTATTCGTAAGCCCTTCACCACTGAGCCAGCTAATCCCAGCATTTTGTGGCTGTGTGTGATTTCTTGGCAAGTTTACATTCAGTAGTCCGCCATTGCTTTCTGAACAACTGGAACTCATACCATTGTATGAAAACCAGAACAAGGCAGTCTGCTTCCAAAACACCCGCAGCCTTTTTTTTTTTTGAATGTAGGATTACAAATTGCCAATAGAAGGAAAGAAAATTAAATTTGTGTTAGGATGGTTGTCACCGACTCGCAAAGCAGTTTAACTGCTTCATATTTGGTTACACAGAGTTTTCAGGTAGCAGTAAATGCCTTCTTCTAACAACTGAACTGTGTAGGTCAGTGTCCTCGTCAGCCAGCCAAGGTCCTAAGTGTGAAAGCAAAGGACTCTCTTCCAGGCTTTATACATATTGGGTAAATGGTGACAGCCCCATGTTTACATAGACCAGGCGTAACTCAAAGAGTGATGTGGGCAATATCACACTGGCTGCCTTTGTCTCCCAGAACATATCCTGGTACCATCTTAGATTGGATGCTTCTTCTTCTGGCCTCTTTCCCCTGTTGGATCCACTGATAGCTGTCAGTCGCTCCAAACAAGAATACAGATAAGTAACCTTAATATTTTCATGTAGTTGTATGACATTTTGTGTTTGTTCTGTGCTGATGGAGGCTTTAGCTGCAAAATCCTTTTGTTTCTTGTAATCACGTTCTGGTAAAGCCCACAATCTACTTCTCGTTGTTTGGTGATTCATTCATTCCCCTGTTGGAGCAGGGTCCTCAACCAACTCACGCCAGCCTGTCCTATGTTTTGCTTTCTCCAGCAGCTCCTTCCATTGTCCTCCAAATAGCGGGTGTTTGTAAAGTCTCACTACACTTTGTATGTAGAACAAATCTGACAAATGAAGTACATGATGTCATCAAAAAAATTTGCTTCATTGTCAACCGTGAAGCAATATGCAGTGAACGCCTGTCGTCTGCTGGAGTAATTCTTTGCACTTCAGCAAGCAGAATGGTGTTATCAATGGAAGACAGAATTTTTCAAATTCGTTTACATACAGAGTGTAGTGAGACTTTACAAGCACCTGGTATTATTCTCCATGTGTTTTTAGGTCTCCCGTTATTCCGTTTGCTTTGTGGGTTCCAGACAAGAGAGTGTCTAGTTATATTGTCCTCAGGTTTTCTCAGTGTCTGTCCCAGCTTGTGGGTTTCAGACAAGAGAGTGTCTAGTTATATTGTCCTCAGGTTTTCTCAGTGTGTGTCCTATCTTGTGGGTTCCAGACAAGAGTGTCTAGTTATGCTGTCCTCAGGTTTTCTCAGTCTGTGTTCTATCTTGTGGGTTCCAGAGAAGAGAGTGTCTAGTTATACTGTCCTCAGGTTTTCTCAGTGTGTGTCCTATCCAGGTCGGCGTCCTTTCCTCATCTCCTGGTTCACTTAAATTTGCCCAGTTCTCTCCATGAGTGGCACATTGGTGATTATGTTGTATCAATTTATTCCCGCTATTCCAGGCAGGCATCAATTAAGTGAAATTTCATAGTTGATTAGTAATCCGTTTAATTGTTTGGAAGCTAGCTAGCTCTCACTATCTCAGGCCAGAATGTTAGACAGGTTTGACTGCTCAATTCTTAACCCTTTGAAAGTTTTTTCGTTCCCTCACACCTCATTTCCCCCTTCTTATCTCTTTCCCTCCCCCTTCTTCTCTCTCTCTCTTGGATTTGTTTGTTGCATATCCTATTTACAGGACATCGCTGTCAACACCAGCACTGCTGTTGTTGATGTCTTGGCAAGTTTACGTTCAGTAGTTTGCCATTGCTTTCTGAACGACCGGCTCTCATACCATCATGTTAAAACCCAGCGTGACACGGTCTGCTGCCAAATCGGTTGCAGCTGTGTTTCAAATGCAGGTAAGCAGAATTACAAACTGCACCCGTAACGCCTTTGCCACAGAGACCAGCCTATCTTGGATTACTGACAATTATATTGAACAGAGTACCATAACAAGTAAAGAGCTTCAAGTACCTAGGAAGTATAATATCATCAAATGGCAGATCAGAAGACGAGATCGAAAATAGGTGCAATAAGGCAAATCAACTCATTGGACAAATGGCACCAATACTAAAGAACAAACATGTATCAATAACTACTAAGAAAGCACTTTACAACACAATCTTCCTACCAACTCTGTGCTACCAATGCCAAACCTGGACAATGACAGAAAAAGAGAAAAGAAAAATCACAACAACAGAAATGAGGTTTCTGAGAAGAATACTCAACGTATCAAGAAGAGATAAGATCAGAAATGAAGAAATCAGGACTAAAGTAGGGGTTAAAGCTGCTCTAGATTTTATTAGAAAGCAGCAAGTCAAATGGTTTGGCCATGCAAGTAGGCTACCAGTCAACAGCATGCCACAACAAGCAATGATGTACAGACCAGATGGAAACAGAGGAAGAGGCCGACCACGTAAACGTTGGACTGAGGGAATAACAGAATCCATGGGAATGTCGATATACGAAGCCCATAACCGGGCACTCTCACGAAGTTTATACTTCACCTCGACACCGCAAGGTACAAGAGGAACATGATGAGATGAGATGAGAGTACCATAAAAAAACCACATGAACTGCCCATATATCTTCTTCTTTGTTTATCCAATATATTTTTGTGTTGGACGTAATTGCATTGTGCCCTATTACAGCAGAGAGGTGATATTCGCACCTTTTGGCCGACACATCCAATTCTTCCCAGCAATTTTTAAAATCCAAAAATAGCCTTTCTGGATAACTGCCCAGATATAAGGATGAATGCAACATTGAAAGCAATGGTCCATTTATACACTGCCATTGCAAATACAAGTGTGTGTGTGTATATTAACATAATTAACATACCTTTGTATGCCCTAACGTAAGTTTCTTCTCCTTGAACGGGCGGCGACACCTTGCACGATCTCATGACTGTTTCCATGGCACGCAGTAATTGGGAATACTGGCGTAAGAAACAAGATATGTCCAGAATATAAAAACCTGCTAATATATTGTAAGAGTTAGTAGCATGCTTTTTACAGGACATCACAATCAACCATGCTTTTTACACGACATCACAATCAACCCCAGCATTTACTGGCTGTTTGTCATTTTTTAGGCAATGTTATGCTCAGTTGTTTGACATTGATGTCTGAATGGCCAACACTCATACCGTTGTGAAAATCAACGCAATGCAATCTGCTCATAGATTCCCTGTTGCTGACTTCAGACCCAGTATGTCAGGATTGTGAAATTACGTTCATTGCCCTTGAGCCACAGACGCAGACTGCTAATATATAATACAAGAAAATGAGTCCAGAATTTAAATATGGGCCAATATATAATAGAAGAAAAAAAAGTCCAGAATTGAAATACTGGCAAATTTATAATAGAAGAAAATAAGTCCAAAACTGAAATACTCGCAAATTTATAATAGAAGAAAATAAGTCCAGAACTGACATACTGGCAAATTTATAATAGAAGAAAATATAAGTCGAGAATTTAAATACTGGCAAATTTACAATAGAAGAAAATAAGTCCAGAATTGAAGTACTGGTAAATTTATAATAGAAAAAAATAAGTCCAGAATTTAAATACTGGCCAATATACAATAAAAAAATAAAAGATTATTCTAGGATTTAAACATCTGCTGAAGTATAAGAGAAGATAAATAATTCCAGACTGTAAACATCTGCCTGTATAAAATAGAAAAAAAGAAAATTTAGGATTTAAATAACGTTACCTATCATATAGCAGGTCTTTTGCAGAATGTCGCCCTTATCATATCTTGCCGAAAAATGTCTCGATCTATTGCCACTGCTCCCACCTCATGCATTAACACGCCTGCAATGTCTTGTGTCCATCTTCGTGTGATCAACTCCTGCGCCCACTTCCAGGAACCATGTCTCCCATTACTGTTCTTTCTAAGACACTTAAAAGTTTTATAATGTGGTTCACTACACCAGTTTTATCATGTATTTCAACCACTTCAAATCAGATGGTTCGGTCGTATGATATGATTACCAGGAGACAGCATATGCAAGTATAAGAAAGGGTAACTTTCATGTTCGTTTTGTGTTCTGCCCCTTTTTCCTCGTATCTGCGAGTCCTAATATTTGAATATTTGATTTTTTTCATAAACTCTACAAGAGTTGGTTCTTTCATAAAATCAACACCTGTGAGATGAGATGATGAGGAGAGCTGCCAACTTAACAATCTGAGACTGAGTAAGAAATGTTGTTATCAGATGGACAGTGGGATCAACACTTTGTGCCTCATTTATCAAAAGACAGAAGATCAAGTGGTTTGGCCATCTCGTTAGAATGCAACACCATCAACTACCAGCACTGGCGCTACATCAAAGATCATCTGCGTCGAGAGCAAGAGGACTCCCGAAAAGAAACTGAATTGACGAAATCAAAGATATTGTACAATCACACAGAATGACACTATCGAATGCCACCCATCGGGTGCTGGAGCACCTATTATTCCTCCCCAAGACACTTGATGGCAGAAGTGGAAGATGATGATGATAATAAGAAAGAGACAAACAGCATGGTTTGGTCATGTGATAAGAAGAGAGACAGTGGAGATCAGTGACAACTGGAAAGATCAGTGGGAAAAGAGAGAAATTATGCTGGGTGGAGCTATATCATCTTCAGAGTTGATCCAGAATATTAAGTACATGATGATGATGACGTGAATACCACCATGAATAAACACACAACAAAACTCGCTCCAAGTTTTTCTTCTAAGCCTGATGCTGAAAGAAGGAAAAGGAATAGAGAAAATAAGATGAAGTAAAAGATGGATACAAACCTTGTCCACCTGCCCGCTGAAGCAGCTGGCAGCAAACATCCCAACTATACTGGGGTACCTGTCTACGATCTCTTCTATGGCTTTCTCCAAGTTTAGTTTTATCAAACACAAAAACCGCACACTGTCCCAGCATTCCACATCAACATCCTTGACCTCATCCAGGTCGTTGTTATGGAAGTCTTCAATGTGGTGGATCACAAAAGATGCAAGTTCAGGGGTCAGGCGTGGCGAGCACAACAGAGACTAAAGAAACATGCAAAGAAGAAGAAATGCTTAATTGATTCAGTGGCAAACAAAAAGTAGGATTGGATCAAACAAAAATGAATGGTGAACATGGGAAGTAGGGGTGTGTCACAATTATTACTTAATAAACGATATTAAAATAGTAGCAGACATATTATAACACAATGACAATATTTCAGCAATATATAAACCCATGGTAGTTGTTTAAGACAATTAATCCCACCTTGCAGACACTTTGCGGTACTGTAGCACATTAATCCCACCTTGCAGACATTTTGCGGTACTGTAGCACATCATGGATGATGTGTGCTGAACTTTGACTGATCTCAAGATGTGTGGTAATGCCACTCAGTCAATCGGTGGTTTTACTGTGCAAGGCCTTCAACAGGTTCAATCGATTCTGGGGTCACTACTTGGTGTGCCTGACCCAGTCTGTCACAGAAGTCACGCTATACACTTGCTGGACTGACAGGCATGCATCACCATACTAGATCTTCATTCGCCGATGAATTTTTATATATTTCATCTCTTCACTTATCAACAACAACAAAAAGACAACAGAACTCTGCTCCTCTTTGTGTGGATGGGAAGATGTGTGGGTATGGGGTGGGTGATGTGTGAGTGGGTGAGGCATGTGTGTGTGGGAGAGTTTGTGAGGGTTGTGTGTGAGGGATGTTTGCGTGGGTGGGTGCGAGATGTCTGGGATGGTGACGGGATGTGTGAGTGGTTGGAGGGATGTGTGTGTGTGTGGGGGGGGGGGGGGGGGTATGGGTGGGTTATGTGTGAGGGGTGTGGGTTGGTGCGGGATGTCTGTGTTGGGGGTATGATAATATGCATTGTTTATGCTTACAACATTCATTTGACAATGTTTTTTTTTTTCCTATGTGAATGTATCATGCGCTGTTGATGAACGAAAGATGAGAGATTGGAAGGGCTGAATGTAAGTCGGGCCTACGTGCCCAATTTGTAACCCTTTTAAAATAAAATTCAATTCAATTTGGTGCATGTCAAAAGTGGGGTGGTTATCTTTAAATTGTCCTTATGACATCACCGTGTTCATCTGCACAGTGATGTCATGTGCTAAACACTTTTGTCATCCTTAACAACAATATTTACATTTTACAAAACTATGGCATGGTTATTGAAATTTCTATCACATTTGTAAGGCTTTCACTGGAAGCCTCCTCATATACCTTCATGTGGCTGGTCCTTTGTGGAAGGTCTCTCCCATCATGCCCTGCTACATGATTCTCAATCCACTGCCGGCTCCCTTGCCTCATGCACCCACATGATCAAGGTTTCTTCAATGTCCCATGTCCATCTTCGTGCTGGTCGACCTGTCTCTTCTTCCAGGTACCATACCTTCATCACCGGTTCTTTCCAAACCACTGTGGCACTTAATGTGACCAAAGTATTTAGTTTTTGACTTCATTGCACCTGGTTTTATCCCGTGTGGTATGGTCTTTCTCTGCACAGCAACTAACCGAAAGTGCAGCACAAAGCATGAACGCCATAACTCCAGCGATGACCCTCCAGGGGTCTCTGAATAAGCTGCATTCAAGAACTGAATGTCGGAGACAGAAAAAAAAAACTCGTGGCATACTCCCAGACTGTTGAACTATAACCATATTACATCTTAATATGCCTCTCCACTTACGTCAAGTTGCAGTGTTGGCTTTTCATGGAGAGGGGAAGGGCAGTACTACAACACGGCCACATGGAGAAAAGTCTCTACACCAATCTCATTCCGATATATGCGAACCTAAAAATATGCATGTTTTTACAGGACATTGCAGTAAACTCCAGCATTATTTAGCTGTTTGTAGTTTA
Source organism: Cepaea nemoralis (assembly GCA_014155875.1). Taxonomy (NCBI): domain Eukaryota; kingdom Metazoa; phylum Mollusca; class Gastropoda; order Stylommatophora; family Helicidae; genus Cepaea; species Cepaea nemoralis. Next base: position 272,962 of record JACEFZ010006356.1, on the reverse strand, counting down.
CTAGGCAAGTTTACATTCAGTAGTTTGCCATTGCTTTCTGAATGACCAACGCTCATACCACTGGTAGACATCAACACAAGGTGGTTTGCTTCCAAAATGCTTAACAACACCGGCAGATGCAACCCTTCTTCTGTCCTTTATCTACCATTGGGGCACAAGTCCTCAACCAAACCCCACCAAGCCACTATATCTTTTGCTATCTCCTGCAGCTCACTCTATGTCCTCCCAGTATTCATCTCTGTCTGTAATTCTCGTCTCCATGCGTCTTTAGATCTCCCGCTATTTCATTTGTCCTGTGGGATCTAAACAAGAGGAGTGTCTAGTTATATTGTCCTCAGGTTTTCTCAGTGTGTGTTCTATCCTGTCCTATCCTATATTGTTCTATTCTCGACCATGGCATGGTCGAGACAGGAACACTGAGCTGATCCACGACTGCTGGTGATCGAGTGAAATAGGCGAGTCATGACCGCCCACACTTTCCGGCATGGCACATGATTGATTGATTGATTGTTCTATCCTGTGGGATCCAGACAAGAGAGTATCTAGTTATATTGTCCTCATGTGTTCTCAGTGTGTGTTCTATCCAGCGCCACCGTCTTTTCCTCACCTCTCGGTTCACTGGGATTTGTTTAGTTCTGTCCTTGAATTCTACATTGGTGATTCTGTCATACCATTTTATTCCCACAATTCTGTGCATGCACCAACAGATGCAAACCAAGACAACCAGAATGCCAATTCATCCGCCTGAAAGAGTTTTTGATTTTTTCCCCGTTCGCTCACTCTCGACTCAAGCCTCATCCATAAAGGTGCTACTATGTCTTGTCCAATGGACTGACTAGCTTCCCCTGTAACCAGTTTCCTTCGCCATCAGGCTAACCCATTCTAACTTTAGATGTACCTGCAATTTACATCCCCAAGTCAAAGGATAAGTCAACATTTTAGCCCAACTGACCAGTGTAACGACCGAACTTTCTACCTCGACATCAACACACTGGATGTTTAAGAACAAACAATCTTATCTATTCAGCTTTGCTGACCTCCACTTAAAGAGTTAACAGTGGGACTTTAAGAGAATTCACAACCAACCATGTCAGATAATGTTCACAATGGAATTACCTGAAGTTTCAGAAGACTGTCATTGCACACAAAACATTGGCATCTTTCCTTATGGGCATGTTTAGTTACCATGGTGACTGGCAATGAAACATTCCTTGACCCAGGCCCTGGAATATGTTTAACCTCTAACCTTTGACACGGCCTGGCCATTTTGCTGGGTCCTTGAAAGGGAGGGAGATAATCCAGCCAGGCATATCGTGGTGCAAAATGACCGTTTCCCAGGGGCTGTGACAAAAATAAAACAGCTTAGGTTTTTGTTATAAAGATGTGAGCCGAATGTAACAAGTTAAAAACAAAAGAAGATTAATTTGAAAAGAAAAATTATTGACATACGAGTGTACGTACGTATGTATGTAATTATGTATGTATGCATAAGTAACCTTTTGTTAGTGAGTATGTGACTGTCGTATGAGTATATGTGTATGCGAATGAGTGCGTATTTGTGTGTTATTCAAGGTTTTGTGTAAATGATGTAAAGTATGTATGCAGATATGTATGTATGTATGCATGTGTGTGTACGTGTATCTGGCTGCCTGCCTGTCTCATAACATTGTAAACTGTAGTTGTTTATGTTTACAACATTCATTTGACAATGTTTTTCCTATGTGAATGTAACATGCACAATAGTTAATTCATGTATGAAAGATGGGTGATTGGAAGAATTAAAGGACAAGCGACAAAGAAAGAAAGAAAACTTACCAAAGAAAACTTTTGATGTGCAAGAGCAGATATTTGTTTTGACGAAGGCTGTGAATTTTCTTTCAATTTTGCGATGTAGATCTCACAAAGCATTTGCTGAAATTACAAAATAGCCACTTTCCTGTTACCATTTTCCCTTCAATAACTATATATTGTTGTGAGATGTCCTGTTATCATTTCCCTTTCAATAGCTATGTGTTGTTATCAATTTTCCTATTATCATTTTCCCTTCAATAACTATGTGTTACTGTGACCTGTCCTGTTATCATTTTCCCTTCAATAACTATGTGTTACTGTGACCTGTCCTGTTATCATTTTCCCTTCAATAACTATGTGTAGTTGTGAGCTGTCCTGTTATCATTTTCCCTTCAATAACTATGTGTAGTTGTGAGCTGTCCAGTTATCATTTTCCCTTCAATAACTATGTGTTGTTGTCAATGTTCCTGTTACCATTTTCCCTTCAATAACTATGTGTTGTTGTCAATGTTCCAGTTACCATTTTCCCTTCAATAACTATGTGTTGTTGTCCACTTTCCTGTTATCATTTTCCCTTCAATAACTATGTGTTGCTGTCCACCGTCCAGTTACCATTTTCCCTTCAATAACTATGTGTTGCTGTCCACCGTCCAGTTACCATTTTCTCTTCAATAACTATGTGTTGTTGTCAATGTTCCAGTTACCATTTTCCCTTCAATAACTATGTGTTCTTGTCCACTTTCCTGTTACCATTTTCCCTTCAATAACTATGTGTTGTTGTCCATTTTCCTGTTACCATTTTCCCTCCAATAACTGTGTGTTGTTGAGAGCTGTCCTGTTATCATTTTCTGCCAATAAATATGCATAAAATGAATATAGTTTTCAAGAAATCTTAACAATATATGTAAACATAAATAGATAAAAATTATGTATCAAACATTAAGCATACCCTTGCATTAATTAAAAATAAATAAATAAGGGACAATAATTCCCTCTTAACAACATACTAAGAGGAAATTATTGCCCCTTATTTTGGTAGAAAAATTAAGAGCACTATAAATATGTGAAATGTTTGCCCAATATTGTTTTTAAAATGTCAGAAAATTATTTCATTTGTTAAAATAAACTGAAATAGGGAATTATTACATAACTGACTGGGACCTTGCCGTCTTGACAGACGATAGTTTGTAAAATGGAGTTATACCTCTCCATAATACAAAGTCTGGGCTGAATTTAGAGACCATGTGTTGTCCATGCAGCATGATCCCTCTCATGGCCTGCCTAGTTTACTCCAGGGAAAAGATAACACCAATACGCCTGCAAAAAAACAAGCTGCAGAAGCTGCCGGGTAAGCAAAGCAATACTTTAACTGTCCGCCTGTCAGAGCTTCCATCCCACAAGAGCTGCCAACCAAGGCTTAGAGCCTGGTCTGCCCTGCCATGACATTTAGTCTTTCGGGTGCATTTCCTTGCACTAGGATAAGGCCTGTACCCTCCCAATTGTACTCTTCCGCCCGAAGCCATTGGCACAAAGTGGGTATCGGGTTTGGTGAGCGCTACCCAAAATTTGGCGCTAACAGAAAGCAGGTAGTACTGTCTACTGTCATATGGTAGCTCATTAATATCTAAGACCTGACACATATTACATAATTAGTGACGTAATTCTATGCAACCAATGCCAAACCTGGACAATGACAGAAAAAGAGAAAAGAATAATCACAACAGAAATGACATTCCTGAGAAGAATACTCAATGTATCAAGGAGAGATAAGAACAGAAATGAAGAAATCAGGACTAAAGTGGGGGTTATAGCAGCGCTAGATTTTATTAGAAGGCAGCAAGTCAAATGGTTTGGCCATGCAACTAGGTAACCAACTAACAGTATACCACAACAAGCAAAGATGTACAGACCAGATGGAAGCAGAGGAAGAGACCGGCCACGTAAACGATGAACAGAGGGAATAGCAGAGTCGATGGGAATATCGATACATGAAGCCCAAAAGCAGGCACTCTCCTGTTGTGTATACTTCACCTCAACACCGCAAGGTACAAGAGAAACATGATGAGATTAGGTGTGTGACATTAATATTTCTATTTATTTAGAAAAAGCACAGAATACTTTAAACCTATATAGGCCATACAATGGCTTCTGTAGTTTCTAATTTCAAGTTTGTGCCACTTTATGTATGTGCCACTTTATGTAGAAAGCCATATATAAAGAGTTAAAATGCTCTGCGTAAAATTTAGTAACTTTCAGGTAAATACTTACTGCAGTTTCCTCAAACAGAAGAGCTCTTTTCTCATCTGAAAAATAACAAACAGAGAATGGCACTCTGCAATAATATATAACACAAGAGTATATCAAAGACGCACCGGACATGAACATGCAGGAGGCAGGAGAAATAACAAGTCTTTTGGATGAGTCATGTTAGTGATGCTCCGCAAAGGTGCCGTGATGTGAGTGATGTTCTGTGAAGGTGCCATGATGTGAGTGATGTTCTGTGAAGGTGCCATGATGTGAGTGATGTTCTGTGAAGGTACCATGATGTGAGTGATGTTCTGTGAAGGTGCCATGATGTGAGTGATGTTCTGTGAAGGTGCCATGATGTGAGTGATGTTCTGTGAAGGTGCCATGATGTGAGTGATGTTCTGTGAAGGTGCCATGATGTGAATGATGTTCTGTGAAGGTGCCATGATGTGAATGATGTTCTGTGAAGGTGCCATGATGTGAGTGATGTTCTGTGAAGGTGCCATGATGTGAATGATGCTCTGTGAAGGTGCCATGATGTGAGTGATGCTCTGTGAAGGTGCCGTGATGTGAGTGATGTTCTGTGAAGGTGCCGTGATGTGAGTGATGTTCTGTGAAGGTGCTATGATGTGAGTGATGTTCTGTGAAGGTGCTGTGATGTGAGTGATGTTCTGTGAAGGTGCTGTGATGTGAGTGATGTTCTGTGAAGGTGCCGTGATGTGAGTGATGTTCTGTGAAGGTGCCATGATGTGAGTGATGTTCTGTGAAGGTGCCATAATGTGAGTGATGTTCTTTGAAGGTGCCATGATGTTAGTGATGTTCTGTGAAGGTGCCATGATGTGAATGATGTTCTGTGAAGGTGCCATGATGTGAGTGATGTTCTGTGAAGGTGCTGTGATGTGAGTGATGTTCTGTGAAGGTGCCATGATGTGAGTGATGTTCTGTGAAGGTGCCATGACGTGAGATATTCTGTGAAGGTGCCATGATGTGAGTGATGTTCTGTGAAGGTGCCTTAATGTGAGTGATGTTCTGTGAAGGTACGTAATGTGAGTGATGTTCTTTGAAGGTGCCATGATGTGAGTGATGCTCTGCAAAGGTGCCATAATGTGAATGATGTTCTGTGAAGGTGCCGTGATGTGAGTGATGTTCTGTGAAGGTGTCGTGATGTGAGTGATGTTCTGTGAAGGTGCCATGATGTGAGTGATGTTCTGTGAAGGTGCTATGATGTGAGTGATGTTCTGCAGAGGTGCCATGATGTGAGTGATGTTCTGCAGAGGTGCCATGATGTGATGTGATGTTCTGTGAAGGTGCCATGATGTTCTGTGAAGGTGCTGTGATGTGAGTGATGCTCTGCAAAGGTGCGATGATGTGAGTGATGTTCTGCAGAGGTGCCATGATGTGAGTGATGTTCTGTGAAGGTGCCGTGATGTTCTGTGAAGGTGCTGTGATGTGAGTGATGCTCTGCAAAGGTGCCATGATGTGAGTGATGTTCTGTGAAGGTGCCGTGATGTGAGTGATGTTCTGTGAAGGTGCTATGACGTGAGTGATGTTCTGCAGAGGTGCCATGATGTGAGTGATGTTCTGTGAAGGTGCCGTGATGTTCTGTGAAGGTGCTGTGATGTGAGTGATGCTCTGCAAAGGTGCGATGATGTGAGTGATGTTCTGTGAAGGTGCCGTGATGTGAGTGATGTTCTGTGAAGGTGCTATGATGTGAGTGATGTTCTGCAGAGGTGCCATGATGTGAGTGATGTTCTGTGAAGGTGCCGTGATGTTCTGTGAAGGTGCTGTGATGTGAGTGATGCTCTGCAAAGGTGCGATGATGTGAGTGATGTTCTGTGAAGGTGCCATGATGTGAGTGATGTTCTGTGAAGGTGCTGTAATGTGAGTGATGTTCTTTGAAGGTGCCATGATGTGAGTGATGTTCTGTGAAGGTGCCATGATGTTAGTGATGTTCTGTGAAGGTGCCATGATGTGTGATGTTCTGTGAAGGTGCCATGATGTGAGTGATGTTCTGCAGAGATGCCATGATGTGAGTGACATTCTGTGAAGATGCCATGATGTGAGTGATGTTCTGTGAAGATGCCATGATGTGAGTGATGTTCTGCAGAGGTGCCATGATGTGAGTGATGTTCTCTGAAGGTGCCATGATGTGAGTGATGTTCTGTGAAGGTGCCATGATGTGAGTGATGTTCTCTGAAGGTGCCATGATGTGAGTGATGTTCTCTGAAGGTGCCATGATGTGAGTGATGTTCTGCAAAGGTAAAGGATCTGGTTCTGGCATTGTTATGATAATGAGGAGTTGAGTTGAGTTAAGAATTGACACCACAACACTCGGAACATTCCCATAAGTGCTCCCTGCTTATCTTCAACAGCCTGTGAAAAGTACCAATACTAATTGTACCAGTAGCAGTCTAATTATGTGTTTGTCTGGCCTTCTGTCTGAGCCCCAGCCAGATCCCCCTGCCACTCTCTGCAGCAGCACTCTTCCCAGTCCGTGATGATCAATCCCATCCCCTGCACCACACACATGATCCCAAAGGGTCCCAAAAACATTGGCCTCACCATGTTCCAATACCCCACTGAAATAATACTTAACAAGTTATAAATATATTAATCACTAGCTCAAACTATAAATGTTACTATAATAGTAACTAATGTATGTAATCACATCTAAGTAATAAAAAAAAAAACAAGTAAACACTCAACTATATACCAAAGACTTATAGTTACTGTAAGTTATCAATACCAATACGCAAATAAGACAAGAGACTAAGCAAGATATTGTCTCCAATTTTATAAGAAAACGCCGTTGGAACTACATCAGCCATGTACTCAGAATGGACACGACAAGACTCCCCAACCAAGCCCTCTTATGTTCACCAGTAGGGAAAAGAAAAAGGGGAAGACCAAGAGAGACCCTGCGTAGAACCATCATCAGAGAAGGCTCATTCAACGGCCAAGTGAACATCCAGGATCTACAACAGGTAGCAGCGAACCGCCAGACATGGAGATGCACCGCCTTAGGCTCAAGAGGAAAGACTAACTAACTAACTAAAGTTATCAATATAACCAAATATATTGCTTTTACAAATATACAGAACAACACATTGAATACCATCAGACATTTTTTTTCTCACAAACTAATGACAGGGGCAATCCCAATTTTTGTATTTTTAATCTTATATGTTTATTTAGAACGATCAAGGGTTTTACAATAGAATGAAAATATTAGAAGAAACAGAATCACAACTTTATATTAATTCCATTAAATTATATTAGACAGAAATCACTTACAACTTTGTATTAATTCCATTAAATTATATTAGACAGAAATCACTTACAACTTTGTATTAATTCACTTACCACTTAGTATGAGTTCCGATGAAAAGAAGAAATTCACTTACCACTCTGTATGAGTTTCAGTAAAAAGAAGAAATTCACTTATCCTTCAGCATGAGTTCCAGTTAAAAAAAAAAAAAAAGAAATTCACTGACCACTCAGTATGAGCTCCAGTAAAAAGAACAAATTCACTTATCCTTCAGCATGAGTTCCAGTAACAAAAAAGAAATTCACTTACCACTCAGTATGAGTTCCAGTAAAAAGAACAAATTCACTTATTCTTCAGCATGAGTTCCAGTAAAAAGAATAAATTCACTCAACATTCAGTATGAGCTCCAGTGAAAAGAAGAAATTCACTTACCACTCAGTATGAGCTCCAAAGACTCTCTGATGTGATTGTTAAATGGAAGATCCGACTGACTCTGTGAGAAACATTTAGAAACAAAACACTGACAAAATGCTGACTGTGTACATTAAACTGACTTGGGTAAGATGGCTGTTGCACGTCCATGTACAGGACGTCACAATCAACCCCAGTACTGTTTAGCTGACTGTATTTTCTAGTCAATATATTTTCTATTCGTATTCTATTTCGTATAAATCTATTTTAATATCTAAAGTTTACCATTGCTGTCTTTACGTTCATATCATTGTGAAAATAAATGCAAAGTGGTCTGCTTCTAAATCAAGTGTAACAGACTTTGAACCAGAAACAACAGGATTGTGAAACTGCATTCATTACCCCTAAGCAACAGACGCCATATTTCACAATCTCGACATACCAGGTTAATTTCACAATCCTGACATACCAGGTTTATTTCAAAATCCTGACATACCAGGTTAATTTCACAATCCTGATATACCAGGTTAATTTTACAATCCTGACATACCAGGTTAATTTCACAATCTTGTACAGGGTTAATTTCACAATCCTGACATACCAGGTTAATTTCACAATCTTTACATACCTGGCTAATTTCACAATCCTGACATACCAGGTTAATTTAAAAATACTGACATACCAGGTTAACTTCACAATCCTGACATACTAGGTTAATTTCACAATACTGACATACCAGATTAATTTCACAATCCTGACATACCAGATTAATTTCACAATCTCGACGTACCAGATTAATTTCACAATCTCGACTTACCTGGCTAATTTCACAATCTTGACTTACCAGGTTAATTTCACACTCCTGACATACCAGGTTAATTTCACAATCCTGACATACCTGGCTAATTTCACAATCCTGACATACCTGGCTAATTTCACAATCCTGACATACCAAGTTAAATTCACAATCCTGACATACCAGGTTAAATTCACAATCCTGACATACCAGGTTAAATTCACAATCCTGACATACCAGGTTAAATTCACAATCCTGACATACCAGGTTAAATTCACAATCCTGACATACCAGGTTAAATTCACAATCCTGACATACCAGGTTAAATTCACAATCCTGACATACCAGGTTAAATTCACAATCCTGACATACCAGGTTAAATTCACAATCCTGACATACCAGGTTAAATTCACAAGCCTGACATACCAGGTTAAATTCACAATCCTGACATACCAGGTTAAATTCACAATCCTGACATACTAGGTTAATTTCACAATACTGACATACCAGATTAATTTCACAATCCTGACATACCAGATTAATTTCACAATCTCGACATACCAGATTAATTTCACAATCTCGACTTACCTGGCTAATTTCACAATCTTGACTTACCAGGTTAATTTCACAATCCTGACATACCAGGTTAATTTCACAATCCTGACATACCTGGCTAATTTCACAATCCTGACATACCTGGCTAATTTCACAATCCTGACATACCAAGTTAAATTCACAATCCTGACATACCAGGTTAAATTCACAATCCTGACATACCAGGTTAAATTCACAATCCTGACATACCAGGTTAAATTCACAATCCTGACATACCAGGTTAATTTCACAATCCTGATATACCAGGTTAAATTCACAATCCTGACATACCAGGTTAATTTCACAATCCTGACATACCAGGTTAAATTCACAATCCTGACATACCAAGTTAAATTCACAATCCTGACATACCAGGTTAAATTCCCAATCCTGACATACCAGGTTAAATTCACAATCCTGACATACCAGGTTAAATTCACAATCCTGATATACCAGGTTAATTTCACAATCCTGATATACCAGGTTAAATTCACAATCCTGACATACCAGGTTAAATTCACAATCCTGACATACCAGGTTAAATTCACAATCCTGACATACCAGGTTAATTTCACAATCCTAACATACCAGGTTAATTTCACAATCCTGATATACCAGGTTAATTTCACAATCCTGATATACCAGGTTAATTTCACAATCCTGATATACCAGGTTAATTTCACAATCCTGATATACCAGGTTAAATTCACAATCCTGACATACCAGGTTAATTTCACAATCCTGATATACCAGGTTAAATTCACAATCCTGATATACCAGGTTAAATTCACAATCCTGATATACCAGGTTAATTTCACAATCCTGATATACCAGGTTAAATTCACAATCCTGATATACCAGGTTAATTTCACAATCCTGATATACCAGGTTAAATTCACAATCCTGACATACTAGGTTAATTTCACAATCCTGATATACCAGGTTAATTTCACAATCCTGACATACCAGATTAAATTCACAATCCTGATATACCAGGTTAAATTCACAATCCTGACATACCAGGTTAAATTCACAATCCTGATATACCAGGTTAATTTCACAATCCTGACATACCAGATTAAATTCACAATCCTGATATACCAGGTTAATTTCACAATCCTGACATACCAGATTAAATTCACAATCCTGACATACCAGATTAAATTCACAATCCTGATATACCAGATTAAATTCACAATCCTGATATACCAGGTTAATTTCACAATCCTGATATACCAGGTTAAATTCACAATCCTGATATACCAGGTTAATTTCACAATCCTGACATACCAGGTTAAATTCACAATCCTGACATACCAGATTAAATTCACAATCCTGATATACCAGGTTAATTTCACAATCCTGACATACCAGGTTAAATTCACAATCCTGACATACCAGGTTAAATTCACAATCCTGACATACCAGATTAAATTCACAATCCTGACATACCAGATTAAATTCACAATCCTGACATACCAGGTTAATTTCACAATCCTGACATACCAGGTTAAATTCACAATCCTGACATACCAGGTTAAATTCACAATCCTGACATATAATTGTTTTTTATTTTGCGCTCGCTCATTTTGAACTCAAGCGTAGTCCACACATGCTACTTTGAGTAGCACTGGAGTGAATTTTGTGTGTGGATTAGCATTCCCTATTACCAGTGTCCCTTGCCATCAGGCGAACCCACTCCAACGTCAGTGGTACTTGTAATTTACATCCCCAAGTCAAGGATGAGAAGTCAACATTATAGTCCAACTGACCGGTGTAGGGGTTGAACCCGCTACTTCAGCATCAGCACCCTGGATGTTTACAAATGTGCATTTGTATCCTTTCGGCCTTGTTGACCTCCCTTTTTTCATATCATGAGAAGAGAGGCATTGGAGATGATCACAATGACTGGAAATGTGAGCGGTAGAAGAGGCAGAGACAAGCAGAGAGAGATGATGCTTCAAGTATAAGACAGTGGCATGGAGGAATATCATCAACAGAATTGATCCAGGATTGAAATCTGAGGAGAGACATGACCGCCATGCCACTCTACAAGTCACATGATGATGGTGATAAGCTGTATACAGCTGGATTGACCCCAGAGCCTTACTGGTAAGGTAAAGAAATAATGAAGCCACTGCCGGGGACTGAACTTAGACCTATGAATTGATAAAGCAAATGCGTTAACAATTATGCCACATGGCTCCTGACATGAAAGCAGTGTACACAGAAAAAAGTGTCAGGTCTTAGTCAGATATGACTGAGCTACCGTATGACAGTAGATGGTACTACCTCTTTTCTGTTAGCGCCAAATTTTAGGCGGTGCTTACCAAACCCGACACCCCACACTGTGCCAACAGCTTTGGATGGAAGGGCACAATTGGGATGGTACAAGCCTTATCCTGGTGCGAAGTAATGCAACCTAAAGACAAAATGTGGTGGCAGGACAGACCAGGCCCTAAGCCTTGGTTGGCAACTGGTCGAGAATCAAAGCTCCAAGAAGCGGACAGTTAGTGCATTACTTTGCTAATCTGGCAGCTTCTGCAGCTTGTCTTGTTCCAGATGCATTGGTGTTTCCTTTCCTCTGGAGTAAACTAGGCAGGTAGAGAGATGGATCAGGCTGCATGGGCAACAAATGGTCTCTACAATTCAGCCCAGGTATTGTGCTATTTTTGAAGCACAGTGTAACAAACTATGATCTGCAAGATGGCAAGGTACACAGAAACTGATGATTCTTTAATGGCTCACCTTGAGTAAAGTCAAAAGAGAGGCCAGCGAGATGGCATAGTTGTCCAGCATTTCCACCAGCACCTCCAGCAGGATGCCAGACGCATGCTGCCTCATCAGTTGTGCTAGCGGCTTGAAACTTGCCAGGTTGTCGTGTATGATTTCTGGGTGGGTGGAGCACAAACTGATCAGAGATGATTTATTAATCGATTGCAGTTCCGTGATTGCATCATCCACTTCACATCGTGTCAGATGCAGCTGAACCATTGCAAGTTTGTCGACAGCACTGAAAAGAAAATGTAATTTAGCATCCAGCCTAGAATATCTAATGACAATTTTAAATCAATACTGCTAAAATAATCAGAAACAATGAGAACAACTAAATAATTAATAAACTACAAACATTCATTATTAATGCCCATGCCGAATAGAGGCATTTAGATAGTATGATACAATCACCAAGGTGTGGCTGATAGAGAGTAGAACGGAGCACTTATGGGTTACCTTGTGCCATCATGTTGATACGTCTACTAACTAAACAAAAGAAATTCCAGTGACTCAAGAGGCAAAGAAAAGATGTTGGCACTGGAGTTGAGTTGAGTTGAGTTGAGTCAAGAACCGACATCACTGCACTCAGGACATTCCCATACATGCTCCATCCTCATCTTCAAGGGCTGGACACACAAGGAGGACACCTGTGGATAGCAAACTAGACATTCCCTTGTCTGGAACCCACAGCATGGATGGAATAGTGGCAGGTCCATAAACACACGGAGAAGAGAATTAGAGACAGAGAATGAACGAACTAATGAACTTTATTTTCAAAGGATCACAAATTGGGCATGCGGGCCCGTCTTACATTCAACCCTTCCAATCACTCATCTTTCATTCATCAATTATCTATTGTGCATGTTTCATTCACAAAGGAACAGAAACCATTGTCAAATGAATGTTGTAAACATAAACAATGTATATTACCATGTTATGAGACAGGCATACACACATGCATAAACACATGCATACATACCTGCATACATACTTACTTCATTTACGCAAATTCTCAGTTATGCACCAACTCAATAACATACAAATACACACTTGTCAGCGTCTTACATGCACACAGGTATTCAAATCCTTCATACGCACTCAAGAAATATCAGTCGTGCGTATGGTATATACATTTTAATTCAGGAGAACCTGATCATTGTCATAATATACACACAAGGCGGTGAGATCACTACATATACAATGCCGCCTTACGAACACTTGTGGCACTTAGCCAATTACACAAGCCCTACACACAATTACTCGCTATCTTCAACTAGCACTCCCGCAAAAGCTATACACTCGCTCCAGAACAAACAACGATCCTTCCTCTAAACTGTCTGAGTCCCGTCTGACGTTTTCAAACTGGTCAGTTCATTTCGTGGTACTAGGACCACGTGTCCCTCGTGACAACTCGGGCTGTCTCAACCGTCACGTAGTGCGTTAGTCCGCCCGTGTTGTGTTGGGTCGTTCGGTGTAGTGCCGTCTGGTCAGTTCAGGACAGCGTCCCGTGAACTTATGTCCCTTATATTGACTAGGTCTTGTCCTGTCGGTGTCCTATTAGTGACATCTCTGTGTCCCCACCGATGTCCTGTCTCTACTCTCGCTATCGTCCTGTAGATGTCCTGTCTTATGGCATCTCTGTGCCCTTACCCATGTCCTGTCTATCGTTATCTCTGCAGTCCTTGACTCTATTCTGTCCCTTATCCTCTCTATGTCCTGTCCTTATTCCCCCAACACTCTGACATCACTCCCTCACATACATGTATACTCACTCACAATCACAAACTCACTAACAAAAGTTTACTTATTGAGATGAACAATACGGGGAGGACACAGAGGACACAGAGGACACAGAGGAAGCTGCAGGAGACAGCAAAAGATAGGACGGCTGGGCGGGGTTTGCTTAAGGGACTCTGTCCCAATGAGGAATACAAAGTAGAAGAAGAAGAAGAAGAAGAAGAAGAAGAAGAAGAAGAAGAAGAAGAAGAAGAAGAAGAAGAAGAGGAGGAGGAACAAACGAACGAAAATCTTTATTTTCAAAGGGTTTAGAATTGGGCACGCAGGCCCATCTGACATTCTGCCCCTCTTTTCTATTTCCTCTCATACATTCTTTCATTCAACATCTCTTATGAAGCAAATCTTTGACAACAAAAGAACAATAAGCATTGAAACGCTTGAAAAATAATCAATAATACATGACTCACCGAGGCAATGTTTAACATGGGCATTATAAATACCCAAGGAAGGCGAGGAAGAAGAAGAGGAGGAGGAGGAGGAGGAGGAGAAGGAGGAGGGGGAGGAGGAGGAAGAAGAAGAAGAAGAAGAAGAAGAAGAAGAAGAAGAAGAAGAAGAAGAAGAAGAAGAAGAAGAAGAAGAAGACTGAGACTGAGAAAGAAAAACTATCAAATGACACACTGTGAGGTAACTAGAGAATACACATGTATAGACCATGCTGGGCTATGATGTCACATTAGGTCTCTTTTCACATCACTTGAAGTGTAGTGGGCATATGGTCAAAGTCTCATCCCTTGAAGTGTAGTGGGCATATGGTCAAAGTCTCATCCCTTGAAGTGTAGTGGGCATATGGTCAAAGTCCCATCCCTTGAAGTGTAGTGGGCATATGGTCAAAGTCTCATCCCTTGAAGTGTAGTGGGCATATGGTCAAAGTCTCATCCCTTGAAGTGTAGTGGGCACATGGTCAAAGTCTCATCATTTGAAGTGTAGTGGGCACATGGTCAAAGTCACATCACTTGAAGTGTAGTGGGCATATGGTCAAAGTCCCATCCCTTGAAGTGTAGTGGGCACATGGTCAAAGTCTCATCACTTGAAGTGTAGTTGGCACATGGTCAAAGTCTCATCCCTTGAAGTGTAGTGGGCACATGGTCAAAGTCTCATGCCTTGAAGTTTAGTGGGCATATGGTCAAAGTCTCAACCCTTGAAGCGTAGTGGGCATATGGTCAAAGTCTCATGCCTTGAAGCATAGTGGGCATATGGTCAAAGTCTCATCCCTTAAAGCATAGTGGGCATATGGTCAAAGTCTCATGCCTTGAAGCGTAGTGGGCATATGGTCAAAGTCTCATCCCTTGAAGCGTAGTGGGCATATGGTCAAAGTCTCATCCCTTGAAGCGTAGTGGGCATATGGTCAAAGTCTCATGCCTTGAAGCGTAGTGGGCATATGGTCAAAGTCCCATCCCTTGAAGCGTAGTGGGCATATGGTCAAAGTCTCATGCCTTGAAGTGTAGTGGGCATATGGTCAAAGTCTCATGCCTTGAAGCATAGTGGGCATATGGTCAAAGTCTCATGCCTTGAAGCGTAGTGGGCATATGGTCAAAGTCTCATGCCTTGAAGCATAGTGGGCATATGGTCAAAGTCCCGTGCCTTGAAGCATAGTGGGCATATGGTCAAAGTCCCGTGCCTTGAAGCATAGTGGGCATATGGTCAAAGTCCCGTGCCTTGAAGCATTCTGGATGCATGGTCAAAGTCAGTTCCACATCCTTTACAGAACATTATATTTTTGGCTGTTTTATGATATTTTTTGGCAAGTTTACATTCGACCCTTGCCATTGTTTTCTGAACAACAAATGCTCATCACAGCACCGCCATATGGTAAACAGTGAAATAAAAAAATAACACCAGTCAGTTGGACTAACATGATGACTTCTCGTCCTTGACTTGGGGATGTAAATTACACGTAGCACTGAAGTTGGAGTGAGTTTGCCAGATGGCAAGGGACACTGGTAATAGGTAAAGCTAATCCACATGCAAAAATCAGTCCAGTGCACTAAAAGTGCATGTGCATGGATTATGCTCGAGTTTAAAGCAAGCTAGCACATTCACAAAAAACCATTTCATTTATTTATGTAACCCCTACACCAGTATGTCTTATTATATTACTGTCACCATGATAACATCACGGAGCACAATTCACTGGCAGATGTTAATCACCTGCCTTTTTTAGATTACCTGATTGGCTGAGAGCTTCTAGCTTTGTTAGACAGCCATGACCTCAGATGTTGAAATGCTGCGTCTGTCATATGACAAATGTAAAAATAAATTAATTGACCCTGAATAACATACTTCAGAAATGTTTCTTATCTTCTCTGTTTTTCTTCTTTCCTTTTTTCTGAACATGTACACCATACAGATGAACATTTACATCATACAGAAAACATTTACATCATACAGATGAACATTTACACCATACAGATGAACATTTACATCATACAGATGAACATTTACATCATATAGAAAACATTTACACCATACAGATGAACATTTACACCATACAGATGAACATTTACACCATACAGATGAACATTTACACCATACAGATGAACATTTACACCATACAGATGAACATTTACACCATACAGATGAACATTTACACCATACAGATGAACATTTACACCATACAGATGAGCATTTACACCATACAGATGAACATTTACACCATACAGATGAACATTTACACCACAGAGATGAACATTTACATCATGTAGAACAGTGGTTCTCAGCCTTTTTGGCCCGTGCCCCCCTTCACCATATTTTTCAGAACATCATCATTCCCCCCCCCCCCCCCTTTCGTATTTCCTACCTAAAATCCCCCCCCCCCCCCTTTACACAGTATACATAATAATGGAAGCTAAATTTAATAGCACATACTAAAATAAGTCTAGACGTCAACATAAAACATGATTTGTGGGTCTACTTACTTTATAAAATGAATTTTAGAAGGGTGAGACGTACAGAACTGTACAGTATGAAGGGAAAAACAATATCAAGTAATCAGTTCTTGTATTAACGCAATCTTGAAATAATCTTAATTCCCACCCTGGAAACCCTAAAATTCCCCCCTGGGTGAGAATTCCCTCAGTGGTTGAGAACCACTGATGTAGAAGAACATTCACATCCATGAAGAAAAACAGTCACATTCATAGATAAGAACATTCACATCATGCAGAAGAACAGGTTGCAGACAATTTATCAGTTAACAAATTTGCATGCTTATGTCAGAACTGTGCAAGGTTACAATCACATTGGACAGAGAGTGCAGGGATTGGCCAGCGAGCAGTGCTGAACGAGAGGCGCAACCAATGATGCATCCCAATTTATGTCCAAGAGATGTAATTATCTACATGGATGGCTCAGTGATAAGAGGCAAAAGAAGTCCCTGGGGGTTCACAGCAAAGGTTAATGGACAGTGTTAAATGCAGGAGAGCCTGGCATATGATACCACAACATCTAGTCTATGAATGGAGATGGAGGCAGTCACTGCGGCATTTCACTGGCTGGAGGACAAACAGCACACATGTCTTGACTGTAACAGATTCACAGAGCACGCTGAGAAGGGTGAAGACAGGCATATATAGTGTATATAGTCTGGAATTACAGATAAATCATCATCACCTGGAGAGAATGGAACTGCAGGGAGTCACCAGAGGATCTGACCAACACTCAGTCCTCAGAGGAAAGGCCAGGCGGACACATAAATATACTGCAGCTAGTACCATTAGTATTGGGACTCTTCACTGGTTATTGAAGATGAGTATGGATAATAATGTCCTGAGTGCTGTGATGTTGGGTTTTGACTCAAATCAACTCAACGGCGTTGTGATATTTCTGTGTTGAATGATCTGTCCTTATGACAAACCTGCAGGTCAGCTGGTCGAATTGATAAGAACGCATGTCCTTAAAAATCCGGTGCGCTGATGCCGAAGTTAGTGGTTCAACCCCTACACCTGACAGCTGGACTAAAATCTTGACCTGTTGTCCTTGCCTTGGGGACGTAAATTACAAGTACCTCTGAAGTCAGAGTGGGTTCGCCTGATAGCGAGGGACACTGTTAATAGGGGAAGCTAATCCACACGCAAAATTCAGTCCATCATTACTAAAAATAGTGTATACGGACTACACTTTAGTTCAAAGCGAGCGAACGCAAAAAAAAAATGACAAACCTGTTGAAAATGATTTCATATTTGATAAAAGAATAACTTGGGAAAGTTTCTCAGGCGCTGAAGCTGCATAAATATTGAGGATGGCATCACAAGTCTCAGTCAGCAAGTCCATGAGCCGATCGCCAGAAAACAGGATGTGGTCCAGGTAGTCTATCAGCCCTCGTCCAAACTCCTGGGGTGTTGCCTGTTGGCAAAATAATTTACAGTTAGTGATTAGTGTTAAAGTGATTAGTATTAAAGTGATTAGTGTTAAAGTGATTAGTGTTAAAGTGATTAGTGTTAAAGTGATCAGTGTAAAATGATTAGTGTAAAGTGTTTAGTGTTAAAGTGATCAGTGTAAAGTGATTAGTGTTAAAATCAAGCGAGAGCAAAACTCAAGTCTAGTACTTCCAATCTAATGTGGACAAGGCCTTAGGTTCATAACGGAATACGATCAGCATTGCCAGTAGTGGGTTGTGCTCAATATTTAAAACTTCAAATCCCGAAATAACCAAATAAATCAAAGTGATTAGTGTGTTGGCCAAAGAAAAATCAGTACTGAACTCAGCAGTGGCTAGAACTCTGGCCAGCCTGGTGGTCACTGTCTGCCATTTATTGTCAATATAATACCTGGCGGTGTAGAACGGTGGTCTTGAGCATGAGGGATTAAGGCCACCTGGCTAGTGCAGTCACCGCGAACTGTGCAGGTTAGGATTTTCTTTTTTTTCCCTGACAGAAAAAAAAAATCCACACCTTACCAAAGGAAAAACCCAGAATTTTAGCCAATCGGCCAGCAGGTCCTCACATCCTCACATGGCGGTGATCATGTGTTCAAATCTCTATCACAGTGGATTTTGTTAAATGGACCTGTGTTCCCAGATCCACCCAGCCTAAAATGGCTACCAGAACATGTCTGGGGAAGTCAAGGCGGTTGGCATGAAGCTGACCACTTGACCCATCCAGTGCTGGTCAGTTTACAACAGGCAGCCAGCTCCATATGTCCAGGATACCTCCAGGTGTGTAGAAGGGTCATGTCCTTGACCTTTACTCACTGAACCTAGCAGATCAGAAACATGGAGGGAGGTCAGCATGGCATATAAAAGCTCTCGTTCTTCAACCCTACATGGATCAGTTGGACTAAAATGTTGACTTCTCGTTCTTGACTTGGGGACGTAGATTACAAGTACCTCTGAAGTTTGAGTTGTTTCGCCAGGCTAACAGGGAAAGCTAATCCACATGCACAATTCAGTCCAGTGCAACTAGAAGTAATATGTATGGACTAAGCTTGAGTTCAAAGCAAGCGAGCGTCAAAAAATAACACAAACCACCACACAAAAAAGAAACATGGATTCCAACAACATTAATAACTGTCAGAGATTTGAACACTGATGTCATTCAACACCTGTGACCAGTCGTTGTCACCACTGAACCTCTGATAGTTGCTAACGAAAGCTAATCTGTGACCTGGTACAGACACCATTTGTTCATAACTGTCATCTACTGCCTATAATATCTTGCGTTGTAGGACAGGGCAATCGGGGGGAGGGGGTGTCTTGAGCCTGAGGAATTAAGGCCACCTGGCTAGTGCAGTCGCCATGAGCTGCAGGTCTGGGTTTTTCTTTTGTTCATGAATTTGTTAAAACTAGCCTCTTTACAGCAGCGGTATATTGTCACCCAATTTGATACAGATCTCCTTGGAAATAGGGAGACTTTATTCCCAAACGGGGGCCCTGGAACATGTATTACTAACATGTATTCCCTAACCCCATCCCCAACCCTAATCATACACAATGCTTGTCTTCTTTATCTTCTATTATATGTGTGTATATATACTTAATACATTATACTGGCCCCCCAATGATATGCCAGTTTGTACTGCTCTCTAATATAGAAGATATAGACGTCACGTGACCAGAACCGTTTGGGATTAAACACTTCGTTGGAAATATGCTTTTAGCGTAATCAACAACTCATTATCATCCTAGATCTGCCAATCCCCCGGGAAGAAGAACCACCCACCTTTGGATCCAGTGACTGAAAGTAAATCAGGTAAACTATCTAGTTCTGCCTCACGTTCAATGACAACAGTTGTCTGTACCTTCTCCGCTTGCTCCTGTGCCACCTTGACAAGATCCTGGACGGAAGCTCCAGAGCTGCTATAGTAAGGCCGGCAGAGACCCCAGTCCTCTTGTCCTGGTCTAAACAAACAAGGAAGGTCTGTTGGTCTGTGGTACTGATTTCACACGTTGTGGGGGTGGTGGTGACAGAATTATAGTACTACTACTAGTAGTAGTAGTAGTAGTAGTAGTAGTAGTAGTAGTAGTAGTAGTAGCAGTATTAGTAGTAGTAGTAACAACAGCAGCAGTAATAGTAACAGTAGTAGTAATAGTAGTAGTAGTAATAGCAGCAGCATGAATCAGCAGCAGCAGCAGCAGTAGTAGTAATAGTAGTAGTAGTAGCAGTAGTAGTAGCAGCAGCAGTAGTAGAACCAGCAGCAGTAATAGTAGCACCAACAGCACCTGTTATCCCCAGGGTAATTGTCAAAGTTACCATGAAATTGTGTTAAATTTGAAATTAGTGTGGGGATAACGGATGCCTCACATTCGAACAATACCTGTGAGTTTGTGTTTTGAGTGTTTCAGCTAAAATATTATTCATTTATTCACTCCATTTGATATATAACGCAGTAATATGCATCTGAAGAGATGCAGTGAAATATGCCAGGCAATAAATCCTGCAACATACTGTTTGTGGCTTCTGCGTGTAAATTCACTAAGGGCGTACATTGTATTGGACAGTAATGAAGCGCAAATATAACACCTACACACAGGTCAGCATGGCTGAATGGATAAGAACGTGCAGTCTTAAACATCCGGTGTGCTGATGCCAAGGTCAGGAGTTCAACCCCTACACCAGACAGTTGGATTAAAATGTTGGCTTCTCATCCTTGACTTGGGGACATAAATTACAAGCACCCCTGAGGTCGGAGTGGGTTTGCGAGGGACACTGGTAATAGGAAGGCTAATCCACACACAAAATTCAGTCCAGTGCTACTAGAAATATTGTGTGTGGATTACGTTTGAGTTCAAAGCGAGTGATATGCAAACATTAAAAAAAACCTATACATTTAATTTTAATTCATAACTCAGCTCGTTAGATGTGAGAAGCTGTGTCGTAGTGCTAGATGTTCATTGTGGCATGGTAGCGGGTATCCCCTATCCGAGAAGAAGTAAGGTCCTTCCCTCCGCTAGCCTACGAGCTGCCTCTTGGGCAAGGTAGGGTGTCCTTTACCCCCCAGCCAAGGTAACATGAAACCATGCAAGCAGGCAGGGAGTGAACTTGAGAGAAGCTGATAGATAGTTGCTGACCATGGTCTTGAGTTTGCATTGGTAAGCAAAGGATCTCTTTATATAGAACTCCAAGAAAAGGCCAGACGGATACATAATGAGACTGCTGCTGGTACCGTTAGTACTGGGACTCTTCGCTGGCTGTTGAAGATGAGGATGGAGCACATATGGGAATGTCCCTGGTGCTATGATGTCAGTTCTTGACTCAACTCTCTTTACATAGAGATCACAGCTAAAGTCAGTGTCAAGAAGGAAAGCAATGGCAAACTACGCTCTTTACAGATGCCTAGAAAACTATCACAGTCAAAGACATTCACGAGAAAGGTTTTTATGTGAACAAAGTTTAGTTCGAGACAAACCACTGGATGATCATACTTTGACCATTCCAATTCTTATCCACAATGAGGCTCATCTTACTGATGTATTCTGCTTTGAGGTCTGCTGGTTCTGCCTTGTTTCTGCTCTTCATTATTTAAACTGTCATCTACTGTCTTGCGGTGTAGGGCAGGGGGGTCTTGAGCTTGAGGAATTAAGGCCGCCTGGCTAGTGCAATCACTGGAAACTGTGCAGATTAGGATTTTCTTTTTGCCCCCGACCTAAAAAGATCCATGCCTTACCGGGGATACTTCTTCCTCTTCTGCGTTCATCCGGATTTTTTTTCTGGATGTGACTGCGTTCTTGCGCCGTTAGGCCAACACATCTGACTTCTGCGGGCATTTGTTGACCAGGTTAACCTTCCCGGTTACCGGGGATACAAACCCGGGACTCCCAAACAAACTGTCTATATGCTGTCAGAGCCCCAACGTATCAAGTTTAGTTCACACTTCTACAAGCTGAAGGAATCAGGAAGGGGTGATTGTTGGGCAAGATGAAAAACATCTAATGGCTGTGGAAATGTGGTTTCTGAAGAAATTACAAAAAATACCATGGACAAACTAGAAAAACCAATGACCAAGTCCTACAAGACAGAAATGAAAACCTGTAAACTGATTCAAGAAATTAGAAATAGACAGTCACAATTTTTTGGACACATTATGAGAAAAAATAAATTGCAGAACTTGGTGACAACTGGCAAGATTGAGGGGGGAAGAACAAAGGAAAAGCAAAGAAGTAAATACCTGGATAGCTTAGCCACATGGTATGCTTGAGACAGGAACACAGAACTAATCCACGACTCTGGTGATATGGCAAAACATGACCACCCACTTATCGACATGGAACATGACGATGATGATAATGATTGCTGGATACATTCTGAGAGGCAAGCAACGCTATCATCTGGGTATCTTCATGAGTTTTCTATGTGTGGATGTGCAAAACATGGGTACCAATCACCTGGAATATTTAATCTTGGGTGACCTGTTCCTAAGGGGAAATGGGTACTTACTGTGAGTAACATTCCCCTAGTCTGCGACACACCTCACGATGGCATTCAAGGACCTCTGGGTCCTTGGTCTCACTAAACAGGGAGTTTGTGGTCAGTAGCAGATGTGCTTCTTGGAGTATGTGGATGTAAGAAGCTGGACCAGTGGTCTTAATCCTGTCTGCAAAGGCAATCTGCAATGGAACAAGAGAACAAGGGCAATAACTCTAAAGGATGAGAAGTCAGTATTTGGAGCCGATATTTTAAGATATGAGAACCTTGGTAGTGTAGTTGCTAGTACACTTGCCTGCTGGTCTGGTATTCATGTGTTCAAATCCACATCAAGGTAGATTTTTAAAAAGTGACCTGGACTACAAGGTTGACCAACCATAAAATAGATATCAGGAAATGTACCGGCTATCTGGTAAAGGGGTTGCAGACGCAGTTCATAATCCCGCATACTGCGTTCAAAACACAGCTGTGGGTCATTTTGAATCAGACTACTTTGCGTTGATTTTAACACAATGGTATGAGTGTTGGTTGTTTAGAAATCAATGACAAACTACTGATGTAAACTTGTCAAGAAATCACAAACAGCCAAAAAACAGGTTGGGTTGACTGGGACGTCCTATAAAGGATACGCAACTAATTTTTAACTGGGAAGTATAGTTGGCCGACATGATACTGACGGCATCAGCCACCGAATGCTGATTGGTCTATAAAATTATAGGGCTAGCACCAGACGTCCAATACACTTCACGGCGTGTCAAGGGGTCTTTAACATTTATATTTTTAGCATATGTTTTGTTTTGTTTTGTCATAATTATAAGTTTATAATACTCCCTTTATATTTGAATAACGAAGACACAAACAATAGATTGCACGATTTATTGCCTGGCATATTTCGCTGCATCTCGTCAGGTACATACTGCAGAAATCACACAACTTACGTGAAATTAACTAGATAAATCCTTCAAGTTGGTCAAAATACTCGCTTGTTAAAATTTGCAGAAGTAATTATGATCTATCAACGCAAGCCAGAATTGTGCAAACAGAAAGACATGTTAGTCAGCTTAAAATTACCGTGGTAGATAAGTGACATTACTGTGCGAAATTGTGTATATTTCAACTTGAAGGATTTATCTAGTTAATTCACGTAAGTTGTGTGATTTCTGCAGTATGTACCTGACGAGATGCAGCGAAATATGCCAGGCAATAAATCGTGCAATCTATTGTTTGTGTCTTCGTTATTCAAATTCACTACGGGAAAACATTGTTTTGAATTTCTCAAACGTCGCCTCCCATTACCAACTGTGAAGCGATTAGATGGATTACTCAAGCTGAAGTGTAAAATATCGCTACAGGATTGTCGATTGAGATTTCTCGAGGAATGCCTAAGGACGGGGATATTTCCTCACCGGTATTTCAGATCTCTGAGGACGGACAGAATATGTCCGACAAGAAAAAACCTGAGACGACTGACAAAAAACCAGATAGAAGAAACCCAGTCCAAGCTGGCCAACTTGAAGCGCACACACAGTTCTGCCTACTACGTCACCCAAGAATTGAGCTTGTATGGCTACTTGAAGTTCACTAAATTCTGTACAGAAGCAGTGTACAAGGTGAAAATCGCAGAGAATGCTCGCCTCAACAAATCACTGAGCACTGAAAAGGTAACAACGTCAGTACTAGACAACCCAGAGAAGTATGTGAGGAACTTATCGTCATACGTACTCAACAACATTGAAACAGAGGCCCTTGCATACGGATTAAAATTATGCATAAAGCCTAAACACATCAACCGTGTTGAGTCGCAAGCACAGTTTGAAATGTTGTTCGATCAAGTCTCCAAGTTATCACCTACCTCTGCTGAGTCGGTCGGGTGGCTGAAGGCCAAACTGGTAGATTTAGAACACCAGTATCGCACAACACCCTCTAAACAGACGTGTCCGCTGACCAACGAACACCTTACTGCCTTAAAAGCGTTAAAGGCTAACAAAACCTGACAAAGGGAGCGGTACAGTACTGATGGACATGTCAGATTACCAGAGAAAAATGGATGTAATATTGTCAGATGAATCCAAATTCAGGATAGATCAAAAAGTAAACAAGTCGGAGGACCTGGATGCTATAATGAGGAAAGAGATCCAGTCACTTGTGAATGCGGGACTCATCAGTGAGGCCACTGCAAAAATGCTCACACCACGTGACTCGCACACTCCTCAGATGTACGGTCTACCCAAACTTCACAAGCCCGGCATCCCGCTAAGACCGATCCTGTCCATGGTTAACTCTGCACAACACCGAATGGCGAGATGGTTGGCCGAAATGTTAAAGCCAGTACGACAGTCCTTCGATCCAAAAATACTCAGAGATACTCAGAGATACAAAATACTCCAACTGGTGGAATTATTGGATACTATGGACATAAATAACAAACACATGGCATTCATGGATATAGCCTCCCTATTCACTAATGTTCCATTAGAGGAGACAGTGAAAATAATAAGGGAACGCATTGAAGACAAACAACTAAAATTAGGCATACCAACACCTATTCTGGAGAGGCTACTACTACTATGTACCGCCAATATCCAATTCAATTTTCTAACTAAGTCATACCGCCAAATTGACGGAGTGGCCATGGGGAGTCCTCTTGGTCCTATTCTAGCGTACATCTTCATGGCACACTTAGAAGAAAAGAGATCCTCAGACATCAACAACTTGGCCTTTTACCGGCGTTATGTGGACGATATACTAATTATCACCACAGACGAGCTACAAGCAACATCATTTCAGGCCACAATGAACAAGACGCATAAAAACATCTCTCTATCTATGGAACACGAACACAACGAAGCGTTACCGTTCCTAGATATTCTAATGAGACGTAGAGCAGACGGCACAATTCAAAGATCGGTGTATCGCAAAGAAACATGGACACGCCAATACCTAAATTTTCAGAGCTTCACACCTGTCCAGTACAAACGGGGCTTAGTACGGACCTTGTTTGACCGTGCTAGAAAGATATGCACCCAGGACACACTGACAGAGGAATTTGAAACTCTGAAGAATGTCTTAAACCTGAATGGGTACTCCACAGGATTTATAAAGCGCCATTGCCAACAGCCCAAACCCAAAGCAGACGTAACTACAGTCCCTAAACTCAAGGTATTCATCCAGCTAACCTTTCGAGGGGATGACGTAATGCAACGTCTACAAGACCTGCTTACTACAGCAGTAGGTCGAACATTCTGTGCGGCAACTCCAGTCATTAGATGTAAAACCGTACCCATTCCTACACCAACAGTCAAAGAGCCTGTTCCTCTGTACGCCACAAACAATTGTATTTACCAATTCACATGTAGATGCCAGGCCGTTTACATTGGTCGAACGGAGAGACAGCTTAACAAATGGGTGTCAGAACACATACCTCAATGGGTCAACAAGATACAACACACAGGAGATGCTAGCCGCGAGGAGCCGACACACCGGAAGCTCCCGGCGTCTTCAATCGGCAGGCACATTGTCGCCAGTGGCCACGTTGTGTCCAGAGACACTGCATTTCGCGTGTTGTTTAGAACACAAAATACTCGCTTGTTAAAATTTGCAGAAGCAATTATGATCTATCAACGCAAGCCAGAATTGTGCAAACAGAAAGACATGTTAGTCAGCTTAAAATTACCGTGGTAGATAAGTGACATTACTGTGCGAAATTGTGTATATTTAAACTTGAAGGATTTATCTAGTTAATTTCACGTAAGTTGTGTGATTTCTGCAGTATGTACCTGACGAGATGCAGCGAAATATGCCAGGCAATAAATCGTGCAATCTATTGTTTGTGTCTTCGTTATTCAAATTCACTACGGGAAAACATTGTTTTGAACTCCCTTTATAACCAAAAATCTAGTTATTATAACCTTGGAAATACTTCATCTTTACATTTTAACAGTTTCTAATAAAAGTGAATAAGCTACAGAAATCTGGCATCAAAAATGGGAAAATCTGTACATTCTTTAAGCGTTAACATGGATTATTCTTCTTCTCTGCATTCGTCTGGGTTGTTTGTTTTGGGTGTAATTGTGTTGTGCCTGATTACAGCAGAGTTGTGATATTTGCACCTTTTTGGCCAACATATCCGACTTCTTCAGGCATTTGTTGACTGGGTTAACCTTCCCGGAAACATGGACCCTTATTTTACACATACCACTTGACATGGCACGAATATTGATTGCAAAATGTTGGAAGCTAACTATGTGATTTACACAAGGTTGTTTTGTTTTTTTACACTCGCTTTGAACTTAAGCGTAGTCCATACATGCTACTTCTAGTAGCACTGGGCTGAATTTTGCATGTGGATTAGCTTTCCCTATTACCAGTGTCCCTTGCCATCAGGCGAACCCACTCTGACTTCAGAGGTACTTGTAATTGATGTCCCCAAATCAAGTGCTACTTCTAGTAGCAGTGAGCTGAATTTTGCATGTGGATTAGCTTTCCCTATTTCAGTGTCCCTCGCCATTAGGCGAACCCATTCCGACTTCAGAGATATTTGTAATTTATGTCCCCAAGTCAAGGATGAGAAGTCAAAAGTTTAGTCCAACTGACCGGTGTAGAGGCTAACTTCCTACCTCAGCATCAGCACACAGGATGTTTAGAAGCGAGCGTTTTTATCCATTCTGCCATTCTGACCTCATTTACACGAGGTCTGATTTTTTATATTATTGCTGTTGTCATTATCATTAATATTGTTGTTTTTGTTGTTGATAGTGAGTGCATAAGTGTAATTGCTAGGAGGCTTTGGTGGTAATGTCAAAAGTGTGGCTGGAGGAGGCTTCAGTGGTAATGTCATAAGTGTGGCTGGAGGAGGATTTGACGCCTGTGTTTATCCTCCATGAAGATAGGGACATATTGGCCATCTGTTTCTGCATGCAATCTGGCATACAAAGTGAGATGGTCCTGGCACATCACAGAGGCAGAGCAGGTTCCTGCTTGGGGACTTGTTTGGCGTTGTTGATGATGCTGTTGATGCTTGTTGCTTGCTTTCTCCCCCTCCCTCTCTCCGTGTATGTGCATGTGTTTTTCTATGTATGTATTATTTAATTAATATATATCGCTCTAAACACAGGCATAAACTCAAACATAACTTCCCATACAACTCACCATATCCCTATACAAGTCCACGAGACAGAAGGAATGAAGTACATAAACAGCCCCAGTGGACCTCAGACCTGTACAGACACACTAACAGCAGCAAACTGTATTTCATGCAGTCAAACAGAAACAGCATTATTAAATGTCTACACTTAAATTGCCAGAATAAATACATAGGGACATAACAGACAGCACAAATGGCCACTAGATCACATGTGGGGAACCTCTTTTTTTTGCCAGGGATTATTCGGATATTTATAACTATTCGCGGGCCATACATAATTCACTCACTAGCACCTGGCCGTCTTGACAGACGATAGTTTGCTACATTGTGTTTCTAACAAGGCACAACAACAACTCATGGTGGTTGTGAATATTATACCTCATCCATAGCACAAAGAATGAGCAGACAGGCTGAAAAACATCTGATGGCTGTGGAAATGTGGTTTCTGAGGCAAATGCAAAGAATACCATGGACAGACAGAAAAACCAATGACCAAGTACTACAGGAGACAAATGAAAATCGTAAATTGATTAGAGAAATTAGACGAAGGCAGTCAAAATTTTTTGGGCATGTTATGAGAAGAACTTGGTCCAATGACCAAGTACTACAGGAGACAAATGAAAATCGTAAATTGATTAGAGAAATTAGACGTAGACAGTCAAAATTTTTTGGACATGTTATGAGAAGAAATGGATTGGAGAACTTAGTGACAACTGGCAAGATCGAGGGGAACAGACCAAGAGGAAGACCGAGAGGAAAATACCTGGATGGCTTGGCCACATGGCATGGACGAGACAGGAACACTGAGCTGATCCACGACACTGGTGATCGAGTGAAATGGCGAGTCATGACCGCCCACGCTTTTCGGCATGGCACATGATTGATTGATTGATGAGAAGAAATGAATTGGAGAACTTAGTGACAACTGGCAAGTTCGAAGGGAAGAGACCAAGGGGAAGACCAAGAAGTAAATACCTGGATGGCTTAGCCACGTGGCATAGTTGAGACAGGAACATGGAGCTGATCCATGACTCTGGTGATCGAGTGAGATGGCAGAACATGACCGCCCATGCTTATCAGCATGGCATATGATGGATGGATGGCACAAAGCCTGGGCTAATTGTAAAGACCATGTATCGCCCATACAACGTGATCTCTCTCTCTCTGCCTGCCTAATTTACTCCAGAGGAAAGGTAGCACCAATACATTTGGAACAGGCAAGCTGCAGAAGCTGCCAGATCAACAAAGCAATGCTCTAACTGTCCGCCATTATTATTGACTTAAAATACATTTATGTTGCTATGAACACAGCTCCTAGATTTATTGAATTTCAAGTCCTGCCTGCAATTGCCAGATTTCCTTCACCCTTACACTAGACATATAGCAAAAATGAACAAGGATGGTTCATTTAGGTTAACAATAGAAATGAGGTATCAATGACAGAGTTGATATATAATGTCTGAATGAATATCCATTAACCTACACCTGCAGTAACATGCATGTTTGTGTAACGGTTCGGATGTTACATTGGCATTAGTGTAACATTTTGCTGTTGCTAAAGAAGACTGGCACTCTGTGGCAAAGGAGTTACGGATGCAATACATAATCCCGCATACCGCATTCGAAACACAGCTGCGGCCATTTGGCAGCAGGCCATCATGCTTTTAGTCTTCATAAAATGATATGAATGCCGGTTGTTCAGAAAGCAATGGCAAACTACTGAACATAAAGTTGCCAAGAAATCACAAACAGCCAAAAAAATTCTGGGTTGACTGCAATGTCCTGTAAAGAATACGCAACTAAATTTTTTTGGTAGTTTATTAGTAATCATTTTAGTCAATCTCCATATTTCTGATCCATACAATATTACTGATATGGCGCCAGATTGGTGTTAATTTAATTTCTTTACACTTCCACAACTTTCCTCCACTATATAAAATCCTCTTGCCTTTTGTGTCCTTATTTCTATATCTATATCGGTTCCTTCATCTCTTTTTCAACTTTTCTAAAGAAGAAAATTGGGGCTTTCTGAGCTTAAATGCTGTCAGACCAGGGTTTGATGCCAGCTCTAGTCACCTGTACAGGAGGGAGAGAATGAACATTTATTCCTCCATGCACTCAGGCCTACAAGATGTGAGGGTCCTAACATTTCACATAATCATAGCAAGTTCCTGCTACAGGGTTTGTTCTTTTTTACACCTGTAGTTGCTGACCAACTATCAATGCCAGATGGCCCCTGCAGACCCCTTAAATAAGCTCTACCAAAGGTCACATATTCTCTATTCAGTTCATGACAAGTCTCTCTCTCTCTCTCTCTCTCTCTCTCTCTCTCTCTCTCTCTCTCTCTCTCTCTCTCTCTCTCTCTCTCTCTCTCTCTCTCTCTCTTTTCCACTTGCTGTGTCAATAACAAGTAGTTTTTTAAAATTCTAATTGTGTGAATTATGTTATTTCCCACAACCTAGTTATATTCAGATCGAAGGAAACATTAACATTTCATTTACTTCATTGTGAGCACACAGAGTTTTGATATAAACACATGTCTCTCAGTCACACATGCTTTACATTCTTCTTTACCCAGAAGGATCCTCCACTTTGGACAGGAGAGTCAGAAAATCTGCCCCAACTGAGAGATCCACAGCACCAAAAAATGGCTCATGGCCACATAAGCAAATGTCCAGATTTGATGGTGGGTGGATCTGTGCAAGGAAGAAAAAGACACAAACATGTATACAGAGTTGTTGGGTTGAGTCAAGAACCAACATCAAAGCACTCGAGACATTCCCAAACAGGCTGCGTCCTCATCAGCAACAGCCAGCAAAGTGTCCCAGTACTAATGGTACCAGTAGCAGTCTGGCCTTTCCTCCGAGTCCTGAGCATCGGCCAGATCCTCTGGTCACTCCCTGCAGCACCATTCTCTCAAACCATGATGGTCTATCTGTTCTTCTGCATTACACACACAATCCCAAAGGGTGGTGACATGTATATAAGGTCTGTTAAAAAAGTATGAGGCCTTTGTCTAGGAAAGATAAAATTAATCACTGGATGTCTAAATCCCTAATCTATATATATATAAAAGAGAATCTCCGTCTGTCTGTCTGTCTGTCTGTATGTGTGTCCTTTATGCGTTCGCGAAGGTCCATCCGATTGAGATGAAAATTTCTACATGTCTTCTACTCATTTCCGTGCTGCCAACTGTCATAGTTTTTTTAGTTTACAAACATATTTTCTTATTATTATTTAATATTTAATTTACATTATAATGTATATATATATAGCGAGGGGACATAACTTCTAATAGAATTGCTATATATGTAAAATTGTTGCATATTTCTCAAATAGGTGGACCTTTTCGCTGCAGTTATCTACAGGCATATGCGTTATAATCCTCCTCCTCCTCTCCCCTCCTCCTACCTCCTCGTTCTCCTCCTCCATCCTCCTCCTCCTCCCCCTCATCCCTACTCCTCCCTCCTCTTCCTCCCCCTCCTCCCTCCCCCTCCTCCTCCTAATCCCCCCTCCTCCTCCCTCCGCCTAATATGAATTAAATGATATGCTCCCCACCAGGGACTGGGCAAAGCCAGGCCGGGTCGTCTTTTTTGGGAACGGGAGCAGGGGCTGAATATGAATTAAATGAGACGCTCCATTTACCCAAGTTAATTGTTGGGGGAAGATGTAAAGATCTTTCAAGTGCTCTTTCTAATAATAGACAGACAGACAGACAGACAGACAGACAGACAGACAGACAGTAGATAGTCGGGAATGGGAATGTGAGCTTATATGACTACTTATATGAATTAAATTAGATGCTCCCCACCAGGGGCTGGCCGAAGCCGGGCCGGGTCAGACAGACAGACAAACAGACAGACAGACACAGATAGTCAGGAACGGGAACTTATATGACTACTTATATGAATTAAATGAGTTGCTCCCCATCAGGGTCTGGGCGAAGCCGGGCTGGGTCAGACAGACAGACAGATAGACAGACAGACAGATAGATAGTCGGGAACGGGAACGGGAGCTTATATGACTACTTATATGAATTAAATGAGGTGCTCCCCACCAGGGTCTGGGCGAAGCCGGGCCGGGTCAGCTAGTCTCCTATAAATTACTCTACTTGGGAGTGTACACAATTCTCTCAGCGAACCTGCCACTGATGGAAGCATTTCAAGAAGGCTTCTAGGGCATTGAGTACAACATGGGCGTCACATTCTGCATAAAGTGTTATCGTGACTCATATCAGGTCCCTTTCATCTGCATTTTCAGCTTGAGGAAAAGCCAAATATCACAAGAAGCCATGCTGGCAGAGTAGGAGACTGACAAACCAGAGGAATATTGTGTTTGGCTGAGAAAATCTGAATTAGATGTGATAAATCGACAAGTGCTTTATCAGGATGGAGCTGCCAAGTTGTCATTACACACATGTTTGTTTGTTCACATGCTTCACATCTGATTCAAACTTCCTTGGCCAAACACAATATTCCTGTTTAAACTTTTTTGAGTAGACCTTGTATGACTGGCACCTGGCCATCTTGACAGATGATAGTTTGTATAATGGACTTATAATTCTCCATAACATACAGCCTGGGCTGAATTTAGAGACCATCACAGCATGATCCCTCTCTCAGCCTGCCTAGTTTACTCCAGAGAAAAGGTGACACCAATACGTCTGGAACAAGACAAATGCAGAAGCTGCCGGATCAGCAAAGAAATGCTCTAACTATCCGCCTCTGAGCTTTCATCCTAGACCAGTTGCAAACAAGGCTTAAGGGCCTCATCTGCCTTGCCATGACATTTAGTTTTTAGATGCATTTCCTCGCATTAGGGTAAGATTCACAACCCCACAAACACCTTGATTCATAAACCCAGACATACCTACAAATACCCTAATTCAAAACCTAGAAATACCCACAAATACCCAGATTCACAAACCCAGACATACCGACAAATGCCCAGTTTCATAAGTCCATACATAACCACAAATACCCACATTCAAAACTCCAGACATGCCCACAAATACTCAGATTCACAAACCGAGACATATCCACAAATACCCAGATTCACAAACCTAGACATACTCACAAATACCATGATTCACAAACCTAGACACATCCACAAATACCCAGATTCACAAACCCAGACATACCCACAAATGCCCAGTTTCATACATAACCACAAATACCCACATTAAAAAACCCAGACATACCCACAAATACCCTGATTCACAAACCTAGACACTCCCACAAATACCCAGATTCACAAACCTAGACACTCCCACAAATACCCTGATTCACAAACCCAGACATACCCACAAATACCCATATTCACAAACCTAGACACTCCCACAAATACCCAGATTCACAAACCTAGACACTCCCACAAATACCCTGATTCACAAACCTAGACACTCCCACAAATACCCAGATTCACAAACCCAGACATACCCACAAATACCCAGATTCACAAACCCAGACATACCCACAAATACCCAGATTCACAAACCTAGACACTCCCACAAATACCCAGATTCACAAACTCAGACATACCCACAAATACCCAGATTCACAAACTCCAATAAACCAGCAAAAACTTACATTTACAAACACACAAAACCCAGATTCACGAACCCACAAATACCTAGATTTACAAACCCATAAATACCCACATTCACAACCCACAAATACCCATACATATGCCAGTGTGTTGCCGGGGTCCATAAGGGAAGCGAAGAATAGTAACACTGTTGCCTTCCATGCATGTGGTAAGAGGCGACTAAGGAGGCTTGGGCTGAGACTTGGGACTTCCGGTCCCCAACATGGCGGACAGGCATTTAAACCGCTAAGGCCTCTGGAGTGTTTATGCTTGTGGCTGCGGTTTGTATTCGCATTTTCCTCATGTTGGACTGGTAGTGTATGGTTCCGTCGCCCTGCTACTGAGTGAGTGCGTGGTGCGACACTGTGAGCTGTGAATTTCACGTGGAAAGCTTTTACATCTGTCCGCGGTTGTTTATAGCATGAACTGCATGTCCTGCAGAAAGAGACTGAGCCATATGGGATAAAAACTGGGTCAATGTAGTCTTTCTGGTGACTGTCATTTCCATCGACGATGAACTGTATTTTTTGTGGAGGGCTTTTGTGTTGGCATTCTGGCGGCGGCATTATGCAGTGTATCTGTGCAGGCTGTTGGCTTGCCGATACTCCTGTCTATTCCATTGTTCACATAGGGCAGTGAGGACCATTTTGTGTGATATTCACTGGCACAGGAACCGAGCATAATGGAGACGACCCGTTGCCATGAAGTTGGAACCATGACTATCTAACTAACTATACCCATGGGGGACGCAGAGGTGTTTCCAAGGCACCAGGGCCGGGTTATATACTAACCAAGACCTATTGACGTGTCCTCGTCGAGCGTCCTGGGCAACAGGTCTCTTCGGGGTCCTGGCTAAAGTCAGTAGGATCGCCGATTCCTCCAAAGTCGGAGAATGTCTGCCTGTACGGCGAGGAACCACCAGTCTGCACACCAATAAGCCAGACATGGGACAACGGATACTCATGCAAACCTCAGGTCCTGTAAGACATCACACTGATGTTGGACAACAGGATGCCTTCATCCGACATACAGGACTTCGCGTTGGAGCTCAAGCCAACGAACACAGGCAAGGAAGCAGCATTATACCCATATTAAATAACTCAAGATATATTCATAAATACCCAGATTCACAAACCCAGACATATCCACAAATACCCAGATTCACAAACCCAGACATACCCACAAATACCCAGATTCACAAACCCAAACATACCCACAAATACCTAGATTCACAAACCCAAACATACCCACAAATACCCAGATTCACAAACTAGAATATCTACAGATGTATATGTAAACTGGTTCTCTCAAACAGACATACACACAGAGAAGACAATACCTGTTCCTCATCTGACTTAATGTCCTCTTTCTCCTGCATTCTCCAAAGAAACCAGCTCCCCAACGAGATGTGTATGTCTCAATCCCAGGTGCAAGTGACGATGTGAAGAAATCCCTGGCTCACACCTACCTATGATTAATTTAACAAAAATCAACCACTGATTAATATAACACACATCTATATAAGATTATTTTAACACAAACCTACATGTGATCAATTTAACATAGCTAACATATGATCAATTTAACAAAACCCTACATATGATTCAATTAACATAAAAAGATGGTTGCATATCATTTACAGGATGTGGTAGTCAAATCCAGCATTTTTTGGCTGTTTATAATTTCTTGTCAAGTTTGCGTTCAGTAGTTTGCCAACGCTTTCTGAACGACCTGCATTCATACCTTTGTATGGGAACCAATGTAATGTCAGTCTGCTTCCAAATCCACTGCAGCTGTGTTTTGAACATAGTATGGGGGATTATTAATTCTAATGCCCCTTCACCAGAGTTGATAATTAACATTAACTTGTAACTACTTTAAAAATGTTTCGATGAATACACATGTGGACCAACAAAGCAGACAACTGAACACATCCCTCATGACTGCCTCTTGTTTTGTCCATTACGTACTCAACATTGGCCTACAGACACAAATACACACACAGCTATTTGGGAGTAGCAACCAGGTCTCAAATACACAAACTTGAATTTTTAAAAACTTGACTTTTTGTGTAGAGAATACCTGAACAACAGCGACCAAGAAGAAGCAAAAGAAGAACTGCTCACAAAACAATTTGCTCGTTCATTAGTTTGTTTGTTCACAGCATATTTAGTTTTACACTGTAATAACTTTAGAGTCATTGTTACATTAAATGTTTCGTCCTCTACCTTCTTTATCTATACTTCTCTTCCCTGTCTTCTCTGTCACCTCCTTCTTATTCTTCACCTATAAGACAGATTAACTATACTTATTCTTCTTCTTCACCTATAAGATAGATTAACTATACTTCTTTTTCTTCTTCATCTAAAAGACCGCTTAACTATACGTATTCTTACTCTTCAACTGCAAAACAGATAATCTCTCCTGTGTGTTGCCGGGTCCCATAAGGGAAGCAAAGAACAGCAACACTGCAGCCTACCACGCATGTCATAAGAGGCGACTAAGGAGGCTTGATGATTCCGTCGCCCTGCTACTGAGTGAGTGCGTGGCGCGACACTGTGAGCTGTGAGTTTCGTGTGAAATGCTTTTGAATCTGCCCGAGGTGTTTTTGAATGTGACTGCATGTTCGGAGCGATGGCAGATGGCTATGTCCCAGAGTTGACCGGTTTTTGCCTTATGCAGAAATGCGTGGCTGCTGGGCTTCTGGTTGACTGCCACTACCATCGACGATGAACTGTATTTCGTGGAATGTGTGGGTGAACATCTAGGAAACATCCAGATGGGAAAATGACTGCCGATTCCATCAGAAATGAACTGGGTATTTTGTGAGGGACTATTGTGTTGACATTCTGGCGGCGGCATTATGCACAGTGTATCTGTGCGGGCTGTTGTTTGTCGAGACTCCTGTCTTTTCCACTTTTCACATTGGGCAGTGGGGAGCATTTTGTGTGATATTCACTGGCACAGGAACGGAGCATAATGGGGACGACCCGTTGCTGTGAAGTTGGAACTGCGACTAACTAACTAACTAACAGATAATCTATACTTATTCTTCTTCTTCACCTACAAGACAACCATACTCATACTTCTTCTTCTTTGTCTACAAGACAGATTAACTATACTTCTTTTTCTTCACCTACAAGCCAGATTAACTACTTATTATCCTTCTTAAACTACAAGACAAACTAACTATACTTATTCTTCTTTCATGTCTACAGGGTAGATTTATACTACAATTATCAGACAGATTACCTATACTTATTCTTCACCTACAAAAAAGATTAGCTATACTTATTCTGCTTCTTCAACTACAAGACAGACTAACCATACTTATTCTTCATGTTTCAGTTATAAGATTAACTATACTTACTTGTATGGCTTTATCTGTGTATTTGTATGATGACACCTGCTGCAGAATTGGAGAAATCTGATATAAGTAACCTCCCCTGGTACCGCTGATGTAGCAACACATAGCTGGTTCTGTGGGCACTTGACCCTGACCTCATTTTGTCCGTGCTCACATTAGGTGGTCGTGTTAATGTTTCCAACGCTGTCGAAGATAATAACATGGATATACAACCATGGAAGTATGCGCAATACAATGATTACATAATAAACTGCAAAAGGAACAATTTGAATATTCCGGTGAGGTGGAGAAAGAGTCTGGTAAGTTTGACCCAAAAATATAATTTGGTAAAGTTCCAATGGAATGTGAAAAGAACCTTTGAAATGTCATAAAATTCTATAAAAACAGAATGAATCTAGAAATATCCATGACAAACTGAGAATGAATAGGACTAAATTAAGCTGGTAAATTCCAATAAATCTGGCAACTCCAATGAGCAAATAGAGCAAGATACTGCCTAGACAGGCCAGATCTAGTTTCAAAACAGTATGTTATGCTTATTTGTTATCCCTGCACAGATTCCTTCATTGAAATGAAAAGAAATGAAGAGAAAAGATAATGGGCAGTGTTGCATCATGGGACTGAAGGATGTCTGATTATAAATTGTTAGATAGCACTTGAAAGCTAAGGCTGTGCCAATACATAAATATCCAAGCCAGTAGGCATATCTTGATGAAAAAGATATCTTGAAGACAA
The DNA here is from genome assembly GCA_014155875.1 of Cepaea nemoralis. Lineage (NCBI taxonomy): Eukaryota > Metazoa > Mollusca > Gastropoda > Stylommatophora > Helicidae > Cepaea > Cepaea nemoralis. Next base: position 235,594 of record JACEFZ010006356.1, on the reverse strand, counting down.
AGAAGAAAAATAACTTTTTTTTTTTTCATTTTTGCTCATTTTGAACTCAAGCGCAGCTCTTACATGTGCTCCTGCCTCTAGTAGTTGCCACTACTTGGGAGTGCTCTGGACAGATTCTCATTCTACACATCTGATTCGAAACTTCCTTGGCCAAACACAATATTCCTCGTTTCTACTTTATTTTAGCAGACCTTGTAAGACTGTCTTTGTGTGTATTAGCTCTCGCTATTACCAGTGTCCCTCGCCATCAGGCAAATCCACTAGACTTCTGAAGGTACTTGTGATTTATGTTCCCAAGGATGAGAAGTCCTTTAGGGTTGAACCCGCTGCCTCAGCATCAGCACACCAGAAGTTTAAGAACAAGCGCTCTTATCTATTCGGCCATATTGACCTCCTTCTGTTACTTTATCTAAGCTGTAAATGTCAATTAATATAACATGTTTACTGTTTACATTTCTATTATAATTAAACAGTTTGTAAAGTAAACTTCCCTCTTACCCACCTTAAGACAATTTAGGCATATGATGTCTCACTCATACTTTTATAGACCACACGGCATTTGTCGGATGATGGGACTGGTACGAATATCGGCCGTCTTTGCTTCCCTAGACATTTCCTGGTGCTCAATTTAGGCTGGGTCGACTTCGGAGACCTGGTCAATTTTGAAAATTCAACACCATCCTGACGTGTATCGCCCCTGAGACCACCATTATAAACACAGACCTAATCTATATGTTATTTTGTTTTCCAAGTGCTGTTATTTTACCTGCATTGTATGTTGGAATTAAAATAACACATTTCCACTCCTCTTTCTCCTGCGGGTCATTCAAGTACAGGACAGTTTCTGCGTGGACTCCAGAAATTGACTTCCCTTTGCCACCTGGTGAGGAACAGTAAATTTTTAACATAATTAACAAAACAAACTTTAATGGCTTCAGATGTATTTGCTAACCGGCTCTGTCGCAAAGGATTTACGGATGCAATTCGTAATCCGGCATTCGAAACACGGTTGTGGAAATTTGGCAGCAGACCGCCTTGCATTGGGTTTTTATAAAATGGTATGAATGTGGGTCATTCAGAGAGCAATAGCAAACTACTGAAAGTAAACTTGCCAAACAATCACAAACAGCCAAAGCATGTTGGGGTTGACTGCAACATCCTGTAAAGGATATGCAAGTAACTAACATATACTACCAAAACATCAGGACGCAGTGATGCAGATAGAGCAGCGCCAGGTTTCGCTGACTAACATCTGTCTTCACTTCCCCACTGTAAAGTAAGCAAAGGACACAGTACTGGCCTTGACAAGTATTTTGTCTTTTTCTTCTTCTTTCACCCTCTATCCTGTATTGGGGCACACAAGGTATTTAAATGCAGCTTCATCCATGTCCTCCCTGTAATATTCATTTGTCTCTACCTCTCTATGTGTTTTTACGTTTTTACTTGTAATTTACGTCCCCAAGTCAAGGATGAGAAGTCAACATTTTAGTCCAACTGGACCAGTGTAGGGGTTGAACCCGCTACCTGAGCATCAGCACACTGAATGTTTAAGAAATAACGCTCTTATCCATTCCGTCATGCCGACCTCCGCTAATTTCTATTTTCAACCCCTTTTGTTGATAAACCCCACACTTTTCATTTGCCATTTCCCCGAGATCTTATTCAGTGATCTAGAAAGATCTGCAGCTGTCTTTACCTTAGCATTTATTTTCTTCTTCTTCTTCTTCTAATACTTCTTTGTTCTTCTTTTGAATGAAATACATCCCCAAGTTATACACCTGGAAGCAGTGTGTCTGGCAATGACTTGCAATTGTGTAAAGTTTACTTCCTCTAGATAAGCTACACCTGCCCATGGGCAGGTTTTCTTTCCTAACAATTTTACCAGATCTGAGGCCTAACAGCCTACTCTTTGGAATGTCTACTACCAAGGGATTTGCAATGCACACAACTTGCACTGGAGACTCCCTGATTGTCACCCTTATCTGAAAAATCTAGGTGCCTGATCTAACATTGCCTGACATTCATATTCATAAACAGGAACTCATTCCTAAATTGCTTACAATAAAACAGATACAAAAAAATTAAAATACCAATGTTACTTAAAAAATCTGACAAGACAGGAGAATTATATGAGCATAGTGCTAGCAGAGATAATCTGTTGATGATATCTACTGCCTCCATAATTTATGCACGCATTGCCTGGCATTCAAATTCATATACAGAAATACATTCCTAGAATACGAGATTAAGTTAATAAGTAAGTCACAAATGGCTGTAGAGAAATAACTAAATATGATAACTTGAAACCAGTTTATTTTTATACATACATTGTCCCTTTATTTCTCAACATAATTTCCACATTGATGCACTTATCCCATCGTTTTATCAGTCCTCCCAAACCTGCTGCATAGAACTGCGTGCTCTGTTTTCTAAACCACATTTTCACTTCACATTCAACTTCAGCGTCATTCGCGAAATGTTTCCCGCCAAGGTAGGATGTCAGTTTTTATGCTGACAAATGTTTGTCCCGTAAAGCGGTGCATAGTTGGGTAGAAAAAAGTTACGAGGGTGGGTCAATAAGTAAGTCACACAGTTCTGTGGGATGGCCGGTAAATGAAAACAAAGCACGCAGTTGTATGCAGCCGGTTTGGGAGGACTGATAAAACGATGAGATAAGTGCATCAATGTTGGTGGAAATTATGTTGAGAAATAAAGGGGCAATGTATGTATAAAAATAAACTGGTTTCAAGTTGTTATCATATTTAGTTATTTTTCTACAGCTATTTGTGACTTACTTATTAACTTACCCTCGTATTTACAATAAAAACGTTACAAAAATTAAAACAGCATTGCTTACTTGAAAAATCTGACAAGACTGGAGGGCTGATAACATGAGCATGGCGGTAGCAGAGATAATCTGTTGAAGTCGAGTGCAGACTTGGGAGGCAAAGAGACGCTTCCCCCTGTTGGAAGTTCCATTCGAGAAAGTGCTCATCATCAATTATGCTGTTCTCTAAAACCTCCTGAGAGTTTGAGTTGTACTGTGAACTTTGTTGTGAAGGCCGCATTCCAACTTAAAATATGAAAATAATACAAACATAAAAGACTTTGATCTCATGTCTTTGTAGTTAGTTAATTAGTTAGTCGACAGATCATCCTCATTGCACATCGAACCATTCAGTCCATAAGTGCTCGGATCCCCTCCTCAGCAAATCCCGCAGCGTGTAGCGGCTAACGACGCCAGTACTGTGTTGGTTTATCAATCTTCTTTGGCTTCCTGCGAAGTGTTCTTGTTTGGCCACCCCTCTTTTAATTTGCTGCTCTCGCAGTCTGGCCATTGTCTTTGTAGACCACTATACACAACTATATGAAAGATAGAAATGCTCAACAGCACACATATGTTGTGTCTGTAACAGACTCACAAACATGTGTCATGTAGAGTGGCATGCCTCAATTCAAAAAGTAAGCATTTGTTGGGAAGACATACTGGTGTGGTGATAAGGCTGGTGTGGTGATAAGGCTGGTGTGGTGATACGGCTGGTGTGGTGATAAGGCTGGTGTGGTGATAAGGCTGGTGTGGTGATAAGGCTGGTGTGGTGATAAGGCTGGTGTGGTGATAAGGCTGGTGTGGTGATAAGGCAGATGTGGTGATAAGGCTGGTGTGGTGATAAGGCTGGTGTGGTGATAAGGCTGGTGTGGTGATAAGGCAGGTGTGGTGATAAGGCTGGTGTGGTGATAAGGCAGATGTGGTGATAAGGCTGGTGTGGTGATAAGGCTGGTGTGGTGATAAGGCAGATGTGGCCAGGGCCTTTGGGATCATGTGTAAAGTGTGGAAAAATAGATAAATCATCACAGCCTGGAGAGAATGGTGATGCAGGGAGTGACTAGAGGATCTGGCCGACACTGAAGATTCTGAGAAAAGGCCAGATGAATATATAATGAGACTGTTACTGGTACCATTTGTATTGGAACTCTTTGCTGGCTGTTGAAGATGAGGATGGAGCATGAATGGGTATGTCCTGAGTGCTGTGATGTCAGTTTGTGACTCAACTCAACAGAAACAAACCGTGTTCCTTGATCACTAATGAGAAAAGCATTGGAGAAGATCGTGATGACTGGAAAGACCTGTTGGAGAACATTGTGATGCCTGGAAAGACCTGTGGTAGAATAAACTGAATCAGGTCAATGGAAATAACGCTGGATGGCCTAAGATGGTGGCATGGAAGAATATCTCCAACAGACTTGATCCAGAACATCAAGGACCAAGATATATCGGGTACATGAATGCCTATGACATAGGCAGGACATGTGATGATGACGTGTACTAAGTAAAAAATATGTATGCTAAGCACTTAAAATGTGTCTTCTAGTAAAGTTGTGATCATGGCTAGTAGTATCTTGGGGAAATGTAACAAACTCCAACACTTCACAGTCAGCAGTGATAGAGTACCCCAACTTTATACAATTTTCCTCAAATTTAACAAATAAGGTAGGGTGAAATCTTACAAAAATACATCAAATACGCAGTCATTTTACTTAACCTCACAAAGTGGAGATGTCAATTAGGTTCTCAACACAACTGACACAGAGATTTCAAAATAATGAAACAATAATTGAGGGGGAAATAAATAAATAAATAACAGGATAGAAATAACAGGAAAATAGTGGGGGGAAACATGAAAAAACAGAAATAACTAAGAATTGTACACAACATCCACCATTTCTTATTTCTGTAATCTCAGCCTTCACTATTCTTCACTAAATTATGGGCTGACATCTCTCTTGTAATCCATCTCAATTCATGCAATGATTGTTCACGTGACAGTGTCAATAGTCTGTTCTGAAGTCATGAGTGAAGACATAACAGGAGAAAAACAGTAGATAGAATCAAGCGAATAAGTGGAGGTGAGCATGGCCGATTGGGTAAGAGCATTCATTCTTAAACATCCGGTGTGTTGATGTTGGACTAAAATGTTGACTTCTTGTTCTTGACATGGGGATGTAACTTACAACTTCTGAAATCGCAGTGTTGGTGAGGGACCCTGGTTATAGGGAAAGCTGATCCACACGCAAAAATCAGCCCAGTGCACTAGTAGTAGCATGTGAATGGACTACGCTTGATTTCAAAGCGAGCGACAAAATAAAAAACAATAATAAGTCATAAACAAAAGCGAAAAAGAACACAAAACAGTTGGCTGGCTGGCTGGCTGGCTAGCTAGCTAGCTATAGTATGTCCCGTAAAGAATGCCTTCATTCACAATCAACTATTTTGAAAACTGTCTATTGCATCGTTATGAAATTTTTCCAGCCGTCTTATATTTACCCCCACCCAAGGAATATGTCTTTGATAGGTCCAAAAACAACTTAAATCATCGAAAGCGGCGACATTTCTTTGATGTTTTGCGAAAAACTAGTGATTTCTCGCTAACAAATTTATGTTTACAGTAATGAAAGCCCCGCCAATTCAGATGACACACAAGGCGTATCCGGATTCGTATGGGAGTGGGTGCAATGAAAGATGTAGCTTAAAATTGACAGGGTCAGCTGCATTGCACCAGGTTTTTATCCCATATGGCTCAGTTTCTTTCCCAGAGTTTTATCTGAATGTGCGATTTACAACAGAAAAGTTCTACGCACACTCAAAGAGTTGAGTGATGATTCTCGGGACCCGTGAAGTTCATGACAATCCCGATACATAACATCTCAAGGACCCAGAAGACGGGCCTAACTCTTTTTTTTACTCGGAAATGCCCCCTCACCCACCTTAAAATGTGGACTAGCCACCGAGATGGGGTGGGACAGAGTGGGTACTGTGTTGTCCCTCTTAGACCCACTTGCGTTTCGCGACAGGAGTATATACAACATTAAAATCCTAAGCTCCTCATCTGGTACTAGTTAGGTGTGTATGTCATTCCCTTCAGCTGGCAGTGCCACATTTTTGTAAAACAATTGGCACTCAATCTGGTGATGTGGTCAATAGTGCACACTTCGCCTTTACTTTCCAGAACATTTCATGGTGCTTAGTTTCGGCTGAGTCAACCCGGGCGCAATAGTGGGGACTCAATTATACGATCTACGGGCTAACCATTAGCTATCATCCGTGCTCTCAACGGCCTATGCCTGGTAAGCAAAATTTAAGGGGAAACAAATACCTCTTTTTCATGGGAACATAATATTCATTTTATTGTTTGCAAGGGACATAACTCGCCAATGTTTTTTTCTACAGAAGCAATTAGTTGCATTAATTGTTAAATGTTTAATATAATGACACCACTTATTCACAGTTAACACAATAATTTGACATCCTAAAGTTTCAAATACTTTTACAGCTAAAAATGGATAAAATGTACTTGTTATCGCAATATATACAATGTTTAAACACTGCAAGCTCCATTCACGATGTTAACGACTGTCCCCCCAATGGACGCCTTGATTTCTAGTTTCTCTTCACAACGTATAAATTATTGCTGGCGCTACCTGGTGATGATGAATAATTTGTAACTCTGGTTTCTCTTCACAAACGAACAAATCTTTCGCCTTTTAGATTTTTCATTGTGGTGATATTTCCGGAACTTCATCAACAGCAGACATGGCTTCATTCAACAACATGGAATCTGTGGACATCGACCGTTTTCTAGAGGGGACACCGCTTCATAAAAAAGGTACGTTGGCTCTCACTATTTCCGGACCTGGCGCGGCGGCCAAAGGCACGCCCCATTTAATTGCCAGCACGTTGCTCGGCCCATGCGGGGTGCCTGCTGGCGGAGTAGCAGACATCTACAGATATGAGACACCCACGCGGTGGTTTGTAAATCTGACCCAAGCTGCCCATGTGGCAGTTTACAAAGGCCTGCATGGCAAAAAGATAAAACTGCCGACCGAGGGACTCGAAGTGTCGATTGAACACTTTGAAAAGGAACGAGAACGGGTGACGATCCATTGGCTCCCCAACACGATTCCTCCAGAGGGAGTCAAGTTCATCGTAACACAGACAATGGGTGACGAAAATGCGGAAGTATTCCGCATCAAGTACGGTGGCGGAAAATGGGGAGTTCTTTGTACCCCCAAAAAACCAATACCTCATTACGCCAAGATTACAGCTCCTGGGAAAATCACAGGAGACCACCGTATTATGTTCACAATAGTGGGTCGTCGCACCGAATGCCCTACTTGTGGCCTGGACTCACACTGGGCCAACAAATGCCCGAGCCGGAGGCAGAAGAAAGACAATATAAATATCACACAACCAATTGAAAGATCACAAGAAGATTTCCCCTCACTCGGGGGAAAACCTCAAACAATTTCGAACAACAAAAAACAAGATGTCGCCGAGACAGCCGGCCAAAAAGAAAACACGAGGCCAGACGAGGACAACGCCGCCCAAGATGACGTCGAGGTAGCTGGCGGACCGGTGACCACGGAGACAGACGCAGAAACTCAAGCAAAAACAATTTCACAAGAAACCAACGACGAAGATTTCCAAACCGTCCTCTACGGCAGAAAAAGACAGAGGGCAGAGAGGAGAAATTCCTCAGGCAACAAAGACATGAGAGAAGAGGAAGGAAGACTTTCCCCTTCTCCTTCCTAAACCATGCAAGAAAGCTGCTACCAAAGCAGGATGAAAACAGCGACAACGAAGGACCACTTTTTATAAACACCTGACGAAGACACCGACGAAGAACACGAGGAAAACGAAGACCACAAACATACCATCAAACCCGAAGACGCAACCCAGAATTAAATTACTACAAGAAAGATAAAGGTAATCACTTAATTTAACCACCATGTTGTTTACTTTTATTTTAGAAATGGCAGACAACTTATGCTTAATTAGTTTGAATATTCGTGGAATGACAATGAAATTACAACATATAGTCACACTCATACACAAACACAAACCCGATTTTATTTTACTACAAGAAACAAACATTAAAACAGACTTTCAAGCAGCAGAACTTGTAACACGTTTAGGATTAAGAAATTCGTGTTTCAGTTTGGCCAAACATAACGTAGGGTCAGGGACAGCCATTCTTCAAATTTCCGACACGTGGACTATTTTTAGAACACACACAGACCCACATGGTAGAATTTCCGCAGTTCAAGTTAAAAACGACACACACTCCTTTGTCATAGTCAACATACACGCACCACCTAACTACAATTATCAACCTCTTTTTTATGAACATTTAGACGACTTACTAACACAGACATACAGAGGACAAAATATTGTTCTTGCCGGTGATTACAATTGTGTTCTTGAAGATTTAGACTTGGTGGGTGGGGAGGTGAAAAAACAGCTGAGGAGAGCCGGCAGGGACAGCTTACATCAACTTGACACACAATACGAAATATCATCGACACACACAACCTCACGGACGCATTCAGGCATACACACCCCGACAGTAGAGAAACGACATACACAAACAAAACACACAACAGATCATCTAGATTAGACCGGATTTATACGCCCGCAACACATCACATCATACAAACCAAACACCTACGGGAAACTTTAGATTACACAGACCACAAAGCAATACTAGCACACATCAGCACAAACAGCACAAACACGCAGCCAAACAAAAGGTCACCTCACTGGAAGTACAATAATTCACTATTGGAACACTCAGAATATGTAAAATATATGACACAGCTCATACACACGTACACAGACAATATACCGACTGAGAACATCACACAATACTGGGACTTATTGAAAAAACACCATACGAAGCAGAACACAACATCTAGCAACCATGATCCACAAAGACAGACTAAGACAGGAGCGCATCATACAGACAGCCATACGACTAACGAAACAAACAGACAGAGACGCACATCACTTACACACATTAGAAGCACAACTAGAAGAACACCAACAAACACAGATATCTGGGTGCTCTTCTCAGAACAAAACTCAACACAATTACACAAGAGTCGCTACGAGGCAATATTTAGCAATAGAACAGAACGTACACGTAACAGACAAATAAGCAAAATATCAGACATGCAAGGAAACATGCAGACAGAATACACCACAAATAGAGACTGCCTTCCAACAACACTACACACAACTATTCACAGCAGAGACAGTCGACACACAGATACAAGACAAATTCTTACAGTACACAAAGAAAATTATCTGACACAGACAAAGACACACTGGACACAGAACTGACACTGACAGACATAGCACAGGCACTAAGCACACTAAACAAGGACAAAACTCCAGGACCAGACGGTTTGACAGTAGAATTCTACAACACTCTTTCCTATTCTAGGCAATCTTCTCCTCAAAGTCTATCAGGAAGCCTTTGACAAAAAAATCTTCCGGACAGCTGCAACCATGTCTTACATTCCACTCATATGCAAGGATAAAACTGACAAAACACAACTGAAGAACTACAGACCAATTTCCTTACTCAACACAGACTACAAGATACTCGCCAAATCACTCACCAACAAACTTAAACCTTTTATGCCAACACTAATACACCCAGACCAACAGTGCAGAGTGTCAAAGACAGAAATATACACAATCACACACACCTCATTAGAGACATTATTAACTATACACATGGAAAAGACTGTCCATCCTCCATCTTATCCTTGGATCAAGAGAAGGCCTTCGACAGAATTTCCCACACTTACCTACATAGGACACTAGAACACGTCACATAGGAGAGTACTACAGGCAGTGGATACAGATCTTGTACAAAATCTGAGAGCAGAGTGTTGGTGAACCATTCACTGACAGCTAGCTTCAGCTCACGAGATCTGTAAGACAAGGATGTCCCTTATCACCACTCCTGTATTGTGCTCACTCTAGAACCTTTATTAGAGAAGATAAGGCAAGACACTAGTATTAAAGGGAACCTTCCTGCATGGATAGGAGAGCAGAAGCTCATCGCCTATGCAGATGACACTGCCTTCTTTCCCACCAGCAACACATCAATAAGGAATATACTCCACACCTTACCCATTTGGAAAAGGCAGTGGAGCCAAAGTAAATATACAGAAATCACAGATAATGGGCCTGGGAAAGTGGAAACAAAAGGCTGATTTCCCTCCAGATCTGAAACACATAGACACCATGAAGCTGTATGGATCACATTTCCATGCGATCCCACAGAAACACACAGAGACAGACATGGCAAGCACTGACCGATACAGATCACCGACATGTTACACATGTATAGGTACAAGACATCCACAATATTTGGTAGAAGCACAATAGTCAACACATACATATTACCCAAATAATATATTTAGCGACAGTACTGGACCCTCCTAACAGACGTCACAACATAAACAAACAAATCAGACGCTTCATCTTCACCAACACGATACACAGCATTAAATACAAGACAGGAAACAAGGCGGCATTGGATTACAAGACATCCAGACAAAAATACTGTCACTTAGAATCAGTCACATAGGTAAAATCATCAGACACTCAGAACAGAACAGACTAGCACTATACTACATAGGCCACAACATCAAACATCTCACACCTCTTAACAATGCAACTGCACACTACCAGGGAAGACTGCCAACATTCTATCAGACATGCATACAGGCAATAAAAGGACATGAACAGTTAATACAGCAAACAACACACACAATATACAAACATTTAGTTAGAGAACAAGCACCATCACTAAGACTTAGGATTAAAAGAGGACACAAATACTTCATGACTGACTTCACATGCACCTTTTCAAACCTACACAACAAACACATAACACCAAAAGCTAGAGAGATCACATATAGACTGTTATACAGTATGACCCCCACAACACAGGTAGAAGCATACATATCCAAACAATGTCAATTATGTAGAAACAACACACAAGAGACAGAGGAACACATTTATTATACGTGTCCAACAATTACTGCCACACGCGCAACACTCAAACACCTCATACAAACACACACAGGCAAACAAACCGACATATATATAAAGCAATTTTTCTCAATACTATACCAATGACATCTAAGGACATACATACAAAACTACTTGTAGCACTTTCTTACTACAGACAACTTATATGGACCTGCAGAAATTTTGCCAGATACAAACACCACACATATAACACACATTTAGTTTCCTTCATGTACACGCACAAAATATCACAACTCTTTCCAGAGTTGGTATAAATGGTATACCAACTCTGGCAATTTTCGGTAATTTTTTGGTAATTTTGGTATACATGAGTGAGAGAAAAAAAGAAGAAACTGTGAATGAATGGTGAGTGGATGATTAAATAGATCACATATGGTCAAAAGACCAATGGAAAATCCCTTATGTAAAAAATAGTGGAAGTATAAATGCTTGTTTTACTTGTTTCAAAATGATGGTTTCGCCCTAATGGATAAGGGGAAAAAGGAAAAAAAAGAGAAAAGAAAACTTAACTCCTCCCATTCCAATGTACTATTTATGAAATGTTTGCTTCAAATGAACTTGTTGTGCTAAACTACCACCACAACCAAGATTAACATTTTAGTAAAGAAAACCACATATCTATTATACTATTATTGTTATTATTATTATTATTTTTATTTTTATTTTTATTGTTTTTCTTTAATATTTATTATTATTATCACTATCATTATCATTATTATTTTTTACTATCATTACCCTACCCTTTTTATCCTTAGTATCATTAATTTAATAAGTATTAATGATATCACCATTACTATTTTACAACTTCATCCCCCATGTCCCCCCCCCCCCTTTTTGTCTAAATTTTGTTGCTTTTGCTACTACCCCCACTAGTTTGTTTCAGACATTTGCCCTGCCTGTACCATCATTAGAGTGGTCATGGGGACATTGGTGATTGAAACCAATTGGTGGGAGGGTGGCAAGGGAACAACATGCAAAGACTTTCCCCTATCCTTGCAGTCAATACTTACCCCATTATCCTTAGTATCATTGATTTTATAGGTATTATTGATATCACCAGTATTATTTTACAACTTCATCTCCCCTGCACCCCCTGTTGCTTATGGTTTTGTTACTCTTGCTGCTACCCCAACTGGTTGGTTCAAACATTTGTCCTGCCTGTACCATCATTACCCTTTTCTTTGCATTCATTATTTACCTTATTATCCTTAGTATCATTAATGTTATAAGTATCAGTGATATCATCATTATTATTTTACAACTTCATCCCCCCTAGCATGAGGCTTGGGTGGGGTGAATCCAGTTGAGGAGAGAGTAGCGAGTGAGAAAAAAATGTAAAGACTTCCCCTTTTCCTTGTATTCAGTATTTACCTTATTATCCTTATTATAATCTTTATTAATTTACAACTTCATCTCCCCTAGTGCCCCCTTTGCGTATGGTTTTGTTGCCTTTGCTACCACCCCCACTGGTCGGTTTAAACATTTATCCTGCCTGTAACATCATTAAGAGTGGGCATGAGGCATTGGTGGAGTGGAACCGATTGATGAGAGTGTGGCAAAGTAAACAAAAATGTAAAGATTTCCCTTTCTCCTGGTCACCCCCTTTGAATCATGTGAGTGAGTGTTGAACAAATAAATACAAAATCACATATGGTTACCAAACCAATGATATGGTAAAGATTTTTGTAAAAACAAATGCTTGGGGAAATGAGGGAAAAAAAAAAAAACAACTCCCTTTACTCCAACTATTATTAAAAACTGCAGTTTTACAGTTGTAGGTACCTGCTATGTATGTTAACACCATTCCAAAGAAAATCATCTTAGCAAATGGAATCACAATTTGTAAAAAGTTTATCATTTTCATAACTATTATTACCATTGCTGGTTTTTATATTGGCTGTTATTACCCTCAGTATGTCTCCTCCTGTCATTATTATTATTATCATCATTAGTAATAAACCAAAACCCCTTTCCAATGCGCCCCCCTCCCCTTGCTCATGGATTGTTGCTGCCTTTGCTGATACCCACACCGGTTTGGTTCAAATATTTATCCTGCCTTTACCATCATTGCCCAGAGAGGGGAGTAGTGGCATTGGTGGAGTGGAACCAAATTGGTGAGAGGGTGGCAAGGGAAACAAAATGTAAAGATTGTAACAATTTGTGCTAATATTGATGCTTGTTTACTTTCTACAATAAGTTTTTTTTATAAAAAGATGAAGGGAAAAAAATGAATAACCCCTTACACATAAGACCAAAGGAAAAAAAAAATAAAAATAAACAAGGAGAAAAAGATAACCAACTCCTTTTACTTCTGCTATTACTGAACATTGCATGTTGCAAGTATATGTAAAAAAAAAAAAAAAATAAGCAAGGAGGAAAAAAAAAAGATAACCAACTCCTTTTACACCTACTATATTATTAAACAGAGCAGGATGCAATTGTTATTGTATGCACCAGCAATATTTTAACACCATTTATAAGAAAACCATTTTAGCAAATGGAATCACATGTTTGGAAAATGTGATCCTTATCAAAACAAATCCTACCATTGTGTTTATTAATATTAGCATTGCTGTCATCACCCTTAGTAGTTTTTATTCCTTGTCATTATTATTATAAGATGTATTTCATGTAAACACCATTCCTAAGGTAATCAATTTAGCACATAAAATCACATGTTAAAACTATTATTTATTTATTATCATTGATTGAGTCTATCACTAGTCTCAGCACTGTTTATTCCTTGTCACTATGATATTTATTTATGTATTTGGTTGTTACTTTGCATTATTATCATTGTAATCACTATTAATATATATGGCTTTGATAACGCATATACTATCACATCCCCCTTTCCCACCCTTTTGATACTGTGATTGTTGTCTCTGCTGCCACCCTCACCGTTTTGCTTCAGTTCTGCACCGCCATGTTTATCATCACCGAGGGTGATGGTACTTGGTAGGAGTTTTTTGGAGCTGACAGGAGAGCGGGGCGGCAGGGGAAAAAAAAATAACAGCCCGCTACCATCACGCTTTTGATTTAAAATATTTCCTTACAACAATGTCAATGGAGAAATGTTTAAATGTATAAAATATTTGTAATTTTTGCGCATATGTCACCTACACGCCCACATGCAACGCTCTGTAAAAACACGCACACAAATACTGAACACACAGTACGCATGTAACAACACAAACAATACAAATGCAACAACTACCATTCCTGCATTGTAAACTAGGATACTCCTCGACAACCCCCCCCCCCCCCCCCCCTTCCCCCCACCTTTTCGATACTGTTGGTTTTGATGCTGCTGCTACCTTCACCGGTCGGTTCTAACAAGTTTTTACTGCCATTTTCCTCATTACCAAGTGGTGATGATGGTATTGGTGGGGTTGGAGCTGACAGGTGAAAGGGTGGCAGAGGGAAAATAATGGTATACTATCGCCTTGTTGTTGTTTGTACTCGTTCTTCGTTACCCCCCATATCAAATGTAAAAATGTTGGAATAAATGTTGTAATAATTTGCGCATATGTCACCTACACTTCCACATGCAACGCTCTGTAACAACACGAACAATACAAATGCAAATGTTTCTTAACACTCAATAAAAGTTTTTAAAAAAAAAAAAAAACCTGGTGATGATGACCATTCTTGGCCAATCCAAAGCAGCAGTGATCATTTTCATAATAAAAATTGTGGTTTTCTTTGTGCCGAAAACATATACTGTGTGAAATTCATTATATACAGAGTTTAGTATTGCAAAGAAAGTTTGTTATTCAAGTGTGTTATTCTAAAAGATATTGATAGAAAATGACAAGCTCATCTCTAACACTGGCGTCAGATGTGCTCAACGGAAACCTGCTCCACCGCTCAGGTACAATTGTTGTGTCACTGTCCGGCCCTGGAGCCGCAGCCAAGTCGACGCCAGTGTTCATAGCAAGCGCACTCGCTGGACTGGCCGGCGTGCCGCTAGGAGCAATAGCCAGTCTACACAGGTATGAGTCACCGACACAGTGGTTCGTGACTTTAACAGAAGATGTGCATGTCAAACTGTACGATAAGCTACATCGGGTACAATTACAAGTACCGAATTTGGACATCAATATTTGTCTGGAGCATGTAGACAAAGAAAGGCAAAAACTTACTTTGCATTGGATCCCAGCGGCAATGAAGATAGAGGGTGTGAAGGCAATCGCCGTACATGCCACTGGGGACCCGAATGTGGAGGTATTTCCACTAAAAAACTCTGGAGGTAAATGGGGAGCCTTATGTAACCCCGTCCAGGACATCCTCCATTACATAAATCTAAACATAACAGGGGTTACCAAAAACACTCACAAAATTCTGATAACATTGCCCAGCAGGAGAACTGCTTGTCATGTGTGTGGTATGGACGACCACTGGTCCAACAAATGTCCAGCCAAACATACAAACAAGCCTATTGTGGCACAAGAAGATGTAATAAATTTTCCACCTCTGAGAAGGCAAGGACCAGCACAACATGAACAAAACGAACAGCGCGGAAAACAATTTGAACAACAGCCCACACAAGAACATCAACAAACGGATACGTCAACAGACAATCAAGAAAACTACATTCTGGAAACGCAAACAGAAGAACCCTTTACAACTGTTTACCACTCCAAAACCAGAAAAAGACAACTACGAGGATTGAGTCCAAACTCAACAAGCAGTACTAAGGAAGAAGAAGAAGAAAACTCACCAACCAAATCAACGCCAAAAAAGAAGGAAAGACAAACTGAAAATACTGACAAAACCATCAGCAACGACACCTTTGATGATAAAACTAAATCAGAATTGACATCTAAGAACACTACTGACACTGACACTGAAATCGAAGAAGATGGCCTACTGTTTCAACATCTACAATCAGATCACATCTGCACCAAGACAACAAGAAAAAATAACTATCTCAACTAGACAACCTCGTTCGTATCTGATTTCTTATTACTGTTAGTCAACAATATAATTTGCTTGTTTTCATTAATTTATGATGACTAATGATATTGTTATTATTAGTCTGAACATTTCAGGTTTACGCACAAAACAAAAACACATCGTCACACTCATACACAAATACAAACCCGATTTCATTCTCCTACAAGAAACAAACATATGCGAATACACACACGCAAAACAAATCACTACACAATTAGGGCTCAGACACTCATGCTTCAGTCTGTCGACACATCGTACGGGTTCTGGAACCGCTATACTGCAGACTTCAGATAAATGGGAAATTACTGGCATGCATAAGGACGACCAAAGAGACATTACCATCATACACGTTAGAAACAACACACACACATACGCTTTAGTCAACATACATGGCCCAGCAAATTACAGCTACCAACCACAATTCTTCGAACACTTAGAAAACCTATTAGCACAGACATTCAGAGGGAGGCATGTTGTCTTAGCAGGTGATTTTAATTGTTGTTTAGCTTCGGCTGACATAATAGGTGGGGAAGTGAAAACGCAGTTAAGAAGAGCCGGCCGAGACGACATGAATCAACTTGATACATTGCAATACATAATTGACACACATAACCTAGTAGACGCATTCAGGAACAAACACCCCAACAGTCACGATACAACGCACAGAAACCATGCACATGACAGATCATCTAGGTTAGATAGAATATATGTACCATCAACACACCACATAAAACAAACTAAACACCTACAAGAAACTCTCCAGTATACAGACCACAAAGCAACACTAGCACACATCACTTTAAATAACACACCAACACAGCCTTTCAAACGATCACCACACTGGAAATTTAACAACACATTACTCCAAAATGCAGAATATATACAATATATGACAGACCTGATACATACATACACTGATAGTATACCAGCTGACAACATTAGACAATACTGGGACTTACTGAAAAACACAATACGGAGCAGGACACAACAACTAGCATTCGTCATACACAAGCGTAGACTACAACAAGAACAGATAATACAAAAAGCAATACATTTAGCAAAGCAAACCGACAGAAGCTCACCATACTTGCATGCATTAGAAATACAACTGGAACAACACCAACAGCACAGATACTTGGGTGCACTAATTAGAACAAAACTCAACACCATTACACAAGAGACACCCAGCAAACAATATATGGCAATAGAACAAAACATACAGCGTAGCAAACAGATAAACACAATAATAGACATGCAAGGAATCACACAAACAGAAACCACATGTATAACAGAAGCATTCCAGCAATACTATACACACTTATTTACAGCAGAGACAGTAAACACACAAATACAAGATAGCTTCTTACAATATACAAAAAAGATATCAGACACAGACAAAGAGATATTGGACACACAATTGACATTAGAAAACATAACACATGCACTTAGTAAAATGAACAAAGACAAGACACCAGGACCAGATGGATTAACAGTAGAATTTTATCAACTATTCTTTCCTATCATAGGTAACCTTCTTCTAAAAGTCTGTCAAGAAGCCTTTGACAATCAAGAACTCCCTGATAGTTGCAACATATCTTATATAACACTTATACACAAAGCAAAGACAGACAAGACACAACTGAAAAATTACAGACCAATTTCACTTCTTAACATAGATTACAAAATTCTGGCCAAATCACTAGCACACAAAATCACACAATTCCTACCAAAACTAGTACACCCAAACCAGCAATGTAGTGTACAGCACAGGAATATACTAAACCACACACACCTCATTAGAGACATTATAACGTACACACACCAGAAAGACTGTCAATCCTCCCTCTTGTCTTTGGACCAAGAGAAGGCCTTTGACAGAATCGCACACTCCTATTTGCACAAAACTCTAGAACACTGCAATATAGGACAGTACTACAGAAAGTGGATACAGATTTTGTATAACAACCCTGAAAGCAAAGTCTTAGTGAACCATTCACTCACTGCTAGCTTCAGGCTGACAAGATCTGTAAGACAAGGGTGCCCACTATCACCACTTCTGTATATACTGACACTAGAGCCATTATTAGAAAATTATTATTATTATTACAAAAATCACAAATTATGGGCCTGGGAAGGTGGAAACAAAAGTCTGATTTCCCTCCAGACCTAACACATACACACAATATGAAACTGTATGGGATCACATTTCCATGTGACCCCAGAACAACACACAGAGACACATGGCTACAACTAGCACACCAAATCACAGACATGCTACATAGGTATAAATACAAAACATCAACAATATTTGGTAGAAGCATAATAGTTAACACATACATCATACCAAAAATAATATACTTAGTGACAGTGTTAAACCCTACAAAACAGACAATCACAGATATAAATAAACAGATAAGACATTTCATATTTAGTAAGACAATACACAGCTTACGGCATAAAACTCTCATTCAGGATAAGAAACAAGGAGGAATAGCACTTCAGGACATACAAACAAAAATACAAGCACTTAGAATCAGTCACATAGGTAATATTATCAGACATCCAGAACAACATAGATTAGCATTATATTATATAGCACACAAAATAAAACATCTCACAAAACTAAACAATGCAGCAGCACATTATCAGGGCATACTACCATCTTTCTATCACACATGTATACAGGCAATACAAGGACATGAACATTTAATAAATGAAACAACACGAGAAATATACAAACAATTAGTTAGTAAACAAACACCATCACTTAAGCTGAGAATCAAAAGAGGACAAAAATATTTCATGTCAGACTACACATCCACCTTTTCCAACTTACACAACAAACACATCACATCTAAGGCGAAAGAAGTAACTTACAGACTGATTTTTAATATAACTCCCATAATACCCAAATTATCATTCAGATCCAGGCAAATAGGAAAATGCCAATTATGCAGGAACAACACAAAAGAGACAGAAGAACACATATTTTTCACATGTCAAACAGTCACAGATGCAGTGGAAACTCTACAACAAATAATACAAACACACACAGGCAAACAAACAGACATTTACAAGGCAATCTTTCTTAACACTCTTCCTAAAACATCCGAAGACACACACACAAAACTACTTCAAACACTAGCGGAATACAGAAAATTAGTTTGGACTTGCAGAATCAAGGCAAGGTTCAACTCCCTTACATACAACAGGAACTTATTTTTACTAATGTTCAAATACAAACTAGCTACTATTTTTCCAGACTGAAATGTGTAAATTTCCTTAATTTCATTTACTCTTGCAATTAGAAAAAATGTCATTATTGTTAATTTTAAAAAAACAATTAATAATATCAAAAACACATACTATGTTTTACACCCGATCGTCTTGACCGATGATATTTGGTTTCTGCTGCAGAACACAAAATCTACAATCCCTGCTGTGGAAAATTGTTAGAACATGTGTGCATCTCGCGAGCCCCGTGTATGGCTTATTTTGTTAATACTTGGGAGCACTTCTCACTACGTGGTAGCAAGCATTGGAGAGCACAAATAGTACACGCCGCAATTCTTCCCCAGCGTGCTTTAAATCACAAATCCACCCCTCTCCCCCAAACAACTTTAAAGAGAGATATATAGCTCCTCTGGCCTAGGCGCACAAAGGCTGTGTGAAAATTGGCTGCGTGTCCGCTGTAAGTCCGTTTTGTGGCTGGTGGTCTCTAGGCAATTTCTGCGTTCAGCGGTTTGCTCTTTGCCTAAATTCAACACGATTCCCCAGTACGAATATAAACATTGTTGTAGAATACAAACGGCTAACATGTATGGTATTATATATGGGTAGCCATGTATGGGTGAATTCGTGTAGGTATTTATGTAAATATAATTATGGCTTTGTGTTAATATACAGGTATTTATATGAATATATGTATATGGAAATCCCCCCCCCCCCCCCCCCCCCCCACACACACACACACAAATAAATAAATTGGGAAGTCACAATTTAAATATAATGATAATGTAAACATCACGGAAATCCATGTACTATTATCTACAGAAAGCAAGAGATAGATCAAGACAATGTGTGTGAGTGTGTGCGTGTGTGTGCGCGTGTGTGTGCGTGTGTGTGTGTGTGTGAGAGAGAGAGAGAGAGAGAGAGAGAGAGAGAGAGAGAGAGAGAGAGAGAGAGAGAGAGAGAGAGAGAGAGAGAGAGAGAGAGAGAGAGAGAGAGAGAGAGAGAGAGAGAGAGAGAGAGATGGACAGGTGTAACATGCATTCCACTTGTGGAGATGGAAATGAAACGAGGAATGTGTGTTTACATGCACTATGCCATAAATGTTATATTATCATAACTGTATATACATGTATTTGTTTTATTAACGCATGTGACACATAACACTAACAAACGGCAACGCTCTGTAATATACACAAACAAAGAAACACACCTTGCAAATATACTTTGCTTTGTATGAAATAAACGTTTGGGGGGGGGAAAAAAAAAACCTACACTAACTACCACCTACACTAACTACTAACTACACTAACTGCCTCCATTTCGCTATAGATAATTGTAAGCGCCACAAGTTACTGTCTAATAACTTAGCCATGTATGCCAATGGCTTTGTGTTTAAAGGCGACATGATCAACTTCATTGCACCTGGTTATGTCCCATAAGGCTCGGTCTCTTTCCGTAAAACAGCCTGCTGAGACCCTTGCACATCAGACCTTAATCTGTGACGGACAATTCCAGTAGGTTGATGATTGCTCTCGGTTGCATAAAATTCAATCCATCCTTTCTCCAATAGTCCTCTTCCTCTTTCAACACATGGTCCTCACATTTTTTCCAGTAACTTTTATCAATATTTAATAGCGCAGACCGGGTTAGTATCTTGACATCAGACAATTTAAATGTAGTATTGGCAGCTGCCACTTGTCCTTTAATTTTAACCCACACAAGTTATATAGGGTTTAAATGAGAATGATACGGCGGAAGTCTCAAGCACCTATGGCCATGCTCTTCTATCAACTTGTCGATTTGAAATTTCTTGCTTTTTTGTGCCTGTTTTACAAGGGACAACAACTGTAGCTTGAAATGTTTCTGGAAATGGTATATTTTCACTTCGGAGCCATATCTTTATTGCTTCCTTTGTGCTCGATGCCGTAGGTATTTTGTCTTCTTGGGCAACAACATTGTGATATGATGCATTGTCCATGATTAGACAAGACGGTCTATCAAGGGATGGAAGTACTGTATTCTCAAGCCAATCGCTAAATACATTAAAATTCATCTCATTATGCTAATCCCTATTGTCTGTATGCTTTGATACGAACACGAGCCCAGCATTCTGTAGTAAGCCATTATGAGTACTACCAGCATAGGCTATGACCAAACGCTGTCCTTTACTACAGGGCACATAACGCTTTATCTTTCCATCCATTGATTGCCATTCCTTTTCACTTGTGTGGTGCGCATTGATCCACGTCTCAGCCAAATACACTATGTCATAATTGTCTTTGCGCATTTCCCTTATATCACGTAGGTATCTGCTTCTCAAACTCCTAAATGCGGTTGCTCGCAAAGAATATTTCTACCGCCCTTGTACTTTCAAAAAGTGAAGATAATGTCCTTATAATTTTCCACAAAGTTGTTTTGGATAGCTCTATGTTATTGTTTTTTCTCAACCAAACCCCATGTTTTTTTACAGTCACTGTTTCTATGGTATCCAGCATCTATTATAATGCTGGATAATCCTGGATATAAAATCCAAAATTTTTATAATTTTAGGAGTCTCCATGGCAAAGTGGTCAAGCCTTTTGACTCGGCTCCAAAAGTCGTGGGTTCGATTCTGGGCCGCATCCTTTGGTTCATGAGTTAAATTTTTCGGAGACTTCTGTGGGTCATCGCTAGAGCTGCGGAGTTCGTGCTTTGTGCGATTCTTTCTGCGCTGTGGAAAGAGACTGAGCCATATGGGATAGAACCTGGTGCAATGAAGTCGACCATGTCGAATTTTAAGCGACTTTTTAAAGCATTTTTATAATAGCTCCCCTTATGACGTCTGTGTCAAAGCTGTCTACAATAATCTTTCTACCTACCGTTTGGTTATTGCGTGGTGGTTTAATTCTAGATTCTTGCACCCATGGACGAAATTACCGTTTACTCAAACCCAATGCATGCACTGTTCTTTTTTCGGAATTTGTAATAGTATACACAATTTCGCATTCAATCCCATTGAAAAATATTCACACATTTCAATGTTAGCGATAAGTGGTAAGATGTTAAAAAAAAAAACATATTAATCAGGTTTCATGAAATAACCCACATTTTTAGACACCTCTGAACAGTCCTAGTTTAAACAACGTGGGGAGTTGGCATAAAGCCAATCCCATGAAAAAACGTACAATATTCAACATTGAGCGCTGATTGTCTGGCTATGCTGTAATACATTTAAAATTGTTAATTTCATCTCAGACCCGTAAATTATATACAGCATATAAACAAACTTTGAAATCTGCTGTAAAATCTCCAGAACAAAAAAAATTTTGTTGGGTGGACATAATGATAAGGTTATATACTAAATCTCATAATTTTCCCTCAGTTGGTTACTGAGATATGGATGTTTACATTGAGGCAAACAAATGTGGACATACTATAAGCCACCTGATTATGATTGAAACGTACTAATGTCACCTCATCCATTAAGGGAATCAAATTAAAGCGCTGTTCAAGAGGAATTCTTCTGTCAGAACAATAATCCCCTCATGTACCCCATTATTGAGATAGGGCGTCGAATGTATTAATAATTCGCTTCAACCAGACTGTTCCACTGAGCTGGCTCGCACAATACATTCCGTCTTGTCTGCTGAACACTGGCCTCTGCTTAATCTAGGTCAAAACACAGGCTCACTACACTGGCTAGCCTGCATGTTCAATACATAACGTACAGCTGGTGTCCCCTGACCCGAGGTCAACTTGTACATCTCTGTCAGAACACAGGCTACTGCGCAACCACCTGGCCTGGTCAAGAATTGACCCATAACTGAAACACAAACTTTAGTTAAGCGACGCCAAGTATAAAAGTGTGTTACCATTAAAACTTAGGAACAACTATACAACAGACAGCGACCCGGTAGGTTCATCAAGCTTTGGGCTGTAGGTCCACTCTCTGGATCCCCAAAGGTACAACATGATACAGCTGGTCAAAGACACAGCCTCTCGTCTCAAGGACAACAATGTCACCACTGTAGATCAATCCCTGATTCCATAAGAGTTGCATAGATTACAGCTGGTGGACACGGCCGTGAAAGGATAGCTTCAACAGAAACAACTTCCGCTGTAGAACATTCTCCGGCTCCCTGTGATGCCAATTATACAGCTGGCTATAGAAGCGGCCTCCCTTCTTGATGACTTGCTACCGAATGGCCTCTTCGTGTCAGGTCCCGGAAGGACACACTCACGGAACCTGCCGAAGATCTCCGAGCATTACCTCACGAAAGTGAAGGCAACTCAGCATTCCCCGAGTTTTATCTGAATGTGCGATTTACAACAGAAAAGATCTACGCACACTCAAAGAGTTGAGTGATGATTCTCGGGACCCGTGAAGTTCATGACAATCCCGATACATAACATCTCAAGGACCCAGAAGACGGTCCTAACTCTTTTTTTTACTCGGAAATCCCCCCTCAGCCACCTTAAAATGTGGACTAGCCACCGAGATGGGGTGGGACAGAGTGGGTACTGTGTTGTCCCTCTGAGACCCACTTGCGTTTCGCGACAGGAGTATATACAACATTAAAATCCGAAGCTCCTCATCTGGTACTAGTTAGGTGTGTATGTCATTCCCTTCAGCTGGCAGTGCCACATTTTTGTAAAACAATTGGCACTCAATGGGTGATGTGGTCAATAGCGCACACTTCGCCTTTACTTTCCAGAACATTTCATGGTGCTTAGTTTCGGCTGAGTCAACCCGGGAGCAATAGTGGGGACTCAATTACATGATCTACGGGCTAACCATTAGCTATCGTGCGTGCTCTCGACGGCCTGTGCACTTGGTAAGCGAAATTTAAGGGGAAACAAATACCTCTTTTTCATGGGAACATAATATTCATTTTATTGTTTGCAAGGGACATAACTCGCCAACGTTTTTTTCTACAGAAGCAATTAGTTGCATTAATTGTTAAATGTTTAATATAATGACACCACTTATTCACAGTTAACACAATAATTTGACATCCTAAAGTTTCAAATACTTTTACTGCTAAAAGTGAATAAAATGTACTTGTTAATGCAATATATACAATGTTTCAACACTGCAAGCTCCGTGCACGATGTTAACGACTGTCCCCCCAATGGACGACCTGATTTCTGGTTTCTCTTCACAACGTATAAATGCACAATGCCTGTTCGTTGAAGGGGTTATCCGGAAAAAAATTTCGCGCACGTCTATGAACACAGCATCGCAAGTTCAACTGAACGCTGTTTCTCTTCACAACGAATAACATTAGACCTCTTATAGTTTTTTCTTCATTTTGTTTGTGGTGGTTCACGTTGGATTTTCTCTGTGACGGATGGGATTATTCAAGTATTTTCATCAACTTTCAAGTGTGTTATTCTAAAGGATATTGATACAAAATGACAAGTTCATCTCTAACACTGACGTCAGATGTGCTCAACGGAAACCTGCTCCACCGCACAGGTACAATTGTTGTGTCACTGTCCGGTCCTGGAGCCGCAGCCAAGTCGACGCCAGCGTTCATAGCGAGCGCGCTCACTGGACTGGCCGGCGTGCCGCTAGGCGCAATAGCCAGTCTACACAGGTATGAGTCACCGACACAGTGGTTCGTGACTTTAACAGAAGATGTGCATGTCAAACTGTACGATAAGCTACATCGGGTACAATTACAAGTACCGAATTCGGACATCAATATTTGTCTGGAGCATGTAGACAAAGAAAGGCAAAAACTTACTATGCATTGGATCCCAGTGGCAATGAAGATAGAGGGTGTGAAGGCAATCGCCGTACATGCCACTGGGGACCCGAATGTGGAGGTATTTCCACTAAAAATACTCTGGAGGTAAATGGGGAGCCTTATGTAACCCCGTCCAGGACATCCCCCATTACATAAATCTAAACATAACAGGGGTTACCAAAAACACTCACACAATTCTGATAACATTGCCTAGCAGGAGAACTGCTTGTCATGTGTGTGGTATGGACAACCACTGGTCCAACAATTGTCCAGCCAAACATACAAACAAGCCTGTTGTGGCACAAGAAGATGTAATAAATATTTCCACCTCTGAGAAGGCAAGGACCAGCACAACTTGAACAAAACGAACAACGCGGAAAACAATTTGAACAACAGTCCACACAACAAGAACATCAACAAACGGATACGCCAACAGACAATCAAGAAAACTACATTCTGGAAATGCAAACAGAAGAACCCTTTACAACTGTTTACCACTCCAAAACCAGAAAAAGACAACTACGAGGATTAAGTCCAAACTCAACAAGCAGTACTAAGGAAGAAGAAGAAGAAAACTCACCAACCAAATCAACGCCAAAAAAGAAGGAAAGACAAACTGAAAATATTGACGAAACCATCAGCAACGACACCTTTGATGATAAAACTAAATCAGAAGTGACATCTAAGAACACTACTGACACTGACACTGACACTGAAACCAAAGAAGATGGCCTACTGTTTCAACATCTACAATCAGATCACATCTGCACCAAGACAACAAGAGAAAATAACTATCTCAACTAGACAACCTCGTTCGTATCTGATTTCTTATTACTGTTAGTCAACAATATAATTTGCTTGTTTTCATTAATTTATGATGACTAATGATATTGTTATTATTAGTCTGAACATTTCAGGTTTACGCACACAACAAAAACACATCGTCACACTCATACACAAATACACACCCGATTTCATTCTCCTACAAGAAACAAACATATGCGAATACACACACGCAAAGCAAATCACTACACAATTAGGGCTCAGACACTCATGCTTCAGTCTGTCGACACATCGTACAGGTTCTGGAACCGCTATACTGCAGACTTCAGATAAATGGGAAATTACTGGCATGCACAAGGACGACCAAAGAGACATTACCATCATACACGTTAGAAACAACACACACACATACGCTTTAGTCAACATACATGCCCCAGCAAATTACAGCTACCAACCACAATTCTTCGAACACTTAGAAAACCTATTAGCACAGACATTCAGAGGGAGGCATGTTGTTTTAGCAGGTGATTTTAATTGTTTAGCTTCGGCTGACATAATAGGTGGGGAAGTGAAAACGCAGTTAAGAAGAGCCGGCCGAGACGACATGAATCAACTTGATACATTGCAATACATAATTGACACACATAACCTAGTAGACGCATTCAAGCACAAACACCCCAACAGCCACGATACAACGCACAGCAACCATGCACATAACAGATCATCTAGGTTAGATAGAATATACGTACCAACAACACACCACATAACACAAATTAAACACCTACAAGAAACTCTCCAGTATACAGACCACAAAGCAATACTAGCACACATCACTATAAATAACACACCCACACAGCCTTTCAAACGATCACCACACTGGAAATTTAACAACACATTACTCCAAAATGCAGAATATATACAATATATGACAGACCTGATACATACATACACTGATAGTATACCAGCTGACAACATTAGACAATACTAGGACTTACTGAAAAACACAATACGGAGCAGGACACAACAACTAGCATTCGTCATACACAAGTGTAGACTACAACAAGAACAGATAATACAAACAGCAATACATTTAACAAAGCAAACCGACAGAAACTCACCATACTTGCATGCATTAGAAATGCAACTGGAACAACACCAACAGCACAGATACTTGGGTGCACTAATTAGAACAAAACTCAACACCATTACACAAGAGACACCCAGCAATCAATACATGGCAATAGAACAAAACATACAGCGTAGCAAACAGATAAACACAATAATAGACATGCAAGGAATCACACAAACAGAAACCACACGTTTAACAGAAGCATTTCAGCAATACTATATATACTTATTTACAGCAGAGACAGTAAACACACAAATACAAGATAGCTTCTTACAATATACAAAAAAGATATCAGACACAGACAAAGAGATATTGGACACACAACTGACATCAGAAAACATAACACATGCACTTAGTAAAATGAACAAAGACAAGAAACCAGGACCAGATGGATTAACAGTAGAATTTTATCAACTATTCTTTCCTATCATAGGTAACCTTCTTCAAAAAGTCTATCAAGAAGCCTTTGACAATCAAGAACTCCCTGATAGTTGCAACATATCTTATATAACACTTATACACAAAGCAAAGACAGACAAGACACAACTGAAAAATTACAGACCAATTTCACTTCTAAACACAGATTACAAAATTCTGGCCAAATCACTAGCACACAAAATCACTCAATTCCTACCAAAACTAGTACACCCAAACCAGCAATGTAGTGTACAGCACAGGAATATACTAAACCACACACACCTTATTAGAGACATTATAACGTACACACACCAGAAAGACTGTCAATCCTCCCTCTTGTCTTTGGACCAAGAGAAGGCCTTTGACAGAATCGCACACTCCTATTTGCACAAAACCCTAGAACACTGCAATATAGGACAGTACTACAGAAAGTGGATACAGATTTTGTATAACAACCCTGAAAGCAAAGTCTTAGTGAACCATTCACTCACTGCTAGCTTCAGGCTGACAAGATCTGTAAGACAAGGGTGCCCACTATCACCACTTCTGTATATACTGACACTAGAGCCATTATTAGAAAAGATCAGACAAGATACCAGCATTAAAGGCACTTTCATACAGAAAATAGGAGAACAAAAGGTCATTGCTTATACAGACGATATTGCATTCTTCCCTACAAGCAACACATCCATCAGAAACATACTGCACATCTTCTCCCACTTTGGGAAAGGCAGTGGAGCCAAAATTAATATACAAAAATCACAAATTATGGGCCTGGGAAGGTGGAAACAAAATTCTCATTTCCCTCCAGACCTAACACATACACACAATATGAAACTGTATGGGATCACATTTCCATGTGACCCCAGAACATCACACAGAGAAACATGGCTACAACTAACACACCAAATCACAGACATGCTACATAGGTATTAAGACAAAACATCAACAATATTTGGTAGAAGCATAATAGTTAACACATACATCATACCAAAAATAATATACTTATTGACAGTGTTAAACCCTACAAAACAGACAATCACAGATATAAATAAACAGATAAGACATTTCATATTTAGTAAGACAATACACAGCATACAGCATAAAACTTTCATTCAGGATAAGAAACAAGGAGGAAGAGCACTTCAGGACATACAAACACAAATACAAGCACTTAGAATCAGCCACATAGGTAATATTATCAGACATCCAGAACAACATAGATTAGCATTATATTATATAGCACACAAAATAAAACATCTCACAAAACTAAACAATGCAGCAGCACATTATCAGGGCATACTACCATCTTTCTATCACACATGTATACAGGCAATACAAGGACATGAACATTTAATAAATGAAACAACACGAGAAATATACAAACAATTAGTTAGTAAACAAGCACCATCGCTTAAGCTGAGAATCAAAAGAGGACAAAAATATTTCATGTCAGACTACACATCCACCTTTTCCAACTTACACAACAAACACATCACATCTAAGGCGAAAGAAGTAACTTACAGACTGATTTTTAATATAACTCCCATAATACCCAAATTATCATTCAGATCCAGGCAAATAGGAAAATGCCAATTATGCAGGAACAACACAAAAGAGACAGAAGAACACATATTTTTCACATGTCAAACAGTCACAGATGCAGTGGAAACTCTACAATAAATAATACAAACACACACAGGCAAACAAACAGACATTTACAAGGCAATCTTTCTTAACACTCTTCCTAAAACATCCGAAGACACACACACAAAACTACTTCAAACACTAGCGGAATACAGAAAATTAGTTTGGACAGAATCAAGGCAAGGTTCAACTCCCTTACATACAACAGAAACTTATTTTTACTAATGTTCAAATACAAACTAGCTACTATTTTTCTAGACTGAAATGTGTAAATTTCCTTAATTTCATTTACTCTTGCAATTAGAAAAAATGACATTATTGTTAATTTAAAAAAAAAAAATTAATAATATCAAAAACACATAATATGTTTTACACCCGATCGTCTTGACAGACGATATTTGGTTTCTGCTGCAGAACACAAAATCTACAATCCCTGCTGTGGAAAATTGTTAGAACGTGTGTGCATCTCGCGAGCCCCGTGTGTGGCTTATTTTGTTAATACTTGGGAGCACTTCTCACTAGGTGGTAGCAAGCATTGGAGAGCACAGATAGTACACGCCGCAATTCTTCCCCAGCGTGCTTTGAATCACAAATCCACCCCTCTCCCCCCAAACAACTTTAAAGAGAGATATATAGCTCCTCTGGCCTAGGCGCACAAAGGCTGTGTGAAAACTGGCTGCGTGTCCGCTGTAAGACCGTTTTGTAGCTGGTGGTCTCTAGGCAATTTCTGCGATCAGCGGTTTGCTCTTTGCCTAAATTCAACACGATTCCCCAGTACGAATATAAACATTGTTGTAGAATACAAAAGGCTAACATTTATGGTATTATATATGGGTAGCCATGTATGGGTGAATTCGTGTAGGTATTTATGTAAATATAATTATGGCTTTGTGTTGATATACAGGTATTTATATGAATATATGCATATGGAATATCCCCCCCCCCCCCCCCCCACACACACACACAAATAAATAAATTGGGAAGCCACAATTTAAATATAATGAAAATGTAAAGATCACGGAAATCCATGTACTATTATCTACAGAAAGCAAGAGATAGATCAAGACTGAATGTGTGTGTGTGTGTGTGTGTGTGTGTGTGTGAGAGAGAGAGAGAGAGAGAGAGAGAGAGAGAGAGAGAGAGAGAGAGAGAGAGAGAGAGAGAGAGAGAGAGAGAGAGAGAGAGAGAGAGAGAGAGAGAGAGAGATGGACAGGTGTAACATGCATTCCACTTGTGGAGATGGAAATGAAACGAGGAATGTGTGTTTACATGCACTATGCCATAAATGTTATATTATCATAACTGTATATGCATGTATTTGTTTTATTAACGCATGTGACACATAACACTAACAAACGGCAACGCTCTGTAATATACACAAACAAAGAAACACACCTTGCAAATATACTTTGCTTTGTATGAAATAAACGTTTGGGAAAAACCTACACTAACTACCACCTACACTAACTACTAACTACACTAACTGCCTCCATTTCGCTATAGATAATTGTAAGCGCCACAAGTTACTGTCTAATAACTTAGCCATGTATGCCGATGGCTTTGTGTTTAAAGGCGACATGATCAACTTCATTGCACCTGGTTATGTCCCATAAGGCTCGGTCTCTTTCCGTAAAACAGCCTGCTGAGTCCCTTGCACATCAGACCTTAATCTGTGACGGACAATTCCAGTAGGTTGATGATTGCTCTTGGTTGCATAAAATTCAATCCATCCTTTCTCCAATAGTCCTCTTCCTCTTTCAACACATGGTCCTCACATTTTTTCCAGTAACTTTTATCAATATTTAATAGCGGAGACCGGGTTAGTATCTTGACATCAGACAATTTGAATGTAGTATTGGCAGCTGCCACTTGTCCTTTAATTTTAACCCACACAAGTTATATAGGGTTTAAATGAGAATGATACGGCGGAAGTCTCAAGCACCTATGGCCATGCTCTTCTATCAACTTGTCGATTTGAAATTTCTTGCTTTTTTGTGCCTGTTTTACAAG
Organism: Cepaea nemoralis; assembly: GCA_014155875.1. Lineage (NCBI taxonomy): Eukaryota > Metazoa > Mollusca > Gastropoda > Stylommatophora > Helicidae > Cepaea > Cepaea nemoralis. The sequence goes on along the minus strand of JACEFZ010006356.1, from coordinate 204,780 downwards.
GGACAACAACTGTAGCTTGAAATGTTTCTGGAAATGGTATATTTACCCTTCGGAGCCATATCTTTATTGCTTCCTTTGTGCTCGATGCCGTAGGTATTTTGTCTTCTTGGGCAACAACATTGTGATATGATGCATTGTCCATGATTAGACAAGATGGTCTATCAAGGGATGGAAGTACTGTATTCTCAAGCCAATCTCTAAATACATTACCATTCATCTCATTATGATAATCCCTATTGTCTGTATGCTTTGATACGAACACGAGCCCTGCATTCTGAAGTAAGCCATTATGAGTACTACCAGCATAGGCTATGACCAACCGCTGTCCTTTACTACAGGGCACATAACGCTTTATCTTTCCATCCATTGATTGCCATTCCTTTTCACTTGTGTGGTGCGCATTGATCCACGTCTCATCCAAATACACTATGTCATAATTTTCTTTGTGCATTTCCCTTATATCACGTAGGTATCTGCTTCTCAAGGCTCCTAAATGTGGTTGCTAACAAAGAATATTTCTACCGCCCTTGTAATTTCAAAAAGTGAAGATAATGTCCTTATAATTTTCCACAAAGTTGTTTTGGATAGCTCTATGTTATTGTTCTTTCTCAACCAAACCCCAAGTTTTCTTACAGTCACTGTTTCTTTGGCATCCAGCATTTTTATAATGCTGGATAATCCTGGATATAAAATCCAAAATTGTTATAATTTTAGGAGTCTCCATGGCAAAGTGGTCAAGCCTTTTGACTCGGCTCCAAAGGTCGTGGGTTCGATTCTGGGCCGCATCCTTCGGTTCATGAGTTAAATTTTTCTGAGACTTCTGTGGGTCGTCGCAAGAGCTGCGGAGTTCGTGCTTTGTGCGATGCTTTCTGCGCTGCGGAAAGAGACCAAGCCATATGGGATAGAACCTGGTGCAGTGAAATCGACCCTGTCGAATTTTTAAGCGACTTTTTAAAGCATTTTTATAATAGCTCGCCTTATGACATCTTTGTCAAAGCTGTCTACAATAATCTTTCTACCTACCGTTTGGTTATTGCGTGGTGGTTTAATTCTAGATTCTTGCACCCATCGACGAAATTACTGTTTACTCAAACCCAATGCATGCACTGTTCTTTTTTCGGAATTTGTAATAGTATACACAATTTCGCATTCAATCCCATTGAAAAATATTCACACATTTCAATGTTAGCGATAAGTGGTAAGATGTTTTTAAAAACAACATATTAATCAGGTTTCATGAAATAACCCACATTTTGAGACACCTCTGAACAGTCCTAGTTTAAACAACGCTGGGAGTTGGCATAAGGCCAATCCCGTGACAAAACGTACAATATTCAACATTGAGCGCTGATTGTCTGGCTATGCTGTAATACATTTAAAATTGTTAATTTCATCTCAGACCCGTAAATTATATACCGCATATAAACAAACTTTGAAATCTGCTGTAAAATCTCAAGAACAAAAATTTTTTTGTTGGGTGGACATAATGATAAGGTTATATACTAAATCTCATAATTTTCCCTCAGTTAGTTACTGAGATATGGATGTTTATATTGAGGCAAACAAATGTGGACATACTATAAGCCACCTGATGATGATTGAAATGTACTAATGTCACCTCATCCATTAAGGGAATCAAATTAAAGCGCTGTTCAAGAGGAATTCTTCTGTCAGAACAATAATCCCATCATGTACCCCATTATTGAGATAGGGCGTCGAATGTATTAATAATTCGCTTCAACCAGACTGTTCCACTGAGCTGGCTCGCACAATACATTCCATCTTGTCTGCTGAACACTGGTCTCTGCTTAATCTAGGTCAAAACACAGGCTCACTACACTGGCTAGCCTGCATGTTCAATACATAACGTACAGCTGGTGTCCCCTGACCCGAGGTCAACTTGTACATCTCGGTCAGAACACAGGCTACAGCGCAACCGCCCGGCCTGGTCAAGAATTAACCCACAACTGAAACACAAACTTTAGTTAAGCGACGCCAAGTATAAAAGTGTGTTACCATTAAAACTTAAGAACAACTATACAACAGACAGCGACCCGGTAGGTTCATCAAGCTTTGGGCTGTAGGTCCACTCTCTGGATCCTCAAAGGTACAACATGATACAGCTGGTCAAAGACATGGCCTCTCGTCTCAAGGGCAACAATGTCACCACTGTAGATCAATCCCTGATTCCATAAGAGTTGCATAGATTACAGCTGGTGGACACGACCATGAAAGGATAGCTTCAACAGAAACAACTTCCGCTGTAGAACATTCTCTGGCTCCCTGTGATGCCAATTATACAGCTGGCTATAGAAGCGGCCTCCCTTCTTGATGACTTGCTACCGAATGGCCTCTTCGTGTCAGGTCCCGGAAGGACACACTCACGGAACCTGCCGAAGATCTCCGAGCATTACCTCATGACAGTAAGGCAACTCAGCATTCCCCAAGTTTTATCTGAATGTGCGATTTACAACAGAAAAGATCTACGCACACTCAAAGAGTTGAGTGATGATTCTCGGGACCCGTGAAGTTCATGACAATCCCGATACATAACATCTCAAGGACCCAGAAGACGGGCCTAACTCTTTTTTTACTCGGAAATCCCCCCTCACCCGCCTTAAAATGTGGACTAGCCACCGAGACGGGGTGGGACAGAGTGGGTACTGTGTTGTCCCTCTGAGACCCACTTGTATTTCGCGACAGGAGTATATACAACATTAAAATCCGAAGCTCCTCATCTGGTACTAGTTAGGTGTGTATGTCATTCCCTTCAGCTGGCAGTGCCACATTTTTGTAAAACAATTGGCACTCAATGTGGTCAATAGTGCACACTTCGCCTTTACTTTCCAGAACATTTCATGGTGCTTAGTTTCGGCTGAGTCAACCCGGGAGCAATAGTGGGGACTCAATTACACGATCTACGGGCTAACCATTAGCTATCATGCGTGCTCTCGACGGCCTGTGCACTTGGTAAGCGAAATTTAAGGGGAAACAAATACCTCTTTTTCATGGGAACATAATATTAATTTTATTGTTTGCAAGGGACATAACTCGCCAACGTTTTTTTCTACAGAAGCAATTAGTTGCATTAATTGTTAAATGTTTAATATAATGACACCACTTATTCACAGTTAACACAATAATTTGACATCCTAAAGTTTCAAATACTTTTACAGCTAAAAATGAATAAAATGTACTTGTTAATGCAATATATACAATGTTTAAACACTGCAAGCTCCGTGCACGATGTTAACCACTGTCACCCCAATGGACGCCCTGATGTCTAGTTTCTCTTCACAACTTATAAATTATTGCTGCCGCTACCTACACTAACTACTATTACTAACTACACTAACTGCCTCCATTTCGCTATAGATAATTGTAAGCGCCACAAGTTACTGTCTAATAACTTAGCCATGTATGCCGATGGCTTTGTGTTTAAAGGCGACATGATCAACTTCATTGCACCTGGTTATGTCCCATAAGGCTCAGTCTCTTTCCGTAAAACAGCCTGCTGAGTCCCTTGCACATCAGACCTTAATCTGTGTCTGACAATTCCAGTAGGTTGATGATTGCTCTCGGTTGCATAAAATTCAATCCATCCTTTCTCCAATAGTCCTCTTCCTCTTTTCAACACATGGTCCTCACATTTTTTCCAGTAACTTTTATCAATATTTAATAGCGCAGACCAGGTTAGTATCTTGACGTCAGACAATTTGAATGTAGTATTGGCAGCTGCCACTTGTCCTTTAATTTTAACCCAAACAAGTTATATAGGGTGTAAATGAGAATGATACGGCGGAAGTCTCAAGCACCTATGGCCATGCTCTTCTATCAACTTGTCGATTTGAAATTTCTTGCTTTTTTACGCCTGTTTTACAAGGGACAACAACTGTAGCTTGAAATATGTTTCTGGAAATGGTATATTTTCCCTTCGGAGCCATATCTTTATTGCTTCCTTTGTGCTCGATGCCGTAGGTATTTTGTCTTCTTGGGCAACAACATTGTGATATGATGCATTGTCCATGATTAGACAATACGGTCTATCAAGGGATGGAAGTACTGTATTCTCAAGCCAATCTCTAAATACATTACCATTCATCTCATTATGATAATCCCTATTGTCTGTATGCTTTGATACGAACACGAGCCCTGCATTCTGAAGTAAGCCATTATGAGTACTACCAGCATAGGCTATGACCAACCGCTGTCCTTTACTACAGGGCACATAACGCTTTATCTTTCCATCCATTGATTGCCATTCCTTTTCACTTGTGTGGTGCGCATTGATCCACGTCTCATCCAAATACACTATGTCATAATTTTCTTTGTGCATTTCCCTTATATCACGTAGGTATCTGCTTCTCAAGGCTCCTAAATGCGGTTGCTAACAAAGAATATTTCTACCGCCCTTGTAATTTCAAAAAGTGAAGATAATGTCCTTATAATTTTCCACAAAGTTGTTTTGGATAGCTCTATGTTATTGTTCTTTCTCAACCAAACCCCAAGTTTTCTTACAGTCACTGTTTCTTTGGCATCCAGCATTTTTATAATGCTGGATAATCCTGGATATAAAATCCAAAATTGTTATAATTTTAGGAGTCTCCATGGCAAAGTGGTCAAGCCTTTTGACTCGGCTCCAAAGGTCGTGGGTTCGATTCTGGGCCGCATCCTTCGGTTCATGAGTTAAATTTTTCTGAGACTTCTGTGGGTCGTCGCAAGAGCTGCGGAGTTCGTGCTTTGTGCGATGCTTTCTGCGCTGCGGAAAGAGACCAAGCCATATGGGATAGAACCTGGTGCAGTGAAATCGACCCTGTCGAATTTTAAGCGACTTTTTAAAGCATTTTTATAATAGCTCGCCTTATGACATCTTTGTCAAAGCTGTCTACAATAATCTTTCTACCTACCGTTTGGTTATTGCGTGGTGGTTTAATTCTAGATTCTTGCACCCATCGACGAAATTACTGTTTACTCAAACCCAATGCATGCACTGTTCTTTTTTCGGAATTTGTAATAGTATACACAATTTCGCATTCAATCCCATTGAAAAATATTCACACATTTCAATGTTAGCGATAAGTGGTAAGATGTTTTTAAAAACAACATATTAATCAGGTTTCATGAAATAACCCACATTTTGAGGACACCTCTGAACAGTCCTAGTTTAAACAACGCTGGGAGTTGGCATAAGGCCAATCCCGTGACAAAACGTACAATATTCAACATTGAGCGCTGATTGTCTGGCTATGCTGTAATACATTTAAAATTGTTAATTTCATCTCAGACCCGTAAATTATATACCGCATATAAACAAACTTTGAAATCTGCTGTAAAATCTCAAGAACAAAAATTTTTTTGTTGGGTGGACATAATGATAAGGTTATATACTAAATCTCATAATTTTTCCCTCAGTTAGTTACTGAGATATGGATGTTTATATTGAGGCAAACAAATGTGGACATACTATAAGCCACCTGATGATGATTGAAATGTACTAATGTCACCTCATCCATTAAGGGAATCAAATTAAAGCGCTGTTCAAGAGGAATTCTTCTGTCAGAACAATAATCCCATCATGTACCCCATTATTGAGATAGGGCGTCGAATGTATTAATAATTCGCTTCAACCAGACTGTTCCACTGAGCTGGCTCGCACAATACATTCCATCTTGTCTGCTGAACACTGGTCTCTGCTTAATCTAGGTCAAAACACAGGCTCACTACACTGGCTAGCCTGCATGTTCAATACATAACGTACAGCTGGTGTCCCCTGACCCGAGGTCAACTTGTACATCTCGGTCAGAACACAGGCTACAGCGCAACCGCCCGGCCTGGTCAAGAATTAACCCACAACTGAAACACAAACTTTAGTTAAGCGACGCCAAGTATAAAAGTGTGTTACCATTAAAACTTAAGAACAACTATACAACAGACAGCGACCCGGTAGGTTCATCAAGCTTTGGGCTGTAGGTCCACTCTCTGGATCCTCAAAGGTACAACATGATACAGCTGGTCAAAGACATGGCCTCTCGTCTCAAGGGCAACAATGTCACCACTGTAGATCAATCCCTGATTCCATAAGAGTTGCATAGATTACAGCTGGTGGACACGACCATGAAAGGATAGCTTCAACAGAAACAACTTCCGCTGTAGAACATTCTCTGGCTCCCTGTGATGCCAATTATACAGCTGGCTATAGAAGCGGCCTCCCTTCTTGATGACTTGCTACCGAATGGCCTCTTCGTGTCAGGTCCCGGAAGGACACACTCACGGAACCTGCCGAAGATCTCCGAGCATTACCTCATGACAGTAAAGGCAACTCAGCATTCCCCAAGTTTTATCTGAATGTGCGATTTACAACAGAAAAGATCTACGCACACTCAAAGAGTTGAGTGATGATTCTCGGGACCCGTGAAGTTCATGACAATCCCGATACATAACATCTCAAGGACCCAGAAGACGGGCCTAACTCTTTTTTTACTCGGAAATCCCCCCTCACCCGCCTTAAAATGTGGACTAGCCACCGAGACGGGGTGGGACAGAGTGGGTACTGTGTTGTCCCTCTGAGACCCACTTGTATTTCGCGACAGGAGTATATACAACATTAAAATCCGAAGCTCCTCATCTGGTACTAGTTAGGTGTGTATGTCATTCCCTTCAGCTGGCAGTGCCACATTTTTGTAAAACAATTGGCACTCAATGTGGTCAATAGTGCACACTTCGCCTTTACTTTCCAGAACATTTCATGGTGCTTAGTTTCGGCTGAGTCAACCCGGGAGCAATAGTGGGGACTCAATTACACTGATCTACGGGCTAACCATTAGCTATCATGCGTGCTCTCGACGGCCTGTGCACTTGGTAAGCGAAATTTAAGGGAAACAAATACCTCTTTTTCATGGGAACATAATATTAATTTTATTGTTTGCAAGGGACATAACTCGCCAACGTTTTTTCTACAGAAGCAATTAGTTGCATTAATTGTTAAATGTTTAATATAATGACATCCACTTATTCGCAGTTAACACAATAATTTGACATCCTAAAGTTTCAAATACTTTTACAGCTAAAAATGAATAAAATGTACTTGTTAATGCAATATATACAATGTTTAAACACTGCAAGCTCCGTGCACGATGTTAACCACTGTCACCCCAATGGACGCCCTGATGTCTAGTTTCTCTTCACAACTTATAAATTATTGCTGCCGCTACCTACACTAACTACTATTACTAACTACACTAACTGCCTCCATTTCGCTATAGATAATTGTAAGCGCCACAAGTTACTGTCTAATAACTTAGCCATGTATGCCGATGGCTTTGTGTTTAAAGGCGACATGATCAACTTCATTGCACCTGGTTATGTCCCATAAGGCTCAGTCTCTTTCCGTAAAACAGCCTGCTGAGTCCCTTGCACATCAGACCTTAATCTGTGTCTGACAATTCCAGTAGGTTGATGATTGCTCTCGGTTGCATAAAATTCAATCCATCCTTTCTCCAATAGTCCTCTTCCTCTTTCAACACATGGTCCTCACATTTTTTCCAGTAACTTTTATCAATATTTAATAGCGCAGACCAGGTTAGTATCTTGACGTCAGACAATTTGAATGTAGTATTGGCAGCTGCCACTTGTCCTTTAATTTTAACCCAAACAAGTTATATAGGGTGTAAATGAGAATGATACGGCGGAAGTCTCAAGCACCTATGGCCATGCTCTTCTATCAACTTGTCGATTTGAAATTTCTTGCTTTTTTACGCCTGTTTTACAAGGGACAACAACTGTAGCTTGAAATATGTTTCTGGAAATGGTATATTTTCCCTTCGGAGCCATATCTTTATTGCTTCCTTTGTGCTCGATGCCGTAGGTATTTTGTCTTCTTGGGCAACAACATTGTGATATGATGCATTGTCCATGATTAGACAATACGGTCTATCAAGGGATGGAAGTACTGTATTCTCAAGCCAATCTCTAAATACATTACCATTCATCTCATTATGATAATCCCTATTGTCTGTATGCTTTGATACGAACACGAGCCCTGCATTCTGAAGTAAGCCATTATGAGTACTACCAGCATAGGCTATGACCAACCGCTGTCCTTTACTACAGGGCACATAACGCTTTATCTTTCCATCCATTGATTGCCATTCCTTTTCACTTGTGTGGTGCGCATTGATCCACGTCTCATCCAAATACACTATGTCATAATTTTCTTTGTGCATTTCCCTTATATCACGTAGGTATCTGCTTCTCAAGGCTCCTAAATGCGGTTGCTAACAAAGAATATTTCTACCGCCCTTGTAATTTCAAAAAGTGAAGATAATGTCCTTATAATTTTCCACAAAGTTGTTTTGGATAGCTCTATGTTATTGTTCTTTCTCAACCAAACCCCAAGTTTTCTTACAGTCACTGTTTCTTTGGCATCCAGCATTTTTATAATGCTGGATAATCCTGGATATAAAATCCAAAATTGTTATAATTTAGGAGTCTCCATGGCAAAGTGGTCAAGCCTTTTGACTCGGCTCCAAAGGTCGTGGGTTCGATTCTGGGCCGCATCCTTCGGTTCATGAGTTAAATTTTTCTGAGACTTCTGTGGGTCGTCGCAAGAGCTGCGGAGTTCGTGCTTTGTGCGATGCTTTCTGCGCTGCGGAAAGAGACCAAGCCATATGGGATAGAACCTGGTGCAGTGAAATCGACCCTGTCGAATTTTAAGCGACTTTTTAAAGCATTTTTATAATAGCTCGCCTTATGACATCTTTGTCAAAGCTGTCTACAATAATCTTTCTACCTACCGTTTGGTTATTGCGTGGTGGTTTAATTCTAGATTCTTGCACCCATCGACGAAATTACTGTTTACTCAAACCCAATGCATGCACTGTTCTTTTTTCGGAATTTGTAATAGTATACACAATTTCGCATTCAATCCCATTGAAAAATATTCACACATTTCAATGTTAGCGATAAGTGGTAAGATGTTTTTAAAAACAACATATTAATCAGGTTTCATGAAATAACCCACATTTTGAGACACCTCTGAACAGTCCTAGTTTAAACAACGCTGGGAGTTGGCATAAGGCCAATCCCGTGACAAAACGTACAATATTCAACATTGAGCGCTGATTGTCTGGCTATGCTGTAATACATTTAAAATTGTTAATTTCATCTCAGACCCGTAAATTATATACCGCATATAAACAAACTTTGAAATCTGCTGTAAAATCTCAAGAACAAAAATTTTTTTGTTGGGTGGACATAATGATAAGGTTATATACTAAATCTTATAATTTTCCCTCAGTTAGTTACTGAGATATGGATGTTTATATTGAGGCAAACAAATGTGGACATACTATAAGCCACCTGATGATGATTGAAATGTACTAATGTCACCTCATCCATTAAGGGAATCAAATTAAAGCGCTGTTCAAGAGGAATTCTTCTGTCAGAACAATAATCCCATCATGTACCCCATTATTGAGATAGGGCGTCGAATGTATTAATAATTCGCTTCAACCAGACTGTTCCACTGAGCTGGCTCGCACAATACATTCCATCTTGTCTGCTGAACACTGGTCTCTGCTTAATCTAGGTCAAAACACAGGCTCACTACACTGGCTAGCCTGCATGTTCAATACATAACGTACAGCTGGTGTCCCCTGACCCGAGGTCAACTTGTACATCTCGGTCAGAACACAGGCTACAGCGCAACCGCCCGGCCTGGTCAAGAATTAACCCACAACTGAAACACAAACTTTAGTTAAGCGACGCCAAGTATAAAAGTGTGTTACCATTAAAACTTAAGAACAACTATACAACAGACAGCGACCCGGTAGGTTCATCAAGCTTTGGGCTGTAGGTCCACTCTCTGGATCCTCAAAGGTACAACATGATACAGCTGGTCAAAGACATGGCCTCTCGTCTCAAGGGCAACAATGTCACCACTGTAGATCAATCCCTGATTCCATAAGAGTTGCATAGATTACAGCTGGTGGACACGACCATGAAAGGATAGCTTCAACAGAAACAACTTCCGCTGTAGAACATTCTCTGGCTCCCTGTGATGCCAATTATACAGCTGGCTATAGAAGCGGCCTCCCTTCTTGATGACTTGCTACCGAATGGCCTCTTCGTGTCAGGTCCCGGAAGGACACACTCACGGAACCTGCCGAAGATCTCCGAGCATTACCTCATGACAGTAAAGGCAACTCAGCATTCCCCAAGTTTTATCTGAATGTGCGATTTACAACAGAAAAGATCTACGCACACTCAAAGAGTTGAGTGATGATTCTCGGGACCCGTGAAGTTCATGACAATCCCGATACATAACATCTCAAGGACCCAGAAGACGGGCCTAACTCTTTTTTTACTCGGAAATCCCCCCTCACCCGCCTTAAAATGTGGACTAGCCACCGAGACGGGGTGGGACAGAGTGGGTACTGTGTTGTCCCTCTGAGACCCACTTGTATTTCGCGACAGGAGTATATACAACATTAAAATCCGAAGCTCCTCATCTGGTACTAGTTAGGTGTGTATGTCATTCCCTTCAGCTGGCAGTGCCACATTTTTGTAAAACAATTGGCACTCAATGTGGTCAATAGTGCACACTTCGCCTTTACTTTCCAGAACATTTCATGGTGCTTAGTTTCGGCTGAGTCAACCCGGGAGCAATAGTGGGGACTCAATTACACGATCTACGGGCTAACCATTAGCTATCATGCGTGCTCTCGACGGCCTGTGCACTTGGTAAGCGAAATTTAAGGGGAAACAAATACCTCTTTTTCATGGGAACATAATATTAATTTTATTGTTTGCAAGGGACATAACTCGTCAACGTTTTTTTCTACAGAAGCAATTAGTTGCATTAATTGTTAAATGTTTAATATAATGACATCACTTATTCGCAGTTAACACAATAATTTGACATCCTAAAGTTTCAAATACTTTTACAGCTAAAAATTAATAAAATGTACTTGTTAATGCAATATATACAATGTTTAAACACTGCAAGCTCCGTGCACGATGTTAACCACTGTCACCCCAATGGACGCCCTGATGTCTAGTTTCTCTTCACAACTTATAAATTATTGCTGCCGCTACCTACACTAATTACTATTACTAACTACACTAACTGCCTCCATTTCGCTATAGATAATTGTAAGCGCCACAAGTTACTGTCTAATAACTTAGCCATGTATGCCGATGGCTTTGTGTTTAAAGGCGACATGATCAACTTCATTGCACCTGGTTATGTCCCATAAGGCTCAGTCTCTTTCCGTAAAACAGCCTGCTGAGTCCCTTGCACATCAGACCTTAATCTGTGTCTGACAATTCCAGTAGGTTGATGATTGCTCTCGGTTGCATAAAATTCAATCCATCCTTTCTCCAATAGTCCTCTTCCTCTTTCAACACATGGTCCTCACATTTTTTCCAGTAACTTTTATCAATATTTAATAGCGCAGACCAGGTTAGTATCTTGACGTCAGACAATTTGAATGTAGTATTGGCAGCTGCCACTTGTCCTTTAATTTTAACCCAAACAAGTTATATAGGGTGTAAATGAGAATGATACGGCGGAAGTCTCAAGCACCTATGGCCATGCTCTTCTATCAACTTGTCGATTTGAAATTTCTTGCTTTTTTACGCCTGTTTTACAAGGGACAACAACTGTAGCTTGAAATATGTTTCTGGAAATGGTATATTTTCCCTTCGGAGCCATATCTTTATTGCTTCCTTTGTGCTCGATGCCGTAGGTATTTTGTCTTCTTGGGCAACAACATTGTGATATGATGCATTGTCCATGATTAGACAATACGGTCTATCAAGGGATGGAAGTACTGTATTCTCGAGCCAATCTCTAAATACATTACCATTCATCTCATTATGATAATCCCTATTGTCTGTATGCTTTGATACGAACACGAGCCCAGCATTCTGTAGTAAGCCATTATAAGTACTACCAGCATAGGCTATGACCAAACGCTGTCCTTTACTACTGAGCACATAACGCTTTATCTTTCCATCCATAGATTGCCATTCATTTTCACTTGTGTGGTGCGCATTGATCCACATCTCAGCCAAATACACTATGTCATAATTTTCTTTGCCCATATCCCTTATTTCACGTAGGTATCTGCTTCTCATGGCTCTTAAATGCAGTTGCTTGCAAAGGATACTTCTACCTCCCTTGTACTTTCTAAAAGTGAAGCCTAATGTCCTTATAGTTGTCCACAAAGTTGTTTTGGATAGCTCTATATTATTGTTCTTTCTCAAAAAAAACCTCAGTTTTCTTACAGTCACTGTTTCTTTGGCATACAGCATTTTATAATAGCTCGCCTTATGACATCTGTGTCAAAGCTGTCTACAATTGCCTTTCTATCTACCGTTTGCTTATCGCATGTTGGTTTAATTCCAGATTCTTACACCCATCGACCAAATGACCGTTTACTAAAACCCAATGCATGCACTGTTCTTTTTTCGGGATTTGTAACAGTATGAAACAGTTTCCTGTGATCAGCTCCTTGACAAAAATATGTGTACAACTTCATAATGATGCTTTGAAGTGTACACAATTTCACTTTTAATCCTATTGAACAATATTCACACATTCAAATATTAGCTATTAATATTATATTAATGGTAAGATTTATTTATATATCTATATCTATAAAAGGCAATGTGTGTCTGTATGTATGTATGTCCGTTCTTTATGCGTTCGCGAACGGTCCATCCGATTGAGATGAAATTTTCTACACGTCTTCTTCTCATTCCCATGCAACCGTCATAGTTTTTTTTATTGTACAACAACTATTTACTTACTAAAATTTAATAATTCATTTTTCATCATCATTTCTATATAGCGAGGGGACTTAACTTAAGAAAAGTTATTTCAAGGGTCATAACTTTTAATAGCTTTGCATATATTTTATATATAGATTCTTGCATTGTTTTCAAAGATTTATAAACTCTTTGTCCACAGTTATTTACAGGCATATGAGTTATAATAAATAATGATATAATCTTTAAGGCATTTTCAAAGTTTTCATAAAAATAATGCATCTATTTAAATAGTGAAAATTTTCTAACTCATCTTTTTATGTAGAAAGAAGTTATCTACAGTCATGTAGGTGATTAAAAACAGTGTTCAAACTAATGGATGGTGTGTGGAATGACATTCTTAAGTTAATTATTTTTGTTATATGAATTTAATGAGACGCTCCCCGCCAGGAGCTGGGCGAAGCCGCGCCGGGTCAGATAGATATACAGACACACAGACAGATAGTCGGGAACGGGAGCTTATATGACTACTTATATGAATTAAATGAGATGCTCCCCACCAGAGGCTGGGCGAAGCCAGGTCGGGTCAGACAGACAGACAGACAGATAGTTGAGAACGGGAGCTTATATGACTACTTATATGAATTAAATGAGATGCTCCCCACCAGGGACTGGGTGAAGCCGGGCCGGGTAAGACAGACAGACAGACAGACAAATAGTTGGGAACTGGAGCTTATATGACTACTTATATGAATTAAATGAGATGCTCCCCACCAGGGACTGGGTGAAGCCGGGCCGGGTCAGACAGACAGACAGACAGACAGACAGACAGACAGACAGACAGTTGGGAACGGAAAAGGGAGCTTATATGACTACATATATGAATTAAATTAGATGCTCCCCACCAGGAGCTGGGCGAAGCCGGGCCGGGTCAGACAGACAGACAGACAGACAGACAAACAAGCAGACAGACAGACAGACAGACAGATAGATAGATAGATAGATAGATAGATAGATAGATAGATAGATAGATAGATAGATAGACAGATAGATAGATCCCCACCAGGGCCTGGGTGAAGCCGGGCCAGGTCAGCTAGTTTATTTATATAATCACGTTTCATGAAAGAACCCACATCGGAGACACCTCTGAAAAATCCCATATAAATGTGCACAGTGTGTGCCAAAACGAAAACCGGGGAGACAATTTCAAAAAAAAAAGCGCGGATGTGTCTTGGTGAAGCTGTAATACTTTTAAAATGATGGACTTAATCTTTTACCCGTAAATTATATACCGCATATAAACAAACATTGAAATCTGCTGCACAATCTCCAGAACAAAAATTTTTTTGTTGGGTGGACATAATGATAAGGTTATATGCTAAATCTCATCATTTTCCCTCAGTTGGTTACTGAAATATTGAATCTTATATTAGGGCAAAAAAAAGTATACGTACTATAGCAGATCATCCTCCCCACACATCGACTATTACCCCACATGTGCTCAGATTCCCTACTTAGTATCTCCCTCAGTTTGTACCATCTGATAACATCAACTCTGAGGTGGTTGACTTTTCTTTTTTGGCTTCTCGTATAGCACTCATGCCTCACTTCACCGCGTGTTTTTTTTTTTACTCGCTCGCTTTTAACTCGAGCATAGTCCATACATGCTTCTTTTAGTAGTGCTAGACTAAATTTTTTGTGTGGATTAGCTTTCCCTATTAAGTGTCCCTCACCATCAGGCATACCCACTCCGACTTCAGAGGTACTTGTAATTTACGTCCCCAAGTCAAGGACGATAAGTCAACATTTCAGTCCAAATGTCCGGTGAAAGGATTGAATCCCTTACCACAGCCAATCCTCACACTTATAAGGTCTCTCTCCTTATGTATTCTTTTGTGTTTCTTCAGCACACCAGATGTTTAAAAACACGCGTTTGTATCTATCCAGCCATGCTGAGCTATTTCACCACGAGTGACTTGCTTTTCTTGCAGTCTGGTCAAAATTGCAGCATCACATCCATCCCTTGAGTCATTCACTCATCCAACCTCCCTGAGGGCTTTCAGGATGTCAGCCTGCTCCCCACAGCAGTCAAGGCCACAATCTGTCAGCTCGTTTGTTTCCTCTAACAACCGGGCATAAAAATTACACAGATTTTAGTCAGTCTTGACCTCTGCAGAAATGTAAACCAGTCTTCTGGCCCAGCCCATCTTGATTTTCAATTAACTGAATATCCTTTACAGGACATCGCAGTCAACACCAGCAATTTTTGGCTGTTTGTTATTTGTCATTGCTTTCTGAAAGACTGGCACACCTACCATAATTTGAAAACCAATGCAAAATGGTCTGCTGTCAAAATTGCTTAAGCTGTGTTTCAATCCTTTAAAGGACATTGCAATCAACTCCAGCATTTTTTGACTGTTTATGATTTTCTAGGCTGTTCTTATCAGTAATTTTCAGTTATCAATGGTGATTTTCTAAGCTTACATTCAGCAGTTATTTGGTTAATGTGTAAGGCAAAATACAAACAAACAAATGGAAATTACAACATAATCTACTTTTTCGTCATGTTCTCTCACCCGCTGAAAAATCTTTGGCAATTTTAATGTCACTGTCTGTCCTGTATAGAGTTCTAAACTCTGGCCTAGCTGGTTGATTCTGTGATGAGACAGTGGCTGATCTACTTTCCTGCCACTGGTTAGAAAACAGGTACTCGCTGTGATGAGACTGTGAGAAGTCTGTGTCTGAAGAGTATTTGTAGCTATCCATCAGCTCTTGACTGGAGTTACCAGCATCTGACGATCCTGTGGTATGTGATGCGAGGATCGGGAATCTCTTTGGTGATCTTTTCTCTCTTTCATCATATCTGAAGGAAGACAAACAAGGACAATCTTTCATAAACACAGAAGACACTCTATTGTTGTTGCAAAATTAGTATGAAGATAAGTCATGAGAACTGGGATAGATAGCTAGTTAGTTGTTAGTTTTAGTTCCAACTTCACAGCACAGGTTCACCCCCATAATGCTCCATTCTAATTCTTCTTCTTCTACTGTGTCCATCCGGAGTGTTTTTTTCTGACGTAATTGTGTTGTACCTGTTTACAACAGAGCTGTGATACTTGCGCCCTTTCGGCTGACACATCCAACTTCTGTGGGCATTTGTTGACTGGGTTAACCTTCCTGGATGCTCCATTCCTGTGCCAGTGAATATCACACAAAATGCCCCTCACTGCCCCATGTGAAAAGTAGAACAAACAGCAGTGCCGACAGACCAACAGCACACAGAGGCAAGCACATGCATAAGGCCGCTGCCAGAATGCTAACACAAGTCTGACACAAAAATTATAATTCATCGTCGATTGAAGCGGCAGTCACTAGAAAAGCAACAGTGGGATAGATAACACGTGTAGGTCAGCATGGCCAAATGGATAAGAACGTGTTCTTAAACATCTGGTAGGCTGATGCCGAGGTAAGGGGTTCAACCCTACACCGGACAGTTGGACTAAAATTTTAACCTATAGTCCTTGACTTTGGGACGTAACTTATAAGTACCCCTGAAGTTGGAGTTGGTTTGCCTGATGGCGAGGGACACTGTTAATAGGGAAAGCTAATCCACATGCAAATTCAGTCCAGCACTACAAGAGGTAGTGTGTATGGGACTACTCTTGAGTTCAAAGCGAGTGAGCGCCAAAAAAAAATTAATTAAAACCTCACAACTACACCTAATCTTCATTCACATTCAGACCTACAAAATGTGACGGTCTTATCTCATGACAGGACAACAGCAAGAAACTGTTATGGGACATATTTTTAACTTTACAACAACAATCATTTTTTTTTAAAAAGGACTCTTTTTTTTTTTTAACTGCACTGATAATGTTATGAGCATGATTAGATGCTGGTTCAACGCATGGGCTCATTGCCTTCTAAAGTGAGGGAAAGATTGGCCACCTCTTCCTGTGTGCATCCTGGCCTGCAAAATGTAATGGCCCTATTACATCACAAACCCGTCGCAAGAAATTGCGTCGGGACAAATGTAATTTAGAAACCCTTTTGACATGACTTGGGAATACTGGGTATATGGTGCTAGGGTAATATTTGAATAGACCAATCGGAACTCAGACGGTGATCTAGTCGGTACGGCATTGGCCATCTTTACTTCCCAACATATTTTCTGGGAGCCATTTTTGAATGGTTAACCTGGTAGCCATTTTTCATTGGTTAACCTGGTAGCCATTTTTCATTGGTTATCTTGGTAGCCATTTTTCATTGGTTAACCTGGTAGCCATTTTTCATTGGTTAACCTGGGAGCAATTTTTCATTGGTTAACCTGGTAGCCATTTTTCATTGGTTATCTTGGTAGCCATTTTTCATTGGTTAACCTGGTAGCCATTTTTCATTGGTTAACCTGGGAGCAATTTTTCATTGGTTAACCTGGTAGCCATTTTTCATTGGTTAACCTGAGAGTCATTTTAGATTGGTTAACCTGGGAGCCGTTTTAGACTGGTTAGCCTGGGAGCTGTTTTAGACCGGTTAACTTGGGAGCCGTTTTAGACTGGTTAATCTGGGAGCCGTTTTAGACTGGTTAGCCTGGGAGCTGTTTTAGACCGGTTAACTTGGGAGCCGTTTTAGACTGGTTAATCTGGGAGCCGTTTTAGACTGGTTAACCTGGGAGCTGTTTTAGACTGGTTAACCTGGGAGCCGTTTTAGACTGGTTAACCTGGGAGCCGATTTAGACTGGTTAACATGGGAGCCAATTTAGATTGGTTAACATGGGAGCTGTTTTAGACTGATTAACCTGGGAGCCATTTTAGACCGGTTAACATGGGTATTATCTGTTATGATACATAATTGATATTGCACATTGGGAGCAAGTCGCCACAGAATATGTTGCATGAAGGGCAAAGATCAGAAACGGAATAAAGACAAAGGAGAAAATGATTGCAGATGGGTCACACACTGAGCATATGAGACATAAGATGGTGCGTGATCATGGAAATCACCATATGTTCACATGCATCCATTGTGAACGAACATTTACAGCGCAAATGAGTCTGATCAGTCACATTAGCTTCCACCATGGGATGTAGTTATTATGCCTTTTTGAAGCACAATGTAACAAACTATCGTCTGTCAAGATGGCAAGGTCCCAATGTTTGTAACAGAATGTATGTACAGTTAACCATAACCAAATGGGTGCTATAGCGGTTAGTAAGTTACGATGACAATGGCATTAGTGTGGTCAGAAGAGGATTTTATGTCTGCTCAATGTTTGCTACAGTGGGAGAAACTAACCACCTATTCTTCCATGCACTCAGGCCTACAACATGTGTTGGTTCTAACATATCACAATCCCACAAGTTCTGCTGTTCATTTTCTATAAACAACCATATTTTCAAAACAATGTTTTCCCTTAGTGAACTCGAGTAATGAAAACACAAACAATAGACTGCACGATTTACTGCCTGGTATATTTCACTGAATCTCGCCAGGTGTAGAAATTGCACATCATAAATTAAAACGACGAGATAAATTCTACAAGGTGAAATATTCAACACACACATATTTTCACAGTAATTTAATTTTTCACTACAGTAACTTTTAACTTGTTAAAGTTTGCTGTGGCCATTGCTATTCACATAGACAATCCAACTTTGTGTAAACAAAAAGATATGATAGCCGGTTTTACCATAAAATCAACTCATTTCAACCACTAAAACTACTTTTAATGAGCCAGTCTACATTTAATTTTTTTTTGGGTGCTCGCTCACTTTGAACTCAAGCGTAGTTCAGACACGCTAGTTTTAGTAATGCTAGACTGAATTTTGCGTGTTGATTTGCTTTACCTATTAACAGTGAACCTTGCCATCAGGCGAATCCACTCCGATTTCAGAGGTATTTGTAATTTACGTCCCTAAGTCAAGGACGATAGGTCAACATTTTAGTCCAACCGTCCTGTGTAGGGGTGTAACCCCTTACCTCGGCATCAGCACACCGGATGATTAAGAACACACGTTCTTATCCATTCGACCCTGCTGGCCTACTCTATATTTAATGAGCCAAATGATTTATCACCATTCTCACTATATTATCTTTTTATTTGGCTTAAACAATACATAAACCACGAACCGGACCCTGATGCCTTGAACTTCCTTCAGAGAGCAGCAAATAATAAACTCCTCACAAAGCGAGACAGACTTCACTTCAAAATTCCAGCACAGCTCCAAAAACACCTGAAGAAAACAGATAAAAATTACATTCATCAATTGTGACTGGATGTTTTGGCGATTGGGCTGGTATTTGTTGGCAATAAAATGGCTAAAACACCCGGGAAGGTTAACTCGGTCAACAAATGCCTGAAGAAGTTGGATGATTAACTGAAAAGGTAAATATCACAGCTCTGCAAGGCACAATGCAATTACGGGTCAACACTTAAGTCCAGACTGAGCAGAGACTTTCAGCTGGACTAATGTGTGAACCTACCAAACAGCAGTCGTAATAGACCACAGCCCAACACAGATTTGTCAAACACAGAAATAATGGCCGTTTAAATGTCGGCAAATAGTGAAGGCGAGAGTGTGACAGCAGATTAGAATGTATGATGTAATGTCAATTGCATCTCCGAGATAAGGGACGAAACATGTGTCAGACGCATGGTGTAGAGTCAGACAAAATTGATTGACAGGTGAAACAACAGTCCATAGTGAAATTATTTCTGGATGTCAAAAAAATTACATCTGAAACCAAGATTTCAATATTTAACTCTAACATCAAATCTACATAGTTGTATGAATGGGAGACATGAAGTACAAAACAACAATCACTAATACACTACAATAACTCATTGACTCGCGCATGAGCAGAACAGAATAATTAAACTGGCGTGATAGAATCACTAATTTGGAGTTTATGGAGAAACCAAAACAAATTGCAGCAAATCAAAAGGTGAGGAAAAGACGCTAGGGCATAATAGGATACACACTGAGAAATCCTGATATTTGCATAACTAGGAAGTTCTTCCTTTGAAACCCAAAGGGTAAAAGGAAAAGAGGGAGACCTAAGCCTACATGGAGAAGAGAATTAGAGGCAAAGATCAATAATATGGGGAGGACATGCAAGGAGCTGCAGGAAATGGAAAAAGATAGGATGGATTGGGAAGAGTTGACTATCTATGCTACAAATGTGTCTGAAAAATCGTGACTGTCTACGTCCAATTTCTCTAATCAGTTTACGGTTTTCATTTGTTTCTTGTACGACATGCACTACCGGAGGATAAAAGGCAGCAGAATTAATAATAAATTGTAAAATGAACATGTACACTAAAAAAAATGTTCAATAAACTCAACATCCTATTATTATTGAATTATTACTTGATTTATATAATAATTTGTTATTACAATTTAATTTTGCATTGTACAGTACTGTATACTGTGGTAAAACCTTTTTACAATAAAAATAATTCCCCAATTTGATGTTTACATTTTTTTTTTCATTCGCTCGCTTTGAACTTCAATATAGTCCACACACTTGCTACTACTAGAGTGCACTGGACTGATTTCTCCGGGGGTGTTAGCTTTCCTATTACCAGTGACCCTTGCCATCAGATTAACCCTCTCCAACTTCTGAGATATTTGTAATTTTGTCCCAAAGTCAAGAGCAGGAAGTCAATATTTAAGTCCGATATGATCGGCCTAGAAAGTTTAAGCGTGTGAGGATAGGTCAGCATGGCTGAATGGATAAGAATGTGTGTTCTTAAACATCCGGTGTGCTGATGCTGAGGTAAGGGGGTTCAGCCCCTACACCGGACAGTTGAACTAAAATGTTGACCTATCGTCCTTGACTTGGGGACGTAAATTACAAGTACCTCTGAAGATGGAGTGGGTTCATCTGATGGCGAGGGACACTGTTAATATGGGAAGCTAATCCACATGCAAAATTCAGCCCAGCACTACTAGGAGTAACTTGTATGGACTACCTTGAGTTTAAAGCAAGTAAGCACCAAAAATTTAAAAAAAATTTTTAAAAACACTAGCATGTGAAATAAACCCACTACGTCACAATCAGCCAAGAAAGTTTAAGCGTTAATTCTCTCAGCCATGCTAACCTCCGTGGTTCTATTTAACAACAGTTTTGTGTTAACAGACAACATTAAAGAACAGATTAATATGTTTGGCCACCTCACAAAAATGCCCTGGTACCATCTACCACAAAGGCTGCATTGAAGAAATATAATGGATACAGAGTTAGGGAAAGACCACGTAAATTATGGAGTGATGGTATAAAGAACAACCTTAAGAAATTAAGACCAACTAACAAAATGCATTAGAAAGAGTATTAAAATTTGCCCATAAAATATTCTCACACCTCCCCCCCCAAGACTTTACAGAGGTAAATGGAGAAAGAGAAGAAGAAGAAGAAGAAGAAGAAGCAAAACAAGAAGAAGACCATGAAAAAGAAGAGACAACCCTTTGCCTTATCTTCTTCTTCTTCAGCATTCCAAGCCATTGAGGTTCTTTGCTGCAGATACAATCCGTCTCCATTCATCTCTCTGGTGGACCTTCTCTTGCCAGTCATTGATTCCAAGTGCTTGTAGGTCTGTATATGTATTATCTCTCCACCGCCTTCTTGGTCTACCTCGGGGTCTACGGTCATTTATTTCCTGAGTGTAAGCGAGTTGTGTTTCTCTATTATCTTCCATTCTTTCTATATGCCCCAGCCATTGTAGTCTATTAGCCTTCATGATACCAGTGATTAGCGGGGACTTAAACAGATAATAAATGTCTTTGTTACTTCTTCTTTTCCACTCTCCACTTTGTGTATCCCTAATGGGTCCAAAGATGCGTCTTAAAATTTTGTTCTCAAAAGTTTGTAACAAGGCTTCGTCTCCTTTCGTTGTACTTTAGGTTTCAGAGCCATACAGGCACAACTGGTCTGATCAGTGTTTTGTATATTGTGATTTTGGTGTTACGAGATAGCGCCTTTGATTTTAGTAGATGTTGTAGTGCATAGCATATCTTCTTTCCAGAGTTGATTCTAGTTTGTATTTCTTCCCTTATGATGTTGGAGCAGTTGAAGATTGTACCCAGGTATTTGTATGTTTCCGTTCTTTTAATGGTCATATTATCTATCCATTCCTTCTCTTGAAATTACCATATATTCTGTCTTATCTTGGTTGATAACCAGCCCCATCTGTTGGGCTTTTTCCTTTAATTGAGTCAATATTTCCAATGTCTTTTGTTCACTTTGCCCTATAATATCTATATCATCTGCATAACCAAGCAGCTTGGATTTTCCTCCAATATCACATTCCTCCTTTACCTTCCTTACAACTTTCTCTAGAGCCAGATTGAAAAGGAGCGGCGATAGTGCATCACCCTGTTTCAAGCCAGATGTTATTTGGAAAGGGTCTGATTTCCTGCCTTTATATGTTACTATATTATAAGTATCTTCCATGCATAGTCTGGTCATGTTGATTAACTTCCTTGGTATTCCAAATTCCTGCATAGCATTCCATAGACTATTCCTATGGACACTATCATAAGCCTTTTTAAAATCCACAAAAATGTTATGGAGATCTCTTTTATATTCCCAATTGTTCTCGGCTATTTGTCGTAAGATAAATATCTGATCTATTGTTGATCTGTTTTGTCTAAAACCCGCCTGGTAGTCACCTAATATGTCTTCTGAATATGGTTTTAGTCTATTTAGTAATACTGCGGATAGTATCTTATAGCTTGTGGACAGTAGTGATATTCCTCTATAATTTCCACATTGGAACTTGTCTCCTTTCTTAAAGATAGGTATCAATAATGACTCTTTCCAATCATGGGATAATTCTTCTGTCCTCCAGATTTTTATTATTAGTTCATATAGCTTTAGATGTAATGTATGGCCACCTGCCTTTATAAATTCAGCAGCAATTCCATCAGTCCCAGTTGCCTTATTGTTTTTAAGTCGTGTGATTACATATAGGATTTCTTCAAATGTAGGTTCTTCAATTTGTTGTTAGAACCTCTTCCTGTGGGAAAATGTTACTTGGAGCTTCACAATTTAGTAATTCAACAAAATATTCTTTCCATGTGTTGCACATTTCCTCATTGGTATTTATCAGATTCCCATTTTTGTCTTTTAAACCATATGTGTTTTGTTGGTGCCCTCGTTTCATTGACTTCAGTTCTTTAAAAAATTTTCTGGATTCATTTTTCTGGTGATTAGTTTCCATGTCTTTGAATATATTACTCATATATTCTTGCTTCTGCTGTCGGACTATTTTTGTAGCCTCATTACATTCATTTCTATAATGCTCTTCCTTTTGGATGTTGTTGATGTCATTTAACCATAAATGTCTGGCATTCTTTTTCCTAATGACTGCTTCTTCACATTTTTGATTGAACCATCTGTTCTTTCTATGCTTGGTTAACACACCGAGACATTCTTCTGCGGTAGATTGAATTGTATTCTTGATGTTCAACCAAGTTTGGTCAACGCTTTCCTCCGAAGGGTTTTGCAGAGTTTCAAGTTTACATTTTATTTCATCTGTAAATTTCTCTTTGACTGTAATGTCTTGTAGTTTTTCTCTGTTATATGTTGGGTGTAATCTTTGTAATTTAGTATAGAAAGCTCTCTTAAGTTTTATTTTTAATTTTGCTCCAACGAGGAAGTGGTCACTGTGGCACTCAGCTCCTCTATAACTTCTAACTTGTTGTATGTTTGATGCATTTCTGTTGTTAATTAAAATGTGATCTATTTGATTATAGGTTCTCTTGTCACATGATTTCCAAGTTTGTTTGTGTATATCCTTTCTTTGTAGTCTGGCACTGCTAATCTGCAGTCCTTTGGCTTCTGCCAGGTTGATGACTCTCCATCTCTCTCTTTGCCTTATTAATTTTTTTAATCAAGGATATATGCTTCATCCATTTTTTTAAGTTACAAAATTTATTTGAAATCTGTGTCACAATGACTACCTACCTCAACGTCCAGATAAGTTTTATCAGAATTGCCAATCATCTTTTCCACAACACTACACAGTTTGACCTCTGAACCACACGCCACAGCAAAATTTCCTGTATACCTGAAACATACACGCACAAACAGTTAAACACACCAGAATACAGCCGCATACACTGGCGTACAACCACACACACCTGCATAAAACCACACACACACATGCATACAGCCACACACACACATGTACACAGCCACACATACCTACACACAACCACACATACCTGCACACTGCCGTACATACCTGCACACAACCACACATACCAGCACACAATCACATACCTGCACACAACCACACATACCTGCACACAACCACACATACCAGCACACAATCACATACCTGCACACAACCACACATACCTGCACACAACCACACATACCTGCACACAGCCACATACTCCAGCACACAGCCACACACACCTACACACAACCACACATACCTGCACACAACCACACATACCTGCACACAACCACATACACCAGCACACAGCCACATACTCCAGCACACAGCCACACACACCTACACACAACCACACATACCTGCACACAACCACACATACCTGCACACAACCACATACACCAGCACACAGCCACATACACCAGCACACAGCCACACACACAACCACACATATCTACACACAACCACACATACCTGCACACAACCACACACACACCTGCACACAGCCACATACACCAGCACACAGCCACACACACCTACACACAACCACACATACCTGCACACAACCACACATACCTGCACACAACCACATACACCAGCACACAGCCACACACACCTGCACACAACCACACATACCTGCACACAACCACACATACCTGCACACAACCACATACACCAGCACACAGCCACATACACCAGCACACAGCCACACACACAACCACACATATCTACACACAACCACACATACCTGCACACAGCAACATACACCAGCACACAGCCACACACACCTACACACAACCACACATATCTACACACCACACATACCTGCACACAGCCACACACACACCTGCACACAACTACACATACCTGCACACAACCACACACACCTGCACACAGCCATACACACACACACTTGCACACAACCACACACATCTGCACACAACCACACATACCAGCACACAGCCACATATACCTGCACACAGCCACACATACCTGCACACAACCACACTCACCTGCACACAGCCACACATACCAGCACACAGTCACACATACCAGCACACAGCCACACATACGTGCACACAATCACACACACCTGCACACAATTACACATACCTGCACACAACCACACACACCTGCACACAGCCATACACACACACACTTGCACACAACCACACACATCTGCACACAGCCACACATACCTGCACACAGTCACACATACCAGCACACAGCCACACATACCTGCACACAACCACACATACCTACACACAACCACACATTACCTGCACACAGCCACACATGTGGCATTCTCATCCAAAGGAACCTCCACAATCTCCATCATTTCCCCTCTGACTGAGCTAGACACATGCTGTACGTGTGACTTTCCTGCTATGCGGACCTTCGTCCTGGGCTTAGTCATCCCTGGTACACTGGTTTCCCAGTTTAAGTACACCCGTACAGACTTGGTCAAGCGCATCCATGACTTCTTCAGTTCAACTGTCACAATGTAGCTTCCTGGAGAATTGAAACGTTAGTGCATAAATAAACAGGTATGTTAGTCAGTCAGTTAGTCGCCGTTCCAACTTCACAGCAAAGGGTTGTCCATAATGCTCCATTCCTGTGCCAGTGAATATCACACAAAAAGCTGCCGCATGTGAAAAGTGGAACAGACAGGAGTCTCGACAAACAAATAAACAGGTATGCAAACAGGTAATTCAGATGTGTTTTCTTGTTCTTCTTATAGTCCATTTTGCCTTATAGCCTTGTGGAGTTGGTGATCATGTCTGTCCACAGCCTTCTGTCTTGTGTGTTCCCAATCATTTCTGATACTGATGTTCCTCCATGCCATGATATCAAACTGTCCAGCATCTTCTCTCTTGGTCTTCCCCTCCAATCTTCCCGTTGTGCCGACATACTCCAGCTTTCCTCTTCTCTTAACATATCCAAAGAATGTGGGCTGTCTTCTTCTGATGTGAGTGACCAGTTCTCTTTGTGAGTTCACTTCTCTCAAGATTTCTTCATTGCTCTCTCCATCAGTTCATTGTGTTCTCATCATTCTACTATAAAATCACATCTCCGCAGCCTCCACATAATTCCTAACCTATTTGTAAATTGTCCATGATTCGCTTCCATGCACCAGAGTTGGCTCAGTACAGGTCTTAACCCTTTACAGGGCAGGTCGTCCATTAGCGTCCGATGTCTTTAACGAGCAAATCGCCCGATCGCGTCCGATACTATTATGCATTGTAAAAACGCGATCTCTCGGCTTTCCGACATTTCCGACGGCTACTTTCGCTTTCGCCGATAGCTTGACAACGTGGCCGCCATTTGTAAACGCCGACAATGAATTTGAACGGACTTTTACGGAATATTTTTGATAGTTTTCGGGGTTTTTACGCTGTTTTTCAAAACGGATTTCGGCGATTCTTCAAGTGATAGCCGAGATTTCGCTAGATTCTTCTTCTTCTTCTTCGTTCATCCGGGTTTTTTTTTTTTTGATGTGATTGCGTTGTGCCTGTTTACAGCAGAGCTGCGTTCTTGCGCCGTTAGGCCGACACATCCGACTTCTGTGGGCATTTGTTGACCGGGTTAACCTTCCCGGGGGTTTCTTAGGACGTTTGACTCTCACTGTTGTGGTGTTATCTCCCATCCTAGCTGGCCCATATAGAACAGCCAAAGACATCCTGGTCAGCCCTCAAGGGAAGACAGGGGCAGACCATGGGCATTCCCCGCCATCCAAGGAGGCTTCCATACTTGCAGAGCCAACACACAGCGCTCTGGTACTGGGCTCACCCAAGGAATCGTCACGTCCTGCACATGGCTGCTTAGCCTCACTTCCGTATATTGGGTCTTCCGTTCACCATAGGCTATTCTTCCGGAAACCAGAAGAATGCAGTGTGCAGATGATATCCACACAGTCAGTGAGCTTTCGATTCGGACTTTCCGCACAATGGATTTGCTATCCGAGCAATATTCCATTTCGTGCCACTAGGACACTTTTTCCACCTTTTTTGAAAGCCCACACAGTGAGCTTTTGATTCGGACTTTCCACGTAATGGATTTGCTATCCAAGCAATATTCCATTTCGTGCCACTAGGACACTTTTTCCACCTTTTTTGAAAGCCCACACAGTGAGCTTTTGATTCGGACTTTCCACGTAATGGATCTCCTATCCAGCAATATTCCATTTCATGCCTCTGGGAGGCTTTTGTAACCGACATACCTGTGGTATGAAGTGTGGCAGTCTGAATACTTCTTCATACACCTTTAAATGTCAACCTGTATGTAATTAAAGTAAGCTACGGTCGACTTGAGCTTGTTGATATCTCCATAGAGCTTGTCCTCAAATGAAGCAGGTGTGGGCCAAACTATCTTTCTCTGTTCTGCATATACTGGGCAATAATGAAGCAAATGTTTTGCTGTCATTTTTCCAGTTCGACAATTACATTCATCGGTATCTCCTATCTTTAGTTTATTGAACAAGTGGTATTTCATTTCGCTAGATTCAATTTAAGTGACATTAAAGGGCACGAAGTTGACTATTAATCAGAGCTAGATATCAGTGCAACTCGTTACTTTGCATTAGCAGTCTGAGTCGGACTTTAAAGAAAGTGATTATGATTCTGAAAATGTGTTTGTAAATTGCCGTAAAGATGACGGAAAATCACAGACAACATGCTGTATTTCGTAAATATTTGTGTTCATATATGGATTACCGACAACAATCACGTGAATAACGTATTCTGCATGCTTTTCCCTTCATTGTGTTGTTTATTTAACTAGAATCAGTTGACTAACACCTTATTTGTGATGTTTTTACTAACGCGACCCAAAATTTTACCAAGCCTGAAAAAATCTTGCCCGTTCAGGGCTAAAAAATGGACAAGAGTCTGCCCTGTAAAGGGTTAAGAACTTTTTTACCCACCTCGATTAATAAAAATAAATTGCAGAGAACTCTTTTCATCTTGTAACAAGTTTTAGATAACCTCAATGTCCCAATTTAGTTCTAAACTAAAAGCTAAACAAATACCAGTGACAAACAACAGATTGCATGATTTATTGCCTGGCATATTTCACTGCAGCTCATCAGCTACATACTGCAGAAATCTCACAGCATAAAGTAATTAGATAAATCCTTCAAGCTGAAATATCAATAAATCATGCAATCTATTGTTTGTGTCTTCGTTATTCAAATTCACTACGGGACAACATTATTTAGGGGGCTGTGTGGTCTCGAGGTATGGTGTCCGCCTCAAGTGCTGGAGGTCCCGGGTTCAAGCCACGGTGAGGACCGGGATTTTTTTTCACGTGGACTTCTAGTAATAAAATTTCCCCTGGTCTCTGGGTAGTGAGATTGGATGCCTGTGTGTATTGTTGTGCATGTAAAAAATCCCTTGCAGTTGGAAATAAAAAAATAGTAGCCTAACGGCGGTGCCCGGGTAAAATTTTTAGTTAAAAATCTACCCAAAGTATTTCAGGATCCTCGCCGGTGCTACGGAGTTCGTGCCCTGAGCTGAGTTTCTCCAGACTCAGGTTTGAGTTAGGAGGAGAACAGAGCACTTATGGGTTACACCTGTATGCTGTGATGTTGATCCATCGACTAAACTAAACTAAACTAAAACTTATTTTGAAATATTTTGTTAATTAAGAAGTGAAGAAGAGGCGCTGGCATTGGATAGGACCCGCACTGGACAAAGACCTGAGAATAGTATAACAAGAAAGGCCTTTTCTGGAATCCACAAGGTAAAATAAATACAGGAAGGCCTGAAAACTCATGGAGAAGAGACAGAAATGAATAATGTTGAGAAGACATGGATGGAGCTGCTTGGGATAGCTAAGGACAGGAGGGCTTGGAGTAAGTTGTTTGAGGGCCCTTGTCCCAGTGGAGGATAGAGGCTGAAAGAAGAAAGAAGTAGAATGTCCCGATGGAGGATAGAGGTGAAAGAAGAAAGAAGTAGAATGTCCCAGTGGAGGATAGAGGTGAAAGAAGAAAGAGGTAGGATGTCACTGGGTTGATAAAAATGTAAAGATTGTCCCAAAGCAGTTAGTGCTAAAAAGTCAAGTAGGAATTGCCAGAGAGGTATATGGACAAAAAGTCAATAGAGAGGTGAAGAGAGATCTGTGAGGAGAGAAAAGTGATTAGAAGAGTACAGAATTGTATATCTTCTTCTTCTGCTGCGTTCATCTGAAGACTTTTTTCGGACGTGATTACGTTGTGCCTGTTTACAACAGAGCTGCGTTCTTGCGCCATTAGGCCGACACATCCTACTTCTGTGGGTATTTGTTGACCAGGTTAAACTTCCTGGGGAATTGTATATGAGGCAGAGAAAATTGATTAGGAGAGTGAAGATATGTATGTGTATATGATTGAGAGAAAAGCCAAAAGGAGAGTGAAGACAGATATATGAGTGCGAGAGAGAGAGAGAGAGAGAGAGAGAGAGAGAGAGAGAGAGAGAGAGAGAGAGAGAGAGAGAGAGAGAGAGAGAGAGAGAGAGAGAGAGAGAGAGAGAGAGAGAGAGAGAGAAATCAATAGATGAGTGAAGAGAGGTAAATGAGGCAGGGAAGTAATCAGGAGAGTAAAGAGGGGTATATAAGGGAGAGAAAAGTCAATAGGAGTGTGAACAAAGGTAAATGAGGGAGGGAAAAGTCAACATAGGAATAAAGAAAGAATTCGCCACCTTAAAGAGAATTTAAATATGTGATAATCAGGCCAGCAAATAAGCTACCAACTGCACTACTACAGCTCTATGGAAAAAGAAATTGGGGAAAGAAAAGAAAGAGATAGAGAAAATGTGGATGAGAGACATAGGAGGGGGAGGAGGGCAGAGTGAGAAGAAAGAACTAAGAAAAACAATACACAAAATAAAATGAAACAGATGTATAAACTAGAAAGATGTATAAACTAGAAGGATGTATAAACTAGAAGGATGTATAAACTAGAAGGATGTATAAACTAGAAAGATGTATAAACTAGAAGAATGTATAAACTAGAAGGATGTATAAACTACAAAAATGTATAAACTACAAAGATGTATAAAATAAGATGTATAAACTAGAAGGATGTATAAACTACAAAGATGTATAACTAGAAAGATGTATAAACTAAAAAGATGGATAAACTAGAAGGATGTATAAACTAGAAAGATGTATAAACTCACTGAAAGTGTTGTATACAATTGTTTCAACCAAGGATATTGTTGGACATCGCTGGGTCTCCACCAAGTTCCCTTTACTGACTTCAAAGACAATGATCTCACAATCGCTGGTGGCCACAAATACCTTGTCATGATCCGCACAAACTGTCAGCGGTTCTTTCTCGATGGGGATGACACGTTGTGAGGAAAAACTGTGATATTTGAACACCCTCACCATGATTCTCTACACGTTTTCAGGGAAACTCCCTCACTGACAGCTGAACCTGAACCACTGCGTTCAAATTGGCTTTGAAGAAAGCTCACAGGCCACTTTTATGACTCTGCCACCATGGCTCATACTAGGCAACTAAGTGTTATGACACTTACTATGACACCACCATCCATTAATTATTCAATTAATCTCAAGTATCTAGAAATTCTAGTAAAATAGAAGTAGAAGAGTACTGTTCAAGAATTGAGTGTTTACATTATAAACTTATTTAGTCACTGACTATAAATAAAAACTATAATTAGTAACTATAATTAGGGAAAAATTAATAAACGGTAACAGGACGGTAAGTAACGTAGAAACTAATAATAAAAATATTCCTACTGGTACAAAAGTATCAATATTACTTTTTATTGAATAAAGAATATCAATAAATATAAATAAAATATATATAATTTATTATTTTATTATTTAAACTTAAGTAGTTAACACAACTTAAGTTAAATATATAAACGATCCATATGAACAGAATTGGCATACGGTTTAAAAAGCAGTCCAAAACATTAAGAAAAAACAACTGACTTCAACTGAAGATCATTATTAAGTAATGATCCGTTAAAACACTGCCTAAAGTAGCAAACTGCAATAATAATGAGACCATAATTTATAAATTATTTGGAACTTAGGTTATTTTAAGTTGTATCTCGCTGCCCGTCTACAGAAGATCACCATTTTGTGTATACGGTGATCATGTGACTTTAGCTCTCTAATAATAGATGTGAACAACATCATCATGTGCCAGCCAACTGACGTTTGCGTTCATGTCTCTCCTCTCCGTCTTTGGGCACTCTTTGTGTGTTCTGGGTCAACTCTGCTGATGATATGCGTCAATAAAAATTGTTTTAGTCCATCCAGCATCATTTCTCTTGGTCTGCCTCTGCCTTTTTTCCCATTGATCTTTCCAGTCATCACGATGTGTTCCAATGCCTCTCTTGTCATTAGTGACATTTACAGCAGCGGCCAAAGAATGTTCGTTGTCTCTCTTTTATAATTGTAAAAATGTATTACATGGATTTTATTACATTCTCCCGGCAATCCTTGTTTGTTTTTTTTTTAACTCCTGCAGTCCAAGGTATGATGCCCTAAATATTGGCGGTCATGACATACCGGAGATTCGATATGCTGATGATACAGTATTACTATCCACAACACAGGAATGGCATAGAAAACCTAATAGCCTCAACCCAATTGAATAGTGAGAATCACAACTTATATCTTAACATAGCAAAAACAAAGATAATGCATAAATATAAAACTACCATGGAGAAAGAAATATACATTAATGGGGAAAAATTGGCGGTAGTGGAAAATTTTGAATATCTTGGTTCATTGATTACCAACAACGGTGACACAATGAAAGAAATTAAACGGCGACTATCAATTGCTCTTCAACGACTAAAACAGCTGAATAAATTATGGAGTGGGACAGATAGAACTACAAAAATTAGATTTTTAAGAGCATGCATCTTTCCCATTGCAACATACGCCTGTGAGACATGGACACTTACTAAACAAGCTGAACAGCGCATAAACGCCTTTGAATATAAATGTTATAGACGAGTTGTAAGAATATCCTGGGTAAAGAAAAGAACAAATGCATCCATACTTCAAGAGTTGAATATTGAAGAAGGTTGGCTATTAAAGACGATAAAACAAAGAAAATTGAAATATTTTGGTCACTTGAAACGTCACGAAAGTTTGGAGAGAACAATAATGGAGGGGTATATGCCTGGGAAGAGAGGAAGAGGAAGGCCAAAGAGAAGATGGGTGCAGGATGTGGCGGATGATCTCCAGATGGGTGTATCGGACGCGGGACATCTTGCTTATGATCGAGAGGTTTTCCGGAAGGTTGTTATGGGAGCGAGGTTCTGCAAAGGATATGCTACTGAATGAATGAATGAAGTCCAAGGTAGTCACAACATTCGTCTCAGAAACCATATCTCCGTTGCTTCCACGTTGTTTCTAAGTTGTTCATTAACGCTCCGTGATTCACTGCCATGCAGCAAAATAGATTCAGTTTCACGTTTCAACTCTTTTTCTTGCATGAGTGATATTGATTTATGACATAAGATACTTTTCATTTTCTGAAATGCAGCTATTGCTTGAACTATTACTATTGTTTTTAGTCTCTGTCACGCATCTTTCATCTTATGTGATAATCGCTCAAGTTATCAACTTCGTTAAGATGTGTCCCTTCTATTGTTATTTCACGTTTTGGTTTCTTCTTTTTCTTAGATATAACCAAACTGTCTTCTTGCTATTCTTACTTCTTACTATTGTGAAAGTCCTTGATGCACTCTCTATTGCTACAATGTCCAAATGTAAATCTTTTGCATTTTCCGGCATCAATACTGTGTCGTCTGCACAATGGAGATTGTTTACAATAATATATTATTATTAATTACCTCCGGCTAGTATTCCCGGAAACTACTGAGATTAATCTTGCCAAGGAATCAACAATCAGCTGAAAGATGCGGATGTTGACAGCAATGTCCTGTAAAGGATTTAAAAAAAAAAAAAAGTATTCCTGGCCTCTATGTAATCAATATTACTTCTCTATAAAATGAGAGTATAACCGGTGACAAAACACAGCCTTGTCAACAATCAAACATAGAGAGCATATGTTTGTGATTTCACTCCCTCCCACCCACCCACCCACCCCAACCCAAGACATGCCAGTGTTGTGGGAGGCTAGCAGGCGGACAGTTTGGCTGGATCTGCACCTCATGGTAGGGTATTGGTGGATGATCAGGCAGATTGATTGATTGATTGATTGATTGATTGATTGATTTAGGAACCGACATCACAGCATTCGGAGCATTCCCATAAGCGCTCCGTCCCCATCCTCAGCAGCCAGCGAAGAGTTCCAACACCAATCCAATAGTTCCAGTAGCAATCTGATTATATGTCCGTCTCTCCTTTCCTCTGAGCGTTGAGCGTCGGCCAGATCCCGTCGTTACTTCCTAAAACATTATACTATTTATAGTATGCTTATTTTAACTTGGATCGACTTGGAAGTCCGGGTCAAATTTTAAATTTCGATTTCGCCCCGACGCGGATCGAACCCCAAGACCCCTGGGCGGGCAGGCGAGCAGACGTGTCTTGAACAGGTCCGTACAATCACCTCCAGCATTTTGGTGGTTTTGTGTTTTACTCAGCGATTAGAGGTTTGCTGGCGAGGCTGATAGCGTACTGCGCTGGTAATTTCGTAAGCACAATCGGACGTGGGGTTTTGGCGACTGGGCTTGTCGCTTGCCATAGAGAGTGAATTCCGCTTGCTCTCAGGTCTTCGGAATATGATGGCGTTGTCGCATGACACAGCCATAGGGGGAAACTGATCGGAGCCAGAAGAGAAGTTTGCCATTGCTTTCTGTAAGGGGAGTTAACAATGAAGTCCAACTGACCGTCGTTAGGTCTGGGTTAACTCCCCATTCTTGTTTTACCCTCAGTCCACCATTGGGCCATAGACTTCAAGCAACTCACTCCAATCCCCCACGTTTATAGCTACCCCATGCAGTTTTGTCCATGTCCTTATAATGTTCATTTCTATATCTGCTTCTCTTTTCTGTGAGTTATTATGTATTCCTCTATTTCTCTTGCCCTGACGGTTCAATAACTAAATGCTTTTTAGGGGTTTCTCAATGATGGCCTTTACAGCGCCAAACTCCTTTCTTCACGTCTTATTTCACTGTAGGCTATTTGTCTAGTTTTCTTCACGAACTCCACATTGGTGATTTTGTCATACCATTTGATTTCTTCTATTTTGCACAAGCAACAACTAGTGGCCGTCTCCGTGGCAAAGGAGTTACGGGCGCGGTTCGTAATCCCGTATACCCGCGTACGAAACACACACTGCGCGCGATTTGGCAGCAGACCGCGTTGCGTTGGCTTTGCGTTGGGGTCGGTACGTTCAGAAAGCAATGACAAACTACTGAACGTAAACTTGCCAAGAGATCACAGCGGCAGAAATGCTGGGGGTGACTACGATGTCCTGTAAAAAAGAATATGCCAAAAAATTTATATATTGCTTAATTTAACACACCCACCTCACATGCCATTGACCTAGAGTTCGATCCCTGGCCCAGTCAGGGATATGCACTATTGACGAGCTCATACGAGAGCGAAACTCGAGTCTAGTGCTTCCAATCTGACGTAGACAAGGCCTTAGGATCGTACCAGAATATGGTCAGCGTTGTAAAAGTAGTGGGTTTTGCTCAGTCTTGAAAACCTCAAATCCCGAAAAGAAAAAAAAAACCCAAACAAATCAGTAATGTAAATTTTTTAGTCTCTGCACACCAAAGTGCCCTATATCTCACTTTATTAAGGCGGTAAATGTGTAAAGACATTAAGTTTCTAGTGTGTGTGTGCGTGTGTGTGTGTGTGTGTGTGTGTGTGTGTGTGTAAATGGTTTGCAGAAGGTTTCCAACATGTTTGGACTTGTTTGGCCACGCCTGGCGCTCTTCTATTGTTGACCCAGTCTTCTTTGTTATGATTTTCTCGTGGCCGAAGGTCAGTGTGTAGTGGTCAGTGTGCTATAATTAAACCTTACGTTTTTATTTTGTGTGTGTGGTAATTCTATGCACGTTGTACTAGGATATTGAAATAATTTGTTAGAAGTTGAAAGAAAAGATAAATTCTCACTAAATGTAAATATACTATATTTTGATATTATTTATAATACTATTACATTACTAATACTATAGTAATACTAATAAGGAGGCCACCACGAATGGCGAATAGATAGGAGGCCTTGAAAAAGCCAATCTGAATCACACGGTACGGTCCGGTACTTCAATGACTGAGACTATACAACATCTCAACTCATCATGTTCCTCTTGTACCTTGCGGTGTCGAGGTGAAGTATAAACAGCGGGAGAGTGCCTGCTTATGGGCTTCAGGTATCGATATTCTCATGGACTTATCAGCGTCCATCGCTTATGACCGGTCTCTTCATCTCTTCCTCTGCCTCCCTCTGGTCTGTACACACATCATTGCTGGCTGTGGTATACTGTTAACCAGCTTGCATGGCCAAACCATTTGACTTGCTGCCTTCTATTAATATCTAGCGCTTATGCTACTATAACCCCCACTTTAGTTCTGATTTCTTCATTTCTGATCTTATCTCTTCTTGATCTCTTCAATGATACATTGTCATTGAGTATTCTTCTCAGGAATCTCATTTCAGATTTCTGTTGTGATGTTTATTTTCTGTCATTGGCCAGGTTTGGCATTGGTAGACTACTAGTAGCATAGAGTTGATAGGAAAATTGTGTTGTAAAGTGCTTTCTTAGTAACTATTGATACAAGTTTGTTTTTTAGTACTGATGCCATTTGTCCAATGAGT
This sequence comes from Cepaea nemoralis, assembly GCA_014155875.1. Lineage (NCBI taxonomy): Eukaryota > Metazoa > Mollusca > Gastropoda > Stylommatophora > Helicidae > Cepaea > Cepaea nemoralis. The sequence goes on along the minus strand of JACEFZ010006356.1, from coordinate 169,066 downwards.
TTGTTTGCCTTATTGCATCTATTTTCAGTCTCATATACTGATTTGCCATTTGATGATATTATTTCCTAGATACTTGAAACTCTTTACTTGTTTCAGGGGATTTTCTTTTAGGTGAATTGTAATTTGTATTGATATTGTATTGTTGTTGTGGTTTTTTTCTCTTTACTTATAGGTTATAGTCATTACCTCTGTTTTACTTGTGCTAATTTTCATGTTATGTTCCCTACACACTTTGTCTAGACTATTCTTGTGGTCTTGTAATTCAGCTTCTGATTTTGCTATTAATTAGTGCTTGGTCGTCCACAAACAGGAGTTCTCTACTAGTTAGATTTGCAGGTGGTTCTTCTTCTGTGTTCTCATCGTGCGGTGTTCTTGCGGTCTCTGTTTGGCTGGTTTCTTTACATATGTTGTCTATATAGGTTATGACATTTTCCTCACAATTTTTCATGGAAGGAATGTGGCTTTTGCCATGTTCACATGTTCAACAAAATTCATTGGTGTACCTGCAATACTAATAATACTGACATAACTCAAACTGCAACATATCAGTCTGCCATAGAGAAGGGACAGGACACAACTTTGTCATACTCTGGATCTTATGGTGAAGGGTTCTGAATGTCCTCCAGTTGCTCTCACTATGCATTCACTGTTGTTGTATAAGCTTCTACATGGGGTTGTTAGATATGTACTCACTCCATATTGATTTATTGTTTAAGGATTTCCCACAGCTTGTTTCTATCTACTCTATCAAATGCCTTTTCTTGGTCAACAAAGGCCAAGTAGAATGTTTCATTAAATTTGATTGATTTTTCTATAAGTTGTCTAAGAGCAAAAATGGCATCTGTGAATCCTTTGTTTTTCCTAAATCCAAGTTGTGTTTCACTTATCTCGGGTTCAATAGTAGTTTGTAATCTGTTCTCAAGAATTTTGCAAAATATTTTCCCAGTATGACTCAAAAGGGAAATGCCTCTCTTTTACTGCCTTTGTTTTTCCAAACTGGGATAATCATGGCATTTTCCAAGTCTTGTGGTGTCTTTTGTTCTATCTAAATATGGTTGAATAGTCTATGTAGCCATGCTGTTCCTACTTCTCTTACTGCTTTAATTAGTTCATTTGGTATTTCATCTTGTCCTTGTGATTTGTTCAATGGGGTTAATCTGATGACTGATGGCTTCTATAATTTCTTCTTTAAGTATGTCTGGTTCTAGTTCCTCGGTGACATCTGTGTAGGTCTCTTGAATTCCTGTGACATCTGATGGGATGTTGAGAAGTTGTTTGAAGTACTGCTTCCATCTTATTAGGATTTGTTTTTGTTCACTTATTGGTTCTCCATTTTCACTGTTAATTATTCCAGTTGGGTCAAAGGGGTCTTCTCTGGTTTTCAATGATCTTTTTGTAGAAGTGTCTAGTTGCCTTCTTGTAGTTTTTATTTAGGGTTTCTCCATACTCCTCCCAGTCTTTTTGTTTTTCTCTTTTTATTATTCTATTCACATGTGACTGTATACCATAGGCACAATATTGATTTATTGGAACAACAGACATCTACACAAAACATGTGACATGAGACGGCAGACACAGATCTGTTGAACAATGCACATGTGGCATCAGAACTAATTACAGACACAGATCTGTTGCAGCCATATCCATATTATTACAGCAATGAACAATGTAGAACTATAGACTGAGATATCATTTATACTGTATACCATAGATACAATAATTGGAATAATAGACATCTACTCATGTGGCATGAGAACTATGGCAGACACTTATCTGTTGCAGTTATGTCAATATTATTACACAAATGAACAATGTAGAACAATAGACTGAGATATCATTTATACTGTATACCATAGATACAAAATTGGAATAACAGACATCTATACATGTGGCATGGGAACCATGGCAGACTGATCTGTTGCAGTTATGTCAATATTATTACAGGTACAGCAATAACTTTGTTGAACATGTGAACATGGCAAAAGCCACATTCCTTGACCTTCCATTAAAAATTGCAAGGAAAATGTCAGGAACTTTGAACTAACCACATTTCCTTTTTTAGATATGAATTACAAGTGTTTACATCTGAGTTTGATTGAAGAGGAATAATAATTATCAGCGAATCTGTGGCGGTTATTCCAAATGTTGCCACCACTTCGTTGAAAGCAAAGCAACTGTGTTGTTGTTGTTGTGATGGAATCAGAGGCTGGAGATAACTTGATGGTTTCCTGGTGGACAGGAAGAAGAAACATTCCAAGCATGCTCATGAGTTCCTACATGGTGCATGCAAGTCAGTCGTATTATCAATCTATCATCATTATGATGAATCTCTATGATTCTCTTGCAATCTTGCACTGTGTAAAGTTTGTAGTCCTCTGCAGTGCTTCATCATTGCAGAGATCATGGTCAGCCCTCACTTTGTTAGCCAGGCTGGTTTCTGTTTCCAAGATTCTCCACGGGAAGATGAAGACAGGTCTTCTCAGGTAAGGAACCTGACCTCGACACATCTGTGTCTCAGCATCCTTATTGATCACAGAAATATGTGCCTACTACTAGATCTTCTACCCATGTGTTACAGGTGAAGCAAAGAGTAGAAACACTGTAACCTATCGTGCTGGCTCTGTGGCGAACGTGGTCGTACAGAAAGTAATGGCAAACTACTGTATGTAAATTTGACAAGAAATCACAAACAGCTAAACAATGCTGGGGTTGACTGCAATGTCCTGTAAATGATATGCAACTAACTTGTTTAACCTACCATGCATGTCGTAAGAAGTGGCCAAGGAGGGTTGAAGTGACACTGGACACCTCATGTCATAGAAAACTTTAGCTGGAGATTCAAACCAATCATGTACAAGTCTACAAAGGGCTTGATGTGAATTGGTTGGGGGATTTATGCTCCATTGGGAGGTGGAAGCCAGAAGGAGACTAGATATTTAGTCATTATGTAATGATTTCATGCAATGAGTCCTTTGTATTACGTTGATCTTATCACAGCCCACTGACTCTTCATCCTTCTCCAGTTGCCCTACCATGGGCATTTTCATGCCCAGGCTGTTGTCATTGTCCTTTGTCGACTGTTACATAGGCTGGCCCCTGCCTCATCTTCTACGAAGCTTGCCTTCCTTCATTGTAGTTTTCAAACCATTAACATTTGATGTGAGCACAAATTTATTTGACAGGAGAAAGACACTTATGAGTCATGACCTGGGTGAGCCCAACCTGAAGAGTATCAGGAAAGTAGGGGGTTGAAAGACTCAGTGAAAAGTAGGGAGGGGGAGGCTATTCTAATGATCAGCGCCTCCTGTCATGCTTGCTCTGCAGTGGAGTTTATATCACGTCATTTTAAGTTTTGAAGACATAATACCATTTATGAGTCAGTTTTTTTTTCAATGTTTAGATCCTAGATATCTAATAGAGCTTAGTAATAATTGTAGGTTTATACTATGAAAAGTAATATAAACCCACTTATATTATTACAATCTTTGCCTCTATGGCCTTGAGTTGCAAAGGAAAGACAAAAATATGTTTGTATTTTCAGTATCGTGTCCCAGCATGGAACCAGGGCAGCGTCAGATACTTCGGAGGTGGAGGGTAGAACTGGTTGATAGTATCAATGTATTAGATGGACTCTACACCCATCTGTTGTCTAAAAATGTTCTTGTTAGAAGAACAGTCAACAGACTAAAGGTTTGTGGTGTTTGTCTTGTCAGTTTCCCTGCAAGTATCCTCCAGCCAAGCTTCTTTTGTTACTTTACATGATGTTCTAAACATGTGAATTGTTACATCTATCTTGGGACAGTCATAGCATCTTAAGGCGATGCCGTTTAGAGATTTGAACAACTATCACTATGCCAAAATATTTGTAATATGAAACAAATACTAGCCGATAAAAAGCTGTCAATTGTGTTGAGTTAATGATAAGAAGAACCAAAATTGCAGCACTCAGGACATTCCCATGCACGCTCCGTCTTCATTTGCAACAGTCAGTGAAGAGTCCCAATACTAATGGTACCAGTAGCAGTCTGATTATGTGTTCATAAATTCTTTCCTCTAAGTTTTGAGTGTCAGCCAGATCCCCTGGTCACTCCCTGCAGCACCATACTCTCCCAGCCATGATGATCTGTTCTTCCGCACTACAAAGACGATTCCAAAGGACCCCGACCACATCTACTTTATCATGCATCAATACCCCACCCAGCGGTGCAGACCCAGCCAATCTGTCCGTCTGCTCGTTGCCCACCACACCAGCATGTCCTGGGGAAACAATCCAACAGATGCTCTCTGTTTTTGATTGTTGAATGGAAGCCTGCCACTCTGGCAGTAGTAGAGAGAAAAGATCTATTAAGGAAATGGAGCTCAGTATGGCCGAATGGATAAGAACGAGCATTCTTAAACATCCGATGTGCTGATGCAGAGGTAAGGGGTTCAAAACCTACACCGGACAGTTGGACTAACATGTTGACCTTCACTTGGAGGTATAAATTACAAGTACCTCTGAAGTCGGAGCCTGATGCTAATAAGGAGAGCTAATCCACACACAAAATTCAATCCAGTTCCACTAGAAATTGTGTGTATGGGCTACACTTGAGTTCAGAGTGAGCGAGCACAAAAGAAAAATGCCCATTTTACACGCTTTGATGCTTATTGGGCATATATTGGTAGCCTTATATTTGTATAGACCAATCAACACTCAAGGTGTTTAGTTTAGTCGACAGATCAACATCATGGCACACGGGTGTAACCCATAAGTGCTCCATTCTACCCCTAACTCAAGCCTGAGTCTGGAGAAACTCGGCTAAGTGCACAAACTCCCTAGCACCGGTGCGGATCCTGAAATGTTTTGGGTAGATTTTTAACTCAAAATTTTACCCGTGCAGCGCCGTTAAACTACTCTTTTTCGATTTCAAACTGCCAAGGGATGTTTTACATGCGCAAGAATACACACGGGCATCCGATCTCACTACCCAGAGACCAGGGGACATTTTTTTTACTAGAAGTCCACGTGAAAAAATCCCGGCCCTCACCGCAGCTTGAACCCGGGACCTCCACCTCTCGAGGCAGACTCAAGGTGTGATTTGGTCAACACCACATTGACTGCTTTTACTTCCTGAGACATCTCTTGGTGCTTCATTTATTCAGGGCTGTCCTGGAGGCCAAGGTCATGTGTACAAGTCTGCCTTGGTGTGAATTCTAACTGTATAGAGCCTGTACTATGGTCATCATCATGTGCTTTGCCGACTGTCATGGGCAGTCATGCTTCTCCACATCTTGCGATCTCCAGTGGCAATCTCCAAGTTCATGTGTTTACTCCCTGTCATGCTATGACACAAGACTGTCAAGAATTTACTTGCGCTGTCTTCCTCTGTCTCTCTTTCCACAAATCTTTCCAATTGTCACATGTTCCAGTGATTGTCTTCTCACTATGTGACCAAATAATGATGACTGAATCTTTCTGATGTTTGTGATAAGTTGTTGAACATGCTATAGTATGCATGTGACAAATGGACAACTAGCATGACTTTTCCATCACTTTATGCCTGTCAGCATAACTATGCTTGTCTACCTGCCTTTCTGTCTATCTACTTATCTTTCTATGTATTTCATGTTGACATTGGCTATTTTTGTTGTTTATTTTGATACACACTTGCCATTTCGTGAAAGTAAGCATTTCATGTATTTTGTTGTAAAGTCAGATTTGTCACCTTGAATATGTTAAGTCTCAGTTTTTAACACTTCGCTAAATTAATACACTAGCTTTTATTGGGGTTGCAGAATTACTAAGTCTGAATAGTTTTTAAATTAATAGAATCCTGTCAAAATAACTTGTAAACTTACACTTGGCATTTCATTGTCTGTAACAGAATAACAGAACACCACAGGACCAAGTAGAGGAGCTGCTCGATGAACTGCAGAAAAAGAATTGTTTTGAACAGTTTTGTGAAGCACTCATTGCCAATAACCAGCAGCACATTGTCAGGAAGTTCCTAAAACAAACCACATCATCTGTGGATGGCAGACGGCCTGGTCTGTCCACAGCCACGTCTTCATCTTCTATTGTTCAGAACCGCTGCGAGTTTATTACGTAAGTTTTTAAAACAAATTATCTTTAGCTATCTGTTGACACAATTTTCCGATACACCATGTAGCGGGGTTGACATCAGCTGCAGGCTATTTGAAAGCAGTGGCAAACTACTGAATGTAAAATTGCATAGTACAGTGGAGTCTGGATAAGTAGAAGTCACAGGGGCCGAAGAAATTTGTTCTACTTATCAGAAATTCTACTTATCCAGAGTGCACACATTTACACTAATACCATGCAGTAGCATTGAGTAAAATGATTGTACCACTTAGGAAACTCAGTTAGTGAACAAATAAATAGCAATACAATATCAGAAATGTTTAATTATAGAAAGCGGAACATTAAAGTCATATGAAAATTTCCAAATTAAGTAAAGAAAAAGTCTGTCGTTTTTTTAAACAATCCAACCACCCAGCACTACAATTCCAGTCTGTTTGATCTCCAAGATGTGCAAATTCTTTTGCTTTCGCAATAAATAAAGGCCCATTTACTGATACATTTGCCGATCTAATCACAGTGAACCATTAAAAAGGGCAGCATCAACAAAATTACACGTGGCAGTTCTTCTAGCTCGCTGTCTATCAGTGTCGATTTGACATTCAAAAAACAATTTTCTGTAGCGGTCTTTATGCTTTAAAATGCTGGAAAGTCTCAATGTTGGAATACCAAATTCTCTAGCTATATTCACTTTCTTCTTCCCACTATGTTTAACCTCTTCCAACAGCTCAGTCTTTCTTTTTAAAGTTAAAGCTTTCGTCCATTAGCTGCCATTGTTGACATGTAGCGACATTGTTGTTCTCCGGGCTGACTAAAAATAATTCTTTCATGAAACAATTTTGTGTGAAATGAACAGTTCGACTTAAACATGAACATTTATATAGTCAGTATTCATTTTTATGTTCGACTAATCCGAAAATTTGAGTTAACCGAATTCGACTTATCAGGACTTTTTATACAATGATAAAGAAGGATAATGGCCGGGACTAAGCCAGTAACGTCGACTTAAGCGAAATTCTACTTATCCAAGTTCGACTTAAGTGGACTCGATTGTAATTCACAAACAGCCAGTAAATGCTCAGGTTGATTGCAACATCCTGTAAAAGGATATGCAACTAACTTATTATGTGTGTTGTGTGTTTCAGTCAAAATATGAGTCATCTGTTCACTTCTTGTGATGTAGTTTTTGTTTCCGTCTGTTCTCTTTGATTTCAGGCATAGTCCGTACACGTACTACTACTTCCAGTACCCCAGACTGATGTTTGTGTGTGTATTACCTTGCCCTAATACCAGTATCCCTTGCCGTTAGGCGAACCCACTACAACTTCTGAGGTACTTGTAATATACGTCCCCAAGTCAAGGACGAGAAGTCAACATTTTAGTCAACTGACCGATGTAGAGGTTGAACTAGCTACCTCGGCATCAGTGTTCTTATCATTTGGCCAAACTCACCGCCATGCGATGTACAACTCTCCAGTGTGCACCTGATGAGAAGCAATGAAACATGCCAGGCAATAAATTGCGGCAACCTATTATTTGTGTTTGAAGTAATTTGTTATCTGTTTAAAGTCAGCAGTCCAAAAACTCCTCCGAGTGATTGGTTTTTACACTCCATTATGATAATAGTTGTAGAAATATACACAAATTGTATGTTTAGAGGTGTTGAGGAGAAATATCTATACGTCAGGTGTGTGATCTAGGTGAGAATTGTATGAATTTTTGTGCCCTGGCCGTGCGGGAGTGCAGGTGAATAAACAGGCTTCTTCTTCTTCTTTTGTTCGCTTTAAATATGTCTGTAACTGCAATGTTGTCTCTTGTATGAATTTTTGTGCCCTGGCCGTGCGGGAGTGCAGGTGAATAAACAGGCTTCTTCTTCTTCTTTTGTTCGCTTTAAATATGTCTGTAACTGCAATGTTGTCTCTTGTATGAATTTTTGTGCCCTGGCCGTGCGGGAGTGCAGGTGAATAAACAGGCTTCTTCTTCTTCTTTTGTTCGCTTGAAATATGTCTTTAACTGCAATGTTGTCTCATATGAATTTAACTGTCTTTTTTAGTTCACTCAGTGATCCATAGAGCTTATCTTCCATTGTCGTCTCTCTAAGCCAGAAGGTTTGCCTGGATATGTTGTAATTTGGACAGTCTTGGAGTATGTGCTCTGCTGTCTGTGACGCCAATCCACATGTGCACATGGCTGATTCACCAATCTTGAATTTTGTATACATTTGGTTGCATAATCTATTGTGTCCTATTCTGATGTTAGATGTGTGGGCGCGCACACACGTGTTTGCGCATGCATGTACGTGCATACACATCTAGAGCATACTTGTTATTTTTCAGCGCCAGATATTTGCTGTTAGTTAAAATAGTTCTGCCACGTGAAGGCCAGGAGTTGGACTTTTGCTATATACAGCAACATTTGGAACCAATAAACAGGCTGATAGGCTCACAGGAACATACCTCCTGGTGTAGATTACCTATGTACAAGGGGGAGGTGGTTGTTCGCCTGTAGGACCAGGTGGAGACGGTGGGGGAACAGACTGAGAGCCTGTATGTGGAAAGGGTGAGATTGCGGGAGATTGGCAGGTGGTGGGGACGATTAGTAGAGTGACTCTTTGCTGGCTATTGAATGAGGGAACAAAGTGCATATAGGAATGTCCTGAGTGCAGTGATGTCAGTTCTTAGCTCAACTTCAGAGATGTTTGTTGATATATTGTATATATATATATTGAATATGTTGTATATTCTTCACCTGCCATCATCATTGTCATTATATGCCACGGCGATGAGTGTGAGTGGCCATGGTTCTCCATGTCACATGATCACCAGAGCCTTTGATCAGGTCTGTGACCTTGTCTTGATTGTGCTATGTGACAAAGCCATCCAAATATTTATCTTTCTGCCTTTCTTTTATTCTTTTCTCATCAATCTTGCCAGTTGTCACTACATTTTCCAGTTTATTTCTCTTCATAGCTGTAAAATCCAACTAACAATGAATGAGTTTAAGATATGAGGCTGGCCTCTTCATTCTGTAGAAAACTTTAGCTGTAACATCCAACCAATCCCAGGAAGGTTAACCCAGTCAACAAATGCCTGCAGAAGTCGGATGTGTCTGCCTAACGGCGCAAGAACACAGTTCTGCTGTAAACAGGCACAACGCAATCACGTCTGAAAAAACTCTAGGGATGAATGAAGAAGAAGAAGAAAAAGAAGAAGAAGAAGAAATCCAACCAATCGTGAATAAGTTAAGATATGAGGGCTTGATGTGAGTTGGTTGATGGCCTATACTTCATTGGGAGATGAAAGACAGGAGAAGAATAATTAAGAACTATATGTTCATATTATTTAAATGGGAGAAAGATGTGAAATCCCTTGGGGATAGGTTGGGACTGTAAGTTGGTCATTAAAGAAGTTGCCACCCTAGTTGAGCAGTTTTTTAATTGGTTAATCGAGCTGTGCAGGGTCTGGCATTATCATGAAGAAGCAGTACCCCAGTAGTTAGTAGATCTGTTGTATCATACTGCATCATTAGAGCTTCACTGTAGGATACAACATTCACATTGTCATCTTTCTTCTGGAAATGGCATAGAAAAACTCAATTGGAATCCCAGAACACTGCAGGAAAAACCATTTTCCTGCTCATGGCAAAACCTTAATTTTCTCAAATAGAGGCAGAGGGAGAGAAATCCAGGTGCCCGGTTGCCTTGGTGTCTGCAAATTTTTACCTGGCACCTGAATTTTCAATCATTTTCTAACCCACACTTGCAAAAGTAAATATGGCAGCTCCTGAGAAAAAAGGGCTGGTTCCTGGTTTATGTTTAATTCTTTCTACCTGTGATTGAAGGTGAACAAGAATGTTGTCATTTATTAATGATGCACTAGTGATACATCCCCATAACAATCCTGCTACGCATGGCTTCACTTTATCTGCCCTAAAGAATCAGAAGACAAATAATTTCCGTAGCTGATGATTACCTCTAGCCCATCTGTGAAAGCAAATAAAACTTTGAAAACATGCAGTGTGAAAGGAATTTTATCAGTTTCAGTGACAATAGGTGTCAGGTCACTAGAAGATTCAAGTATAAACATCAGTAACATGGCTCAGATGTGGCAGTTATGAGAGAGTGAAGCTAATCCACACACAGAAATCTGCCCAGTGCACAAGAAGTAGTAGCACATGTAATGCACTATGTTTTTGTGTTCAAATCCAGTGAACAAAACAAAACAGGGCAGTGTGTGTGTTATTTTTTTTTCTTTTTTAAAACCTAACAAAGATGGTAGAAATTTCATCGAAACAGATAGGAATAGTAAAGATTTCATACAAAGATGGTAGAAATTTCATCGAAACAGATAGGAATAGTAAAGATTTCATTCAAAGGTGGTAGAAATTTCATCGAAACAGATAGGAATAGTAAAGATTTCATACAAAGATGGTAGAAATTTCATCGAAACAGATAGGAATAGTAAAGATTTCATACAAAGATGGTAGAAATTTCATCGAAACAGATAGGAATAGTAAAGATTTCATCAATACCTCTTGTTTGGTTATGTTATAGCTGAATATGCCAAACTTTCCTATATGAGTTATTTATCTTTCTCTCCTACCCCCCAATCAGTTATTTATTATTGTTAATATTATTATTATTATTATTATTATTGTCGGCATGTGGTGAGAGGGTAGTGAACGTAGTTTTCACAATCATAGTCATAGTGTGTTCCAAGTCAGTTGCAGGTGGTTTGGCAGCAGATTGCTTTGTGTTGATTTTCACAAGAGAAAGAGCGTCTGCCTTCAGAAAGTAAAGCAATGGAAAACTACCAAACATAACATTGTTCAGAAAGTCACAAACGGCCAGTAAATGCTGAGGTTGATAGCTTTGTCCTGTAAAGGACATGAAACTAACTTTAACTTTTATTGTTATTGTTGTTGTTATTATTATAGTTGTTCTTGTTATGATTGTTCCAACTAATAGATGAGAAATTGTAAACTTTGTTACAGCTTGTCTCAAAATACGACGGCAGGCAATCTTGAAGTCAGTCAGTTCACAAGTCCACATAATGGTTCAGGTCCATCTGATGTACTGACACCCTCTGAGGAGCCTTTACCTATCATGTCCACGTCTCCACCCGTACGGGACCCGGGCTTCATGGACCAGTTTGGGTTGTCCCATTCCGATGCTGTGGGTAAGTTCACTCTGTTAGTTTGTTTCTGTCCACAGTTGAAGTCAGCATGTATACTACATCTGCATTTGTTTTTCTTTCTAATCAACTTTAATATTATTTACAACTTTCTTATGTCAAACCCATTTTCAACTTTCTTATGTCAAACCCATTTTCGGCTTTCTTATGCCAAACCCTTTTTTAACTTTATGTAAAACCTATTTTCAACTTTCGTATGTAAAACCTATTTTCAACTTTCTTATGTCAAACCACATTTCTGTGGATTCAAAAGATTAATTTGCTTATTTAATTGTCAGAACTGAATATCAGAAAGAGAGTGCTGAAATGTTATATAGAACCTGTTTTGCTGTATGGCAGTGAATTATGGAACATGGATGAACAAATTGGGAAGAGATTGGAAGCCACAGAGATGTGGTTCCTGAGATGAATGTGGTGAATACCTTGGACTGCCAGATTAATTAACTATTGTCTCGAGGAGGCTAATGAAAATAGAACTTTATATATTTCTTCTTCTCTTCCTCCATTTACCTCAGTGAAGTATTGGGAAGATATGTAAAGATCTTTTACATTCTCTTTCTAATGCTCTTTGTAAGTTGGTATTCATTTTCTTCTTCTTCTTCTTCTTCTTCTTCTTCGTTCATCCGGATTTTTTTTCGGATGTGACTGCGTTGTGCCTGTTTACAGCAGAGCTGCGTTCTTGCGCCGTTAGGCCGACACATCCGACTTCTGCGGGCATTTGTTGACCGGGTTAACCTTCCCGGGTATTCATTTATCTAAGGTTGTTCTTGATACCATCACTCCATCTTTTACATGGTCGTCCCCTTGCTCTATATCCATTATATTACTTCAGTGTGGCTCTTTTGACAGATGGTACTAGGGCATTCCATATAATCTGTTGTTCTTTAATGAAGTGCATGACTGGTTTCAAACCTTGTCGTCTTGTAATTTCCTCATTCCTAATTCTATCTCTCACGGTTACTCCAGCAGCTCTTCTAAGGCATCCCATCTCTGTTGTTATAATTTTGCTCTCGTTAGTTGCAGTAGGCGTTCATGTTTGACATTGGTAGCATAATATCAGCCAAAATATAGTTCTTATTGATTGATTGATTGATTTAGGAATCGACATCACAGCATTTGGGGCATTCCCATAAACGCTCCATCCCCATCCTCAGCAGCCAGCGAAGAGTTCCAACACTAATAGTACCAGTAGCAATCTGATTATATGTCCGTCTCACCTTTCCTCTGAGCGTTGAGCATCCGCCAGATCCTCTCGTCACTCCTCGCTGTCTCATTCTTGCCAGACCATGGTAATCCATTTGCTCCTCCGAGGTGTGCATGTGTTCCCACAAGGCCGCAACCACGTCTGCCTTGTCATGTATCAATACTCCACCAAGTTCTGCAGAGCCAGCCAATCTGTCCGCCTGTTCATTTCCCAGCACACCGGCATGCCCCGGAGAAAAGATCCAGGTGATGCTTGTCACCCGTGACCTCCGAAGCAAAGCAAGCCACTCCGCACGAAGCCTGCCCATCCTCACCCTCATCAGCATGCTTTCTGAGTCAGTTACAATCACGATGTGTGTGTGTGTCATATTCTCCATCCAGCGGAGAGCCGCAGTGACCGCCTCCACCTCCATTCTTAAGCTGGATGTTGTGGTATCATATGCCAGGCTCTCCTGCCCCAAACGTCGACCATTAGCTTTGGCTACACTGTTCTGTATGAGATGATCAACTTTGTAAATGTTTACTTCATGTTAATTATGGCTTGTTTAATTTGCTTTCCATGTATTTTGTTCACTTATATTTAACAAACTTCTCTGTTGTTTACCTTTGGTCCCACCCAAACTACAGTTTTAAGGTCAGAGTTCAACCATTCCAGCCCATTACTACCATACACGGAAGTCAGCTGCCCCACATTGACTTCTGATGAAATAGACAACATTGACCTTCCTGACGGCTGCATGAATGTCAAGGTTGAACATTGCTCCGAAGAATTCTTTCACATTAATTACAAGAAGGTCAGTGGGTTTATGGATGGTTGGCAATTTCATTTATTAATGAAAACACAATTGATAGGTTGCATGATTTATTGCCTGGCATATTTCGCTTGGAGGCAGATTTATAAAGTTGGCCAGGGCTTCTATGTTGACCCATCCTACAATGGATGCCAGGAAGTCTCGTGGGGAGTAAAGGCGGCTGAAGTGATACTAACCACATCAGCCACCGAGCGCCAGTTGGTCTATAAATACAGGGTGTATTTTTAATGACTGTGCAGTGTTTGAAAATATTCCCGGTCCAAGTTTTTATTCACCCTCTGTAAAGTTCATGCAACATAATAGGTAAATACAAAACTTGGACCAGCAATATTTTCAAACACTGCACTGTCATTAAAAATACACCATGTATATGGGTTTAAGCACCACATTCCCAATTCGCCTGTAGCATATATAGGGGTTCTTACTTTACTTACTGTAGCTCGCTGCATTTTGCCAGGTGCTTACTGCAGAAGTAAATCAACGTAGAATGAAGCCACATAGTGATTCCTTTCAGCTAAAATTACCCGGAGTGTAACTCTGACTCTCTGGAAGGTGTGGTTTAACACAATTTGTAATCCTGCATACTGTGTTTGAAAGACAGCTGCAGGAGATTTGGAAGCAGACCGCCTTGGTTGATTTTCATACAATGGTATGAGCATTTGTCGTTCAGAACTACTGAATGTAAACTTGTGTAGTAAATTACAGATGGCCAAAACAATGCTGGGGTTGACTGCGACGTGTTGTAAAGAACATGCAACTAACTTTAACTCTGAGACGGTGGCATAGAGGAATATCAGAGCCTAGATGACTGGAAAATAAATCCCTGCCTTGAAGGGGATTTGAACATATACATATAATCACAGCCCAACTGCATCTGCCATGGACGATTTTGAAAACCTAATATTGTTTCATTGTGATTTCATAGATTGGAGATTTTCTGATGTATGCGTATTATTGGTTCTTTATAATTTTATGTTTCACCCTGATCAGGGGGTGGTAGACAGAGAGATTTAATGTGCTTAAACTTTCTCTTCTGACCACGGCGAAGTTGGTCTTTTTGCATGTGTCGACCGTTTGTAAATTTGACTTCTCCTTGACTTGAGGGATTAAATTACAAGTACCTCAAACATTGGAGTGGGTGCGCCTGATGGTGGGTGATACTAGTAGTAAAGAAAGCTAAACCACACACAAAATCAGTTCATTGCGCTCACTAATAGTAGCAGTGTGTGTGTGCGTGTGTGGACGATGCTTAAAGAGAGAGAATGCTAAAAAACAAAAAAAGGCCAGGTTAAAAATGTATCTCTTATTTTCTTTTCCAGTCATATCCAATGCGACGAATACCGCGAGGCTGTGCCCTGATTATCAATGTGAATGAGGTTGTCGGGAAGCCAGCCAGGACCGGCACTAACTTTGATCGAGATAATTTATGCAACTTGTTGTCGCAGCTACACTTCAACATTACTGTCTATGATGATAAAGATGGGCTCTCAGCCCAGGTGAGTGCTTTTTGTTGTTGTCTATGCGCATTGGTCACAAAAATATTGGTTTATCAACTCTGATGAGTATTGTTGTTTCTTCTTCTTCTTCTGCGATCATCCGGATTTTTTTTCCCCAGATGTGACTGCGTTGTGCCTGTTTACAGCAGAGCTGCGTTCTTGCGCCGTCAGGCCGACACATCCGACTTCTGCGGGCATTTGGTGACCGGGTTAACCTTCCCGGGGTATTGTTGTTTGATATATTCTTTAAAAAGTACAAACGTCGACAGGGTCCACTTCACTGCACCGTGGTTTACCCATGCTGCTCAGTCTCTATGTACCACAGATAGCTGCTGACTGAGAGCGTTGCACAAAGCACAAACTCCATAGCTCTAGCGATGACCCTCTAGAAGTCTCCAGAAAAATTGCTCTCATGGTCTGAACAAGTCCAGGAAATCTTCTTCTTCTGCGTTCATCTGGAGTTTTTTTTCGGACGTGATTGCGTTGTGCCTGTTTACAGCAGAGCTGCGTTCTTGCGCCGTTAGGCCGACACATCCGACTTCTGCGGGCATTTGTTGACCGGGTTAACCTTCCCGGGGAGTCCAGGAAATGAACCTATGACCGCAGATCAGCATGGTCGAATGGGTAAGAATGTGTGTTCTTAAACATCCGTTGTGCTGATGCTGAGGTTAGGGGTTCAACCCCTACACCGGACCGCTGGACTAAACTGTTGACCTGTCGTCCTTGACTTTGGGATGTAAATTACAAGTACCACAGAAGTCGGAGTGGGTTCGCCTGATGGTGAGGGACACTGTTAATAGGGAAAGCTAACCCACACACAAAATTCAATCCATCACTTACTACAAATAGTGTGTATGGACTACACTTGAGTTAAAAGCTAGTGAGTGCAAAAACCAAAACCAAAAACCCATACCTTCAGAGCCTAAAGCAGATGATTTAGCCACTTTGCCATGCATTCTGTTTTTGGTTTCCCATCCACTTAAAAGTCAGCTGCATATCCTTAGCAGGACATCACAGTTAACCCCAGCATTTTTGGCCTGTTTGTGATTTCTTGGGAAGTCTATTTTCAGTAGTTTGCCGTTGCTTTCAAAATTATCAGCACCCATACCATTGTATGAAAACCAGCATATGGCGATCTGATTCAATATAGCTTGCAGCTGTGTCTCATGCTTGGTATTCGTTTGTGAATTGTATTTGTAACCCCTTTGCCCTTAAAATGGATGCAGGAATGAACAAGTTTATTCTTTTTCTTCATTCATTTTTCTATACCATTCAGATCTCATTATACAATAACAATTACTATGAATGTAAAAGGTGTCATCTTCTACATACACTTTCAGTTATCAACGTGAATGTACCCAAAGAAAATGGTAATCAACTCGAGCTTGCTGGTATCTCCATAGTTTGTCTTTACATGCCATAATAGTTTTCTCAGTTCTGTATATGTTGGACACTCCCACAACAAATGTTTCTTCTTTATCTTCTGCCCTTTGACCTCCATTGGCTCGGAGGCCCTCAACCAAACCATGCCGAGCTGTCCTGTCTCTTCCTGACCCTCTATGTGACATTTCATGGTTGGTTGGATTTTTCGGCTGAATTATCTTCGCAGTGGTAGCCTGCCCTAAGCACAACCCTTCCATGGTTGCCTTTTACAACATGCCAGATAGGATGCAATGTTTCTATTCTTTGCTTCCATTGCTGGCCCCGGTAACACACAGGCGGATTCCTCCTTTATGGCTTTTTATGATATGCGTGGTAGGTTACATTGTTACTGTTCTTTACTTTCTTTTAGGATCCTTAGGAGCATGACACTTTTTAAACAAATTTATGAATTACTATGAATTTTAAAAAGTGTTTTTGGGCACATTATGAGAAGAAATAAAATGGAGAACTTGGTGACAACTGGCAAGATTGAGGAGAAAAGAACATGGGGAATGCAGAGAGGTAGATGGCTTGGCCACATGGCATGTTTGAAACAAAAACACAAAGCTGATCCACGACTCTGGTGATTGTGTGAGATGGCAAACATGACCGCCCACGCTTATCAGCATGGCTAATGGCTAATGATGATGATAATATTTAATTAGCATTCCCTACTTCTGAACACTTCAGACCCCATTTTGTAGAAAATGAATGAGTATATAAGAAAAGAAAACAATTCTTCGAAATGTGGTACTGTGTCCCCGTACAGGAGATGGTGCTGAAGTTGAAGTCCTTTGCTAAACTGGAGCAGCACCACCAGGCTGATGCCTGCTTTATATGTCTGCTGAGTCACGGGGAGAAGGAGTACATCTTTGGCACCGACGGGAACCGGATACCACTTAACGAGATCTTCATGCTGTTTGACAACAACAACTGCAAGGGCCTCATTGGCAAACCCAAGGTGTTCATCATCCAGGCATGCCGAGGGGGTGAGTTATATGTTGTTCTGGGTTTGGTGGCTCCCTGTATGTCTGTGCGGGTGTGAGTTATATGTTTTCCTTGGTTTGGTGAGTCCCTGTATGTCTGTGAGGGAGTGAGTTAAATGTTGTGCTGGGTTTGTGGATCCCTGTATGTCTGTGCTGGGGTGAGTTATATGTTGTCCTGGGTTTGTGGATCCCTGTATGTCTGTCTTTCTGTCTATGAGGGGGTGAGCTATGTGTTGTCTTGGGTTTGTTGCTCCCTGTATGTCTGTCTTTCTGTCTGTGAGGGGATGAGTTATGTTGTCCAGATTTTGGTAGGTTCCTGTATGTCTGTCTATCTGTCTGTGAGTGGGTGAGTTATATGTTGTCCTGGGTTTGGTGGGTCCCTGTATGTCTGTGAGGGGATGAGTAATATGTTGACCTGGGTTTGGTGGGTCCCTGTATGTGATGGGATAAGTTACATGTTGTCTTGGGTTTGGTGGGTCCCTGTATGTCTGTCTTTATGTCTGTGAGAGGGTGAGTTATATGTTGTCCTGGGTTTGGTGGATCCCTGTATGTCTGTCTTTATGTCTGTGAGGGGGTGAGTTATATGTTGTCCTGGGTTTGATGGGTCCTTGTATGTGAGGGGGTGAGTTATATGTTGTCCTGGGTTTGATGGGTCCTTGTATGTGAGGGGGTGAGTGATATGTTGTCCTGGGTTTGGTGGGTCCTTGTATGTGAGGGGGTGAGTGATATGTTGTCCTGGGTTTGGTGGTTTCCTGTATGTTGATCGTTAACTGGTGCTATGGCTTAGTGAATAGTCACACTGCGTTTTACAATTCCCACATATCAAGTCAGCAGTTTGAAATCAGCCACTGATGATTTAGAAGCAGACTGCTTTGTGTTGAGTTTGATAATTTGAACATTAGTAGGTTAGAAAGCAATGGCAATCTGCCGACCTAAAATTGCGTAGTAAATCAGCAATCAATCAATCAATCAGGTGCTGTCTCCACAATGAAGTTGGCTGCAATAGATCTCCAACACTATCTGTCTCTCGTCTTGATTGTACATTATGTCAGATTGATGTTTGTCTATCTCTTGATGTTATATTTCCACTGGTATCATTGTCTGCATCTTGCTCTCTTGCCCTTAGCCTAGCCCTCCAGTATGGTTTTTGTAAGAGTATCATGTCTTTTAACATGGCCAAAATATTTCATTTAGCTCTGTTTTATTTATTTCTTTAACTTGCTTTTCATTCCCAGTTTGTCTAGAACCTCTGTATTTGATTGTTTTTGTTTCCATGAAATATGACCTGTTCTGTATGTCCAGGGCCTCTATTCGACTTTCTTATTGCTTGACATATAATTCAGTTCTGATTGTTGTCAGTAACCCCTCTTTCTGCTATTGTTCTCTGTTGATGACATATGTTGTTCTTTCCATACACAGGATCTCTAGACAGAGGTGTCATGTTGGATGAAACAGATGGAGGTTCGGTTCCCAACAGGTCAGGAAGTCAGTTGCCGTCCATGTCTGACATGCTGATTTGCTATCCACCTGTCATGGGTAAGATCTGATGTCTTTGCTAAGGTTTTGCTAGGGCTAGGGTTAAACCTCATTGAGTCTTGGAAATTAATGTCTTTGTTTCTGATTTTCTTTTGATTATTATGCTCCATGGATATCAGATGGTGCGTGATGGTGGAAATGACCATGTGGTAACATGCATCCAATGCGGACAAACATTTACCACATGAATTTGTCTGATCAGTCACACTCGCTACCGCCATGGGTTGTAGGTATTATGCCTGTTTTGAAGCAAAATGTAACAAACTATTGTCTGTCAAGCTGGCAGCATTATGCTTCAACAGACGATTAACAAATGACAGGTCGAAGTAAACATGAAATATTAAAGCATGCCAATAACTACCTCGCTCAAGTGTTACTGGGACCATGAGGGCCGCAAAGAATAGTAACACCATAAATGACCATGTAGGTCATAAGTTCAGCAAAGAATAGCAACACTGTAACTGATTATGCAGGTCATAAATTCAGCAAAGAATAGTAACACTGCAACTGACCATGCAGGTCATAAGGGCAGCAAAGTGTAGTAACACTGTAACTGACCACGCAGGTCATAAAGGCAGCAAAGAATAATAAAACTGTAACTTACCCAGCAGGTCATAAAGGCAGCAAAGAATAGTAACACTGTAACTGATAATGCAGGTCATAATTTCATCAAAGAATAGTAACACTAAAACTGACCATGCAGGTCATAGGGCAGCAAAGAATAGTAACACTAACTGACCATGGAGGTCATAATTTCAGCAAAGAATATTAACACTGTAACTGACCATGCATTTTGGTACTCCAAGACCATCAACATAATAGCATTAGTACATTGTAAGTAATGAATGGTATCTATTGGTGGTAAACAAAATGTGAGGAGAGAATTAGATTGGAGTGTGTGTCAGGATCTTATAATTGGCTCGTGTAGCTAACACGTGTGAGACAGTACAAGTATAACGTGATTCGACGTAAGACACAACGACACAACGTTCTATGGATTTATTGCCATATTAAATACAGAACGATAATTACAACAATCTACAATATATAACTCACGACGCTCACAACCACAATACAGCTCACAAGTCTGACGCTCAAGATGACAGTCGTTCGGCTTTCAACCACAGAGATCCACATAAACGCCTTGCTTTCATCACACACGTCCTTCCAGTCTCAGGTCCCAGCTCGGTCTGAGGCTAGCACGCAAACTGCCCACTGCCTCTAGTGGCGTCACGTGGCCTGCGTGCGTCTGTCGTCAGCCTGACCGCTGGTCGCGTGTCAGGTAACAATCTTGCCAGCCGACAATTCTTGTCCGCCGGGTGTCGTAACGATGTTGCTGCATAACTATCCCATGTTAGGCTCTGACATTCTCCCCGGGTACCTCAATGAAAGATGCCATCTTTCATTCATGATGTATGTATATACTGGGGTAGTGTTAACTTCATGTCAGAGACTACCCTTTCCCTGTGTTATGCATGAAAATACATATATGGCATAGAAATATATACGAAAAATGTAAGTTGCATTGAAATGACAAATGAAGTTCAACTTTTAACACAAATCAGGTTTCATCCCCCTGATGGCTGGTTACCTCCATTGCAATAATACCCAGTCAGATCAGTAGTACCAGCTTCTCGCATCTACCTCGCAGCAATTTGAAAAAAACGTAATAATATGGTTGTTTTGCAACAGCCATCTAGCCAGACTGAAATACGGCTTTATTTGAGTCGTATTAAACACTCAAACTCTGACCTCATTTGGCCAGGAGCTCTCATGTTGGTTTGCAATGTTGGCAGCTCTATGACATGCTTGGTGGACGCCTACCCGCTGTGTTAGCCGTTTTAGCAACAAAATGTCTATTTATACGATACACATTAATGAATATGTTTCAAATTATGGCCCTTGGTGTAATTCATAAATGCAAGGGAAGTAATTTTGACATTCAAGAAATTCAATAAATTACAATAATTATTTAATTTCTTAGCGTCATTGCTTGACGTTTCTTCATATTAACGAGAAAAAGTCGGTAATATAAATACATTAATCAAGATATGATTCTAAGATTACACTAATCAAAATAAATAAGTACCCAATTGGTGTATTATATTTTATAGATTCAAAAGGATTTTACAATCGTCATAAGTTTTTGAATATTTGTATATCGTCTGCTAATTTTGCTATACTTTTTAAATTACACCGGAAATACACACGAAACGCAAAATTTAGTTGCTGTTACACTGTCTGAACACAACTGTTCCGGTTTTATTTTGTAACGGATAGTAAAATGTTCTCAAAGTTCGTGTCTGATGTTATAGTATCACAACTTTCGGATTATGATGGAATGTTCTTATTTCCGATGTGTTCACAACTTCTGGATAAAGATTGAATGTTCTTATTTCGGATGTTTTAGTGTAGAACCTTTTGGATTAAGTTCGCTGCAAAGGTGGTGTAGAAGTCACTGTTCAGTCCACATTTGCACACGTCGTTAAAATATCACGGTGAAGAAATTCACACACAGCTGTCACTGTTAACTGGTAAAGTTCGCTTCTGGTAAGTGGTTAAGCGTCTGTGACACTGTTCTTGGTGTATATTTACAGTTAATAATGTTCTCTTTCTAACACACACTACACAACTATACTACACTCATTACATGGCTTAATTAAAATAAGTATATTATACATGTCGGTTTTTAACCGTATCACAATTACAATTATAGACCTTACACAGTAGGTGAATAGAAACAAAATTCACTCATTGGTGGCTGTGTTGGTCTGAGTGTAATAGTACACAATGCACTCAGACATTGCTTACTGGGTCGGTCGGACAACGGGACAAAAGATCGGCAATTGTATTGATTCTGCCGGGAATATGTCGAACTTCGAAACTGTAATTTTGAAGCTTCAAGGACCAGCGAGCAATCATATTGTTGGATGGTACTCCGGCATTTATATACCGTAATGGACTGTTGTCAGTTTCGATGATAAAGTGACGTCCTAGAAGGTATCTGGATAGCTTCGTCACACTTTCTACTAAGGCAAGTGCCTCTAATTGTGGAATGGACCATGCACGCTCTCGAGGCCTTAGTTTTCTTGATATGAAACAAATGGGATGCAGGATGTTGTTGTATTCCTGCAACAGGACTGCCCCAATCGCAACGGAGCTAGCATCTGTTCTCAATCTGAAAGGTAAATGGATGTTGGGCAATTTAAGGATGAGATTATTCGAGTTCTTATCAGAAAAGTATGCCAAAACTTTATGAAATGCATTTCGTAGGCATTCATCGTGTACAACTTTTTCAGGCTTATCCTTAGTTAGTAAATTAGTAAAAACCTCGGTCAGTTCTGAAAAATCAGGAATGAAATTCCTGTAATAGTTGATCAGTCCCAACAAACTGCGGACTTGTTTCTTATTCGTTGGAAGTGACAGTTTTAGAATTTTGGAGACAATTTTGTTGTCTGTCATGACAAAGCCATTGGATATTCTGTACCCCAAAAATGATATCTCTTGGTAAGCCATGCTCACCTTTGAAGGCTTCACTGTCAGTCTGTGCTGTCTGATACGTTCTAGTGTCTGTTCTAGTGTCTTTATATGTTCTGTCATTGTCTCTGTATGGACACAGATGTCGTCGATATAGCAAATGATATTAGGAATGTCAGCTAGGAGGAGTCGTGTCATGCGTACGAATGTGGCTGGGGCATTGACTAGCCCAAATGGAAGTTTGCACCATTCGTACAGTCCCCAAGGCGTGGCGAAAGCTGTTAGATGTCTGCTGTCTTCATGTACAGCTATCTGCCAGTAACCTTTAGACATGTCAAGCGTCGTAAAGAACTTAGCGTCAGTCAGTTCTGTCAGAAGATCGTCAGTGTTTGCCATTGGTTCAAGATCTAAAACAGTTATTTTGTTCAGTTTTCTGTAGTCGATGCAAAGTCGTATTGTGTTGTCCTTTTTGCGTACAATGACCATGGGTGAAGAGAAGTCTGATAGGGATCGTCTGATGATGTTGTTTTTTTCTAAGTTGATGATTTCCTGATGTAGTTGTTCCTTGTAATGTAATGGTATGGTGTATGGTCTGCATCTTATGGGTGTGTTTGATGTGAGTGTGATGTGATGCTGTACTAATTCTGTTTGTCCTGGGTTGTCTGAAAAGATGGTGTTGTACTGTTGTATCAACTGTTTGCAACTGTTTGTCTCTGCTTGACTTAAGTTTGGATTGATCTTGATCTCATTCAAGCAGTTTGTCGTGTCTAATGTAGGTGTTGGAATCTCGTCGCTAGAATCGTCATCTTCGTGATCTATTATCACGGTGCAAGCTGTCGTATCGTCTTGTTCGTTGTCTCTGTTGTGGTATGGTCTTAGCATATTTATGTGAAATATTTTGTGTTTGTCTTTTACTAGGATCTCGTAGTCTACAGGTGAGATTTGTCTTGTCACTTTAAAAGGTCCCTGCCAAGAATCAGTCAGTAGCTGTCTGTCACTAGGTAGTAGTAGTAGAACGTCCTGTCCAGGTGTCAATGTTATAGTCCTGTTACCTTTGTCTGCGTACTGTCTGTACGTAGCACCAGATAGTTTTAGTGCATTTTTAGCAATTTCACATGATTTAATAATCCTTTCACGCAATGATGTTACATACAAGAATGATGATATGGGTTTAAGTACTGGAGTAGAATCAGTTAACATTTGGTGATAAATTGTTAATGGGCCTCGTGGTTTGGCACCATAGATTAGTTCAAAAGGAGATAAACCGGTACTAGAATGTGGTACCTCGCGATAAGCAAAAAGGACAGCTGGTAAGTATACATCCCAGTTATTGGGGTGATCTTGAGTTACTTTTGCAAGCATGTGCTTCAGATCCCCATTAAGCTTTTCTATAATCCCGCTCGAGTGAGGATGATAGGGGCTATTGAAGACTTGCTTCACTCCTAACATTTTGGTGAAAGCTTGGGTCGATGCGGCAATAAACTGAGTGCCTCTATCAGACTGGATAGTATCTGGAAACCCAATTCGGGAGAAGATATGGAAGAACACTTCCATGATGTCGTTGGCAGTAATGTTCTTTAGCGGAATAGCTTCTGGCCAGCGGCTACATTGATCAATAAAAGTTAGAATATATTTATTCCCTCTAGTTGTTGTATGACTAAGAGGGCCCACAATGTCAACTGATAATTTTTCAAAAAGGTCGACTGGCTAAGTCAGTGACTTGTAACTTTGCCTGTGGGTGTTTACCTTTTTTTACTAGTTTCTGGCATGTATCACAACTTCTGCAATATGTTTTTATGTCATTGCAAAATTTTGGCCAATGAAACTGTGTCAATAGTCTTGACCTGGTTTTAACATATGCCATATGACCTGCAAAAGGTATATCGTGAGCAAGATGTAAAGCTTGCTTGCGATAAGTAGTTGGCAACATAGTTTGCTTTGTTGTAATGTCACCTCTGGTGTAATACCTGGTGAGTATATCATTGTGTAAAGCAAAATGCCATTTCGCATTTTTGGTTACTCTTGCCTTTTTGCCGATCAGGTCAAAGTACTTTGACAGTGAAGGATCAGCTTTTTGAGCTGTTATGAATGCTTCCTTCATAGAGTCACTAGGTGGTAATTCTGGGCTAAGCATTTGTATAGCCTCAGTTTGGTTACTTTCATCTTGCACTCTAGCAGTAGCTCTTGTTACTGCGTTCACACACTCAATGACATCAGATGATGATGGAATGATATCGTTAATGATGTGATGCGAACTTAGTGCTGCATTAGCTAACATACATTCAATAGGTGATATGACATTTGGTGGTGATGTAGTGTTATCATCAATACATAGTGATGTTATGTCATGGTTATGAGGTTTGTCTTTCACCTCAGGTAAGTTTCCTATGATTATATCGCACACTGGGTTTGTAAGTGCCGCGCACTTTACTTTCCCGGTGAGGAAAGGTGTTTCAATGTATGCCCATGCTAATGGATATTTCTCAATATTGCCTGAAAATGTTCTACATGTAATGTGCCTGCCTGTATAGTCTGTAGGCGTTATGAATGTTGTTTTCAGGCCAATAAGTGTACTTCCGGTGTCGCGAAGTACTGTAGCAAACTTGCCATTAACATACCCGTGATAGATGTCTAATCTGCCTTTTGAGTCTATTACCAAGTTAGCTTCCTCATTGGCAATAGGGATGGCGTGCCCGCATGTTAGGATACAATTTTCATAAAAGGTATTACAGACAGTGCATTTGTTAGCACTAAATACATCACAAGCCTGTGCTGCATTCACAGGATGTTTTTCTGGATTTTCGTCTTCTGACGCTGAGCTATCGAACAAGGCGGCATTGGCTTTGTTGGTCATATGCCTGCCTCTACAATCCATGCGATGGTGCCCGTAAGCCTTGCAGAGAAAGCATTTACGTAAACTTTTGAACGATTTACGTTCTCTGTCTTGTTTGTTTACCATATTTTGCAAGTATGTTTGGTACCCTGGGTTTTTATCGCACATCTCGTTCAAATGGTGAGAAAATTTACAATGAATGCAATGTCTAAATTTCTCAGAGGTAGGCCTGTTTGGTTTTTGCCTACTATAGTTTTTCTCATAGTTGGCCGCTGCTACCCAGTTGCTGTCAGTAGCTTCAGTGGCAAAGCACTGTTTGTTGGCCGTGTAATAGGCCGACCCACGTCTTTCCATTTCTTCCACACTTGTGCATTCATTCTCCTGTAAGAACTTAGAAAAAGATGATGGGATAGAAGAAATGATTTTATCTCGAATGATGAGATCTTCTAATCTATCATAACTTTTGTTAATTTTGGCTGCTGAAGTCCATTTGCTGAAAACATCTCGGACTAAACAGAGGTAGTCAGAGAACGTTTGAGTTGATTTTGGACTCAATTTACTGAATTGTTCTCTGTAACCTGCCTCGTCTAACATGAAATGTGCCATTATCTTAGATTTAATATAATGGTACTCTTTTCTGAGGTCTTTGGGGATGGTTTCAATGACTTTAAGAGGTTCCCCAGATAGACTCCTCATATATAGAATATTCCATTCAGAAAGTGGAACTTGGTAATGTTCCATTAAAGTCTCAAAATTTTGGGTAAAGGCTGCTATGCAGTCACCCGAGGTATAGTTACGTACGATACCTTGATACTTCTTATACTGGTTTTCTTTTTCCAGTCTTTCAGATTTCTTTGACTCTTTATTCATTGCAGTCTCAGTGTCAAGTTGTTTCATTTTCAACTGTAATTCTAGTTCTTCTCTCTTACTCTGAGCTGCTATTTCTGCTTTTTTAAGTTCACTGTCTATCTCAGCTTGCTTTGTCTTTGCAGCCATTTCTACAAACGCCTTGCTTTCATCACACACGTCCTTCCAGTCTCAGGTCCCAGCTCGGTCTGAGGCTAGCACGCAAACTGCCCACTGCCTCTAGTGGCGTCACAATGTCGACAAGGTCAAACGGTGACAAGTTTCACAAATCACAAATGTTTTACACGTTTACAGGATCAAACAATATGTACTGTACATTACTAATTGTTTTACACCAATTTAAACAATGTAGTAATGGATCACAATGAGACTTTTACGATCACATTTACATAACTATAACCTTGACAAATTTTACAAGTTCAAGAATTATAGTTTTAAATCGTTAATGACGTATGGTTTAAACAACACACGTCTACATAAATTCGGTTCTTAAACAAGGACGAGCCCCCACGTCCACACATGTCAGGATCTTATAATTGGCTCGTGTAGCTAACACGTGTGAGACAGTACAAGTATAACGTGATTCGACGTAAGACACAACGACACAACGTTCTATGGATTTATTGCCATATTAAATACAGAACGATAATTACAACAATCTACAATATATAACTCACGACGCTCACAACCACAATACAGCTCACAAGTCTGACGCTCAAGATGACAGTCGTTTGGCTTTCAACCACAGAGATCCACACAAACGCCTTGCTTTCATCACACACGTCCTTCCAGTCTCAGGTCCCAGCTCGGTCTGAGGCTAGCACGCAAACTGCCCACTGCCTCTAGTGGCGTCACGTGGCCTGCGTGCGTCTGTCGTCAGCCTGACCGCTGGTCGCGTGTCAGGTAACAATCTTGCCAGCCGACAATTCTTGTCCGCCGGGTGTCGTAACGATGTTGCTGCATAACTATCCCATGTTAGGCTCTGACAGTGTGGTTGGGGTCAGATTGTCTCGTGGGACAAACCTATCTGAGGGAGGTTGGGGTCAGTTTGTCTCATGGGACAAACCTATCTGAGGGAGGTTGGGGTCAGATTGTCTCATGGGACAAACCTATCTGAGTGAGGTTGGGGTCAGATTGTCTCATGGGACAAACCTATCTGAGGGAGGTTGGGGTCAGATTGTCTCACAGAACAAACCTATCTAGGTGAGGTTGGGGTCAGGTTGCCTCATGGGACAAACCTATCTGAGTGAGGTTGGGGTCAGATTGTCTCATGGGACAAACCTATCTGAGTGAGGTTGGGGTCAGATTGTCTCATGGGACAAACCTATCAGAGTGAGGTTGAGGTCAGATTGTCTCATGGGACAAACCTATCTGAGTGAGGTTGAGGTCAGATTGTCTCATGGGACAAACCTATCTGAGTGAGGTTGGGGTCAGATTGTCTCAGGGACAAACCTATATGAGTGAGGTTGGGGTCAGATTGTCTCATGGGACAAACCTATCTGAGTGAGGTTGGGGTCAGATTGTCTCACAGAACAAACCTATCAGAGTGAGGTTGGGGTCAGATTGTCTCACAGAACAAACCTATCAGAGTGAGGTTGGGGTCAGATTGTCTCATGGGACAAACCTATCAGAGTGAGGTTGGGGTCAGATTGTCTCACAGAACAAACATATCAGAGTGAGGTTGGGGGCAGATTGTCTCATGCGACAAAACTATCAGAGTGAGGTTGGGGTCAGATTGTCTCACGGGACAAACCTATCTGAGTGAGGTTGGGGTCAGATTGTCTCACAGAACAAACCTATCAGAGTGACGTTGGGGTCATGACTTCCCTCCTGGCCCTGTGCCGAAGTACTACCCCCACTGGAATCTTGTTGCAGAGCTCTTCTTCCCCTCTCGCAGCCCCGAGAACAGCTGGATATGCAAGTCCAGTACTAGAGCTCCACATCTGTGGCGAGGACATGTATGCGGTGTAACTGTATGCATTGTTGTCTCTTGTAAAGGGCACCATAATTGTCTCTTGTAAGTGGCACCATTGTTGTCTCTTGTTTATAGCACCATTTGTTGTCTCTTGTAAATGGCATCAATGTTTGTACATATATATGTTTGACAAACAGATTACTACGCATGGCAACATCAAGCTCACGGGTCCTGGTATATCAAAGCCATCGTTCAGATATTCATGCGCTACGCTAAAAATGAAGATGTGTGTACCATGTTAAACAGGGTAAGTAGTCACTGAACTGTTTACAGTGTTGTCATTTGTTATCTAGTTTTTAGCCATCACTGTCACCTCACATTTGGCCTGTAGGTCTATATGGCTGCATAATATGGACTCTAACCTAGATACGGTTGAAAGACCACAGAAGCTTTTGAAGTGTGGAAATGATGAAATGGAGACGTTGTTAAAGACATAGAGGCAAAAATACAACAGTTGAACAGTTTACAAAATTAATTTTTGTTTTCTTGATTACAACTGACTGGAATCTGCTGTTAGAAATACTGAAGGGAACAATCTAGTGGACAAAGAAAAGAGAATGTTCTAGAATGAACTGTAATGTTCTAGAAACACCTAAGGTTAATAAATGTTTGTAGTTTAGTAGTTTTAGTCATTTGTTCATTTTTTCAGATCAAATTCATGAGCAGTGATTTGAGTCAGTGTTCTATATTTGGTGCTAGTTTTGTCTCCACTTCCACAAATGTCCTAGACCCTCTTGACTTTTCTCTTCTTTTATATCTTTGTCTGTTCCCTGTCTTTGTCTATATTGCTACCTAAATATGTGTAAGATTCCACCTCTTTGAGTGAGGGAGTCTCCGTGGTGAAGTGGTCAAGCCATCTGGGCCACATCGTTCTATTCATGGATGCATTTTTTTAGACTCCTGGGGGTCATTGCTGGAGGTATGGAGTTCATGCTTTGTGCAACGCTTTTGGCAGTTTGCTGTGGAAAGAGACTGAGCCATATGGGGTAAATACCCTGGTGCAATGAAATCGACTCTGTCGACTTTTAAGCAACTTTTTTAAGCGACCTCTTGGAGTGAGGTTTCATCAAGGAAATCATCTGCTTCATTTATTCTCATCAACTTTGTCTTTCCCTATGAATTTGAGACCTAATTTTAGTGGCCTCCCATCACATGTGTTTAATGTATCCAGTATTTGTGTGTAATGTTCTATTTTCATTAGCCTCTTGCACATGATCGTTATTAGTTTCTCTGGACTCCACTATATTTGCAAGATTTGTTGCAGAAGCCACATCTCCACTGCCACCAATCTTTTCCTTGTTTGTTCATTTGCATTCAAAGATCCACTGCCATACCCCAGAACAGGTTCATTATAACGTTTCAGTACCCTCTTCCTGACATTCAGTAGATGTGATTTATAACATAGGATACTTTTCCTTTTCGTTGTCTGAAATGCAAGAAGATAGATTGAATCGAGTAATTTTTTTCAACATCGTTGGTAACTATATGATGAGCTCTGCCAACCTGGTACGAGCTGGTAGAAAATACACAAGTGAAGAGGTTTAAACATGAACTCTTAAAGGACATGAAGGTTTGTTTAATTTGCTGTTAAAGATTAAGGGTTAATTATTTTCATAGTTTGCACAGCTATATAGACAGATGGTAACAGATGGGATATTTAAAATGTGTAATCAGGGGGAAACAAAACAAATAACTTCATAGAAATTATGCCACAATGAACACTTGGATATGTTAGCCACAAATACTGATCTCTATTTCTTTATGAGTTTATTATAAAGAACTCTTTTTGGCAAGAAACACTAACAGTGTCATATATAATGTTTCCCCAGGTTAACCATTTAGTGTCTAGGAAAGTGTCTGAATCGTGTTTGAATGAAATGAACCAGATGTCACAGATGTGCGAGTATAAGAGCATCCTCTGCTATCCTCACTTTTACCTCTTTCCTGGGATTGCCATCAAGAATACCCCCTCAACAGAACCTGCAGAATCTGGTGGTGAACAGGAGGTAATAGGTAGCCAGGGACAACAAACACAATTTGAGAGCCCTGACAGACAACTGAGAAGACAATATGTGTCAGATATTGTTGAATCTGTAGCTAAGTTGAATATTGTATAAATATTTCTTAGTAACAGCACAAGAACACACTGGCTTCTACTGTGTCCTGATTGCACACATGTTTGTTACATTCTACTGTGTCCTGGCTGCACACGCAAGCCTCCTTAACTTGACCAGATCTCATATTGGCACAGACCACAACAGATCTCACCTTCCAGCCCTCACCCAAACACAATCCGGAGACTTACATTGACAACCACAGACCCATCTTGGTCCTGTGATGTTGCCTGCACCAAACGGTCAATTTTCAGTTGTCACTCATTCCCAAGGTGTAAATCAGAGATCACAAGGTCTGATGAGCGCACAAATGTGGACTTTCAATGCCAAAACAGGCAAGTGAATAAATGGTTCAACGGTTTATCAAATTAAGAACTTGGGATTAAATATTTATATATAGATTGTCATGTTGTTACTGGGTGTTGTAAACTGAGAATTACTGTTGTCTAGGATATATAACTCCGGGAAGGTTAACCCGGTCAACAAATGCCCACAGAAGTCAGATGTGTCGGCCTAGCGGTGCAAGAACAGCTCTGCTGTAAACAGGCACAACGCAATCATGTCCGAAAAAAAAACAACTCAGGATTAACGCAGAAGGGCAATAACTCTGATGCTTCTCGTCACCTGGCTCACTTCCACTTGCTGCTGACAGATGCACTCAGTTGAGTGGACAAAACACACTGCGGCAGCTGGACAATGTTTATTCCTTAGTGAGGTGTACACAAAACTATCTCCACAGCCAGCTGAGTTGTTCTTGCACCTGATATGCTGACACTCATGCACTGTCATCTGCCGACATTAACACTTGATAGCCATTTCTTGTATTCTCACTGACATGCCAGTGACATTGTCACTAACACACTCACATTTTCTGCTGTCGGAAACCTATGAAAGACCACTGGTGAATAGTTCATCTTCCTGCAACAGTCTAAATAGCACTTACTGTATGTTGATGTACTGGTGTGTTGATTCTAGCTGTCACATGAAGTCACTGTCAATCTTGATGTTGTCAGTTCTTCGGTATATCGAGTAGATGAATTGTGTAGAAATATCACTGAAGTCTCTGTGTATCTTGATGTTGTCAGCTCTTCAGTATATCGAGTAGATGAATTGTGTAGAAATATCACTGAAATCTCTGTGTGTCTGTTCTGTAAGCTGTCTGTGCCCTGAATGTCTAGTCCAGCAAACTTGCCAGCTCGAGTCATCACCAGTGACTGCTACGTATCCCGTGATTTGGTGAGCT
Organism: Cepaea nemoralis; assembly: GCA_014155875.1. Lineage (NCBI taxonomy): Eukaryota > Metazoa > Mollusca > Gastropoda > Stylommatophora > Helicidae > Cepaea > Cepaea nemoralis. Next base: position 137,831 of record JACEFZ010006356.1, on the reverse strand, counting down.
AATTGAGTACTACTGCTCCTGTGTTTGTCCTAGTGTTTTCCCAGCATTAACCCATGCAGTTCCTGTGTCATGGGTTGTCGTGTATGATGTTTGCTCTACTAACTAGGCCTGTATTAACCCATTTCTGTCCATGACATTATGAGCCCCATTTTCTAAAATGTGCCTGCACGCTTTCTAAGTTTGATCAGCCTACTGTCTGTCATTTACAGAAAATTGTGCAGTCACTTTTGGTCAACTCATACATGCATACTCATTCCTTTGCATGTTGACATTTGCAGTGACATGTTCTCACACATCAGCCAAATGACATGACATAGTCAATAAATACATAAATTCAAACCCCATCTAACAACCTGGGTCATCATGTAACCTGACCTTTCTTTGCCTTCAGAGTCCTCAAGTCTACCTATCATGAGTTCTACATTTCCAGTGGAAACACTCATGCAGCAGTTCCGTTCCTGATACCTCATGACACGCATGAGAAACCTGTCATCCTTCCACAAAAAGTCGCTTAAAAGTCGACAGTGTCGACTTCATTGCACCAGGTTTTATCCCATATAGCTCGGTCTCTTTCCACAGCGCAGAAAGCGTCGCACAAAGAACAAACTCCGAAGCTCTAGCGACGACCCCCAGGAGTCTCCGAAAATTTTCACTCGTGAACCGAAGGACGTGGCCCGGAATCGAACCCACAACCTTCGGAGCCTGAGTCAAATGGCTTGACCACTTTGCCACAGAGTCATCTCGACTCTTGGTGAATGTGTGAGTCTTGGTTATCTCTCTTATGAACACTGTTATTGTCTCATTTCTCGACATGGAATATTAGTATGCTTCATATTCCAAAGCGAGTTGTCCTTTTCCTCTTGTGAGCTTTTTTTCATGATTTTGCCTTACAAATGCTTTGTAATTTCGGAGAGGGAAGTGTGGTTGTATGCTCCATCTGGGTTTTTCATATCATCCTTTTGGTGACTCACAAATAGGCATTTACTTTTATGTACTCATTTCTGGTGATAGTACCTGAAATAGTTTACATTCAAAATAAACCATAGCTAATTGCTCTGTGTAAGCATGTTATTTCAATTCAATGAGTAGTTTACATTCAAGTTATATATTTGTGACCTTGTTCTTTGAATTTCTTACCATTAAGTTCGGGTGGGATAGGACACATTAGGTAAGATAAATGATGGTAGAATACCAAAGGACATCATTTTGGTGAATTACAGATGGGTAAGAGATCTCATGGTCAGCCTCTACTACGATACAAATATGTGTGTAAGCGGGACACAATTGATACAGGCATTGTTAATGCACATTGGGAACAATTTGCCACTGAACTGATGTAGGGAGGCAAAGATCAGACATGGAATAAAGACTTGATTTCAAATAGGGCACACAATGAGCGTGAGAGATGTAAGATGGTGTGTGATGGTGGAAATGACCACATGTTCACATGCATTCATTATGAATGAACATTTACAGCATAAATTGTTCTGATTAGTCACGTTCCTACTGCCATGGGTTGTAGTTATTATGCCTTTTTTAAAGCAACAAACTATTGACTGTCAAGATGGCAAAGTGCCAATGTTGTTTTGATAATTATGTAGTCTCTCGTCAAAACAGAGGAAGTTTTGGTGTCGTTTGTTGTGTCTAGTGTGCAATATCAAGAACCTTCATATTCCAACTGTATAAAACATTGTAGTGATTAACAAAAGTTAGTTGATCTAATTATATTATTAAATCGTCAATCTGGCATGCGTATCCATCAATGTATGTTTCTTTTGCTGTAAGGTGTTGTAATTTTTCCAATACATCAGTTTTTGCAAGTCTTTCAAGTATATCAGTTACAATCGATCGTCCTTGATAGAAGAATTCTGAAACATTGTAAGTTAGAATGTGTATAAATGGCACACAATAGTTTGTAAAATGGAGTTATACCTCTCCATAACACAAAGCCTGGGCTGAATTTAGAGACCATGTGTTGCCCATGCACATGATCCCTCTCTCAGCCTGCCTAGTTTACTCCAGAGGAAAGGAACAAGACAAGCTGCAGAAGCTGCTGGATCAGCAAAGCAATACTCTAACTGTCCACCAGTCAGAGCTTCCATCCTAGACCAGTTGCTGACCAAGGCTTAGGGTTTGGTCTGCCCTGCCATGACATTTAATCTTTAGGTTGCATTTCCTCGCTCTAGGGTAAGGTTTGTACCCTCCCAATTGCACTCCTCCGCCTGAAGCCATTGGCACAATTTTTCTCAGTCTGTTGTCACTTTCTGATTATTGTTTGTTTTGGTATTATAGTCTGCTGAGTAAGTCTGCTAGATTATTATCTTTGGCATGTATGTGAGAGATAATAAAGTCGAAATCTTGTAACAGGAAGAGAGCATCTGTGAATTCTTTAATTGTTAGGATAACCTCCTTAATGACATTGAGTGACTTGTTGTCTGAAAGCACAAGGGTTTTTCTACCAAGAAGGTATTTAGAGAATTTTGTCACAGCTTCAACTAAGGATAAAGCTTCACGTTCTGTGACAGCATATTTATGTTGTCTATCTGTAAGTTTTCTGCTCGAGTAAAGAACTGGGTGTAATTTGCTGTCATTAGTACTGTAATAGAATTGAAGACAGAGCATAGAAGCTAGCGTCTGTCTATAATATGAAGTCCGTTGTAATGTCAGGTAGCTTTAAGATTGGTAGTTTACTAAAGATGGTTTTGTCAGGCTGTGGTAGCTTTCCACTGACTCCCGTCAGCTTCTTCATGACCAGGTACACTGCTGTGAGATTAGGGACAGATCTAAACTCGTCTGGATCGTTCATATTGTAATGCCTCTACAATGATATTTCCCATGGCCCTGCGTTTTCTGTCATGAGTTTTTCAGTCTCCATACTGGCCACAACTCTCTGAGTATGGCCAAATCTTTCACCCATGTAGAAATGTGGACAACAAAATATGGAATGGTACTGGTTAGTCTGTCCATCACATCTTACAGAAACAGCTGACCACACAGCCAGGGTCCATCTCCTTAAGGTTGCGGCAACTAATACTTCTACCTCGTCCCCCTCCCACATTCTCTGCTAGATGTCAATCTGCAATTAATGTACATACATCTAAAAGCCTCAGGAAACACACTGGAACCCTCATTATGACAAGGTAAATTCCTGAATTTTTTAAAAGCTTCTAGACCAGGTGGAGCTATGGACACATACATTGAAATATTTTGCATTTTAATTGACAAATAAAACAAACTACACACACACTCTCTCTCTCTGACTTGCAAACAGAATCTCCCAATGTTTTAAGAATTCAAACAGGCCAGACAAGTGTGCAGCCACAGCATGCAATATACACATTCTTCCACACAACAGGTTTACAAAGAAAACTTGGCTGAATGAATTGTGCCCGTGGCAACACATACAAGCAAGTCAGCTAAGAAGGAATTTTTATTGATGAATTTAATGAAAACTTAAATACATTAATATCCTTTCCTAGGGGAAACGAACAAACTTTATGTTCAAAGGTCACAAATTGGGCACGCAGGCCGGTCTTACATTCGGCCCTTCCAATCACTCATCTTTCCTACATCAATTAACTATTTTGCATGTTACATTCACATAGGGAAAAATGTCAAATGAATGTTGTGAACATAAACAATACATATTACCATGTTATGAGACAGGCAGGCAAGCAGCCAGACACACATACACAGCACGTGCATAAACACATACCTCCAGACACACATCGTTTACGCAAACTCTATGTACCCACTCAATAAGTCACAAACACACACCCCTTGTATACACATATACTCACAACAGCAAACTCACTATCCGAAGTTTACTGTACATACATAACCTCTCTCTCTCTCTCTCCTCTCTCTCTCTCTCTCTCTTCTCTCTCTCTCTCTCTCTCTCTCTCTCTCTCTCTCTCTCTCTTTCTCTCTCTCTCGCTCTCTCTCTGTACATCCACACAGTCACACACACTTCCTTACATACACACACACACACATATACCCACTCACAGTTACAAACACTAAGTCATCCTCTCTCTCTCTCTCTCTCTCTCTCTCTCTCTCTCTTCAGTCTCTCTCTCTCTCTCTCTCTCTCTCTCTCTCTCTCTCTCTCTCTCTCTCTCTCTCTCTCTCAAGCCCATATACATATTCAATCATTCTTTAAACCACTCCCGTATACAAACATTCCTTCACACAGTCACTCAAACCAATATACTCAAACTCCCACACAATATTGCTTGGCTAGCAAATCCATTACGTGGAAATTCCGAATCAAAAGCTCATGGTGTGGGCGTCATCAAAGGTGGAAAAAGCGTCCCAGTGGCACGAAATGGAATATTGCTTTGGATAGCAAATCCATTACGTGGAAATTCCGAATCGAAAGCTCATTGTGTGGATGTCATCTGCAGACCGTATTCTTCTGGTTTCCGGAGGAACAGCCTATATATACGGCCCAATATACGGAAGTGAGGCTAAGCAGCCATGTGCGGGACGTGACGATTCCTTGGTTGAGCCCAGTACCAGAGCTCTGTGTGTCGGCTCTGCAAGTATGGAAACCTCCTTGGATGGCGGGGAATGCCCATGGTTTGCCCTCGACTTCCCTTGAGGGCTGACCGTTATGTCTTCGGCTGTTCTAAACGGGGCAGCTGGGATGGGGGAATAACACCACAACAGTGAGAGTCAAACGTCTTACTAAACCCCCAGGAAGGTTAACCCGGTCAACAAATGCCCGCAGAAGTCGGATGTGACGGCGCAAGAACGCAGCTCTGCTAGTAAATAGGCACAACGCAATCACTTCCGGAAAGAAAAAAAAACTCTCCGGATGAACGCAGCAGAAGAAGAAAACTCCCTCACTTTCGGACTCACACCCACCACCACACACATGTACCCACCCACCCACCCTGCACATACATACCAACACTCTTATCCACCCAGTTACACAACCACTCACACATCATCCACTTTCCCACCCACAAACACACCTACATCCACTCACCCACAAACAACCCACCCACCCACCCCGAAGTTTTAATATTGTACATGTGAAAATCATGATAATATAATATGAAAGATGAGGATACACAAAAAAATATAGAAAAACATGTAGAATGTATACGTTCAACTCTCGTTTCTCACACTCACACATCCACCCCACCCCACACACCCACACCCACAGATTAACCTCACCCAGCCACACACTCCACCCAGCCACACAAACAAAGACACACACACACACACGTTCAACTCTCTTTTCTCACTCACACTCACCTACCAAAAAAAAAAAAGCATTGATGCTCTATCTTGCTGGAACCACGCTTCTTCAATTTCGCATTCTTTCAGCTGTTCTAAAAAAAAAAAAAAGGTTCCAGAATATCAGTTTAGTTTTAGTCGTTGGATCAACATCACGGCACACGGTTTAACCCATAAGTGCTCCGTTTTCCTCCAAACTCAAACCTGAGATTTTTAACTCGAAATGTTGCCCGGGCAGCGCCGTTAGGCTACTCTTTTCGATTTCCAACTGCCAAGGGATTTTCTACGTGCGCAACAATACACACGGGCGTCCGATCTCACTACCCAGAGACCAGGGGAAAATTTTATTACTGGAGCAGGTGGATTTTTAAAGTAAATCCCGGTCCTCACCGGGGCCTGAACCTGGGACCTCCAGCACTCGAGGCGGACACCATACCTCGAGACCACTCAGCCCCCCTTGAGTATATCAGTACGTACCGATCGGCATTTAAGAAAATTGAAGAAAATTGCTCCAATAAAACGTTTTCTACTAACAGCATAGAATAGATGGCGAGACATATAATTGGTTTGACATCAAGCAAGGAGTCCGTCGGGGATGTGTGCTGTCCGTCCCCCTATTTGTTTAACCTGTACGCCGAAAATATAATGAGAAATGTAAGAGATGATATAAACAGGGATGCCCTAAATATAGGTGGTCATGACATACCAGAGATTGGGTATGCTGATGATACAGTATTTGAATTGTTATCCACAACACAGCATGGTATAGAAAACCTAATAGCCTCAACCCAATTGAATAGTGAAAAATCACAACATAGCAAAAACGAAGATAATGCATACAGATAAAACTACTATGGAAAAGAAATATATGTTAATGAGGAAAAATTGGAGGTGGAGAATCTGACAGTGGTGGACAATTTTGAATATCTTGGGTCAGTTGAGTTGAGTTGAGTTAAGAATCAACATCACTGCACTCAGAACATTCCAATACGTGCTCCGTCCCCTCGTTCAACAGCCAGCGAAGAATCATACTACTAATCGTACCGACCACTACCTGATTAAAAGTTCTCCTGGTCTTCCCTCTCAGTTTTGAGATTCTTCTAGAACCCCTGCCGATCCCCGCAATGTCATTCTTTCCACATATGAGTTCTCAATCTGTTCCTCCGCCTTCTCCACCTGGTCCCACAAGCGCACGACCACCTCCCCCTTGTCCATAGGCAAACTACCATCAAGAGGGGCATTCCCTGCTAGCCTATCAGCCTGTTCATTCCCCCGTACCCCCGCATGGCCAGGGCAAAATATTCATACAATTCTCACAATCTGTGACCTCTGAAGCGACGAGAGCCATTCCACACGAAACATTCCTTTCTCCACCTTATTAACATACTCTTTGAATCCGTAATGAATACAACGTGTGTTGCAGTGGTCTCCTCTAGCCACCGGAATGCCGCTGTTACTGCCTCCACCTCCATTCTCATGCTGGAGGTCGTAGTCTCATTTGCCAGACTTTCCTTTTCAAGACTCGTTCATTAGCCTTTGCAATAAAGCCCCAGCCACTACGTCTGTTTCTCACCACTGACCCATCGGTGTAGATGACTATGTCACCTTGATGTGTGTTACTCTGGATCAGCTGTTGCACTTCAAACTCAGTGCGGCCCGCTGCCCATTCTCTGCACTCACGACCCAGTGTTATTATTACATTGTGCCAGTCCGTGATGTCTTCCGGACTTCAACCCACTCTCTTTCACGATTGAAGGTCTCTAGATCACACACCAGACGTATAGAAAGTTCTGACTGTGCCATCCAGGACCTGCATGCAGCGGGTGATCCCTATCTGCGGCAACTCTCAGGTACTATTTGGCCTGAAGGACCCTATGCCTATCCGTCATTGTTGGTAGCGCCAGGATATGCCTCATGCATATAATTGGTGTGTTCTGTGTGCACCCCAGGATTAACCGCATGGCAGAATTCTGTATGCGCTCCAACCTTTCAAGCTGGCTCTTGGGTCATTGATTACCAACAACGGTGACACAATTAAAGAAATTAAACGACGACTATCAATTGCTCTCCAGAGACTAAAACAACTGAATAAATTATGGAGTGGGACAGACAGAACTACAAAAATTAGATTTTTAAGAGCATGCATCTTTCCCATTGCAACATACGCCTGTGAGACCTGTACACTTACTAAACAAGCTGAACAACGCATAAATGCCTTTGAATATAAATGTTATAAACGAGTTCTAAGAATATCTCGGGTAAAGAAAAGAACAAATGCATCCATACTTGACTTCAGAAGCTGAATATTGAAGAAGGCTGGCTATTAAAGACGATAAAACAAAGACAATTGAAATAATTTGGTCACTTGAAACGTCATGAAAGTTCGGAGAGAACAATAATGGAAGGGTATATGCCTGGGAAGAGAGGAAGAGGAAGGCCAAAGAGAAGATGGGTGCAGGATGTGGCGGATGATCTCCAGATGGGTGTATCAGACGCGGGACATCTTGCTTATGATCGAGAGGTTTTCCGGAAGGTTGTTATGGGAGCGAGGTTCTGCAAAGGACATGCTACTGAATGAATGAATGAACTATAACAGCACACCACACCCCAATTTTCTCATCGTGCAGAGGAGCTTCACGAAATGCATTTTGATTAAAAGTGCTCCTAATACGCTTATTTTGGTTATTAACTTATCAAGATAGATGAAACCACGCCTCACCAGAGACGAATGTTTCGTCGAGAATTGACTCGTCTTTTTTTTTTTTTTTTAGCTAAAAATGCTTGAAACCACTTCAGAGACAACAAAAATCCTGTATGGGTGAAAATGTAATAGTTGTTTAAGAATGAAGTGCACTGTGCTCACTGATATGTTCAATTGTTGCGAAATTTTCCTTAAGTATTTGCTTGGACTTTCCAGGATTCTGTCTGGGATATCCGACGTTTTTCTCCAGACACAGCAGGCCTACCAGATAGTGGAACATCTTCCACATTTCCCGTAGCAAGGAACTTATTCAACAAATTTCTAACCGTTATGTAATGGGAAATCGGGAAATGGTTTATCGGGAAATCTTGCTATAAATCTTTGAACAACCATCCGTGTGTAAGCATCCACCGCCATTTCGAAACACTTGTTCAACGAAGAAAATGTTTTCTTTCGTTGATAATACTATTCTACTTGGAGTGCAAAAAATGTTATGGGAAATAAAGTCAACCAGCACTGGCCCTACATCAAAGAAGATCTGCTACGAGAGCAAGAGGACGCCCGAGAAGAAAATGGATTGATGACATCAGACATTGTTGTACAATCACGAGGAATGACACTATCAAGTGCCACCTATCGGGCACTGGAACGCAACTTATCCCCCCCCCCCCCCACGACGCTTGACGGCAAAAGTGGAAGACGATGATGATGATGAGTAAAGAACAAACAGGTATTAATAGTTACTAAGAAAGCGCTCTACATCACAATCTTCCTACCAACTCAATGCTACCAATGACTAACATGGACAATGACAAACCAACACAGAACTGGTGTCGTGAGCCGCTATACGCTGCGGGATTTGCTGAGGAGGGGATCCGAGCACTTATGGACAATGGTTCGAAGTGCAATGAGGATGATCTGTCGACTAACTAATTAACTAACTGACAATGACAGAAAAATCACAACAGAAATGAGATTCCTGAGAAGAATACTCAATATATCAAGAAGAGAGAAATTTAAAGTCGACAGGGTCGACTTCATTGCACCGGGTTTTATCTCATACGGATCGGTCTCTTTCCGCAGCACGGAAAACGTCGCACAAAGCACGAACTCCGTAGCTCTAGCGGGAGAGAGAAATTTAGAAATGAAGAAATAAGTGAGGATTACATCAGCGCTAGATTTTATCAGAAGACAGCAAGTGAAATTGTTTGACCATGTGACTAGGTTACCAACTAACAGTATCTGTTGTTTGTCCATCAAGAATGATGATGACCATTCATTTCATCCAGTGGGGTTGAAGGTATAGAGCCATGGGTTCTAAGATGACTGATAAGGCCTATTTTGGCTCGAAATGTTCTTTGACAATGTGGGCAAGGAATGCTTGACGTTTCTGGAGGAGGATTTCCTGCAGTGGTTTTTCTGTCCTGCCTTTTCTTCACAGCTCTTGCAGTCCTGGTTGCCTCACATATGACTGCACCCTTGCGTAATGATGCACGCCACGAATTTCGGTCTCTGGCTGCAGCCTCCCAGGTGTCATGATGAATTCCAAAAGCCTTCAGTGAAATTTTCAGTGTCTTTAAAGCGTTTCCTCTGGCCACCTTGGGAGCGTTTACCACAACTGCAGTTCGCTGTAAAAAATTCATTTAGGGAGCCTGTGATCTGGCATGCGAGTCAAGTGACCAGCCCAGCGAATCTGATTCTTCATCAGTAGAGTGTGGATACTGGGCATGGATGCTTTTTCTAGGACTTCAGTGTCTGGAATCTTGTCTTGCCATTTAATCTTCAGTAGCTTCCTTAGGCAGACTGTGTGGAAGTGGTTTAATTTCCTGGCGTGTCGCTGATAAACAGTCCAGGTTTCACAAGCATATAGCAGTGTGGATAATACAACTGCTTTGTAGACTTTTAGCTTTGTTTGCAGGCTTATTCCAGTTCTGTCCCATACATTCTTGTACAGTCTGCCAAAGGCCGCACTGGCCTTGGAGATTCTTGCATTCACTTCGTCATCAATTGTGGCAGCTTGTGACACAGTGCTGCCAAGATAGGTGAATTTGTCCACGACACTTAGTCTATGTTCATTCACTTTTATATTCTGCACAGTGCGATTGATTATTCTCTGGAGCTGGCTGGTACATAACTTACAGTCTTCTCCAAGTTGATATTGAGCCCAAAGTTGGCACAGGCATGTGAGAAAGCTGAAACATTATGTTGCATGTCCGCCTCTGAGTTGGCGTACAGAGCGCAATCATCAGCAAACAGGAGCTCTCTGACGGTGTCGCTGTTAATTTTGGTTTTAGCTTTCAGCCTTCTGAGATTGAATAACTTTCCATCCATACGGTAGTTGATGTCTATTCCAATGTCGTCGTTCTCGAAGGCATTCATCAGCATAGCTGAAAACATGAGGCTGAACAGTGCAGGTGCAAGGACACAGCCTTGCTTTACTCCATTGGTGACGGGAAAGGGTTCAGACAGTTCACCATACTTTTGTCTGCAAAACATGAAATAACTGCACTATTTGGACAAACTTTTGTTGACAGCAATATTTCGCCATAATCTTCCACAGTCCTTCTCTGCTGACTGTTATCAAAAGCCTTGGTAAGATCAATGAAAGTGGAGAACATTTCGCAGTTCTGTTTCTGACATTTCTCTCGCCTTGCAGCAAAAATCATGTCAACAGTTCCTCAATCTTTTATGAAGCCACATTGACTCTCAGGATGAAGACCTTGGTCGAGATGGGCTGTGAGCCGATTGAGAAGAATTCTGGCGAGTATCTTCCCTGCAATTAAGAGCAAGGAGATGCCTCTGTGGTTGTCACAAGATTGGCGGTTTCCTTTACATTTGTAAAGATGGACTATTGACAAGTCCTTGAAATCTTGCCCAGCGTTGAAGGATTTCTTTTTTATCGGTGATCAATGTTCCCCCATCTGCACTGAGGAGGGGAACTATGCCTGGTGATGTAGGACCATAGACCGCTTTCAGTGAGTCGTAGAAGTTTTCATATCATGTCTGTCAGCAAAGCCCTGAATTTCATCAGCTTTGCTGCTCAGCCAGGAGTCCCGCACGTGCCGAAGTTTCTGCTGCACTACTCTCTGAATGTTCTTGAAGGCATCTTTTTTTGATGTTGACTTTGGGTCATTCAAATGTGCCTTGAGGAGAAGATGTTTCTCGGCCAGCAATTGGTTGATGTCTTCGGAATTTTCATCAAACCAGTCTTTATGCTTTCGGGGGGCTGGACCCAGGATTTCCATAGCAGTGTTGTAGATTATGTCCTCTAGGGCTCTCCATTCTGTTTCTGTATCCTGTTTAGCTGCAGAATTTGGCTTGAGGCGGTCTTCCAGCATATTTTCAAACGACTGCTGCATTTTCTTGCTGTTTAGGCGGGTGACATTTAGCTTCTTTTGTATTTTCACCCCTTGAGGACGCCGTGGTGGCCTGATGTGAATGTTTATTTTCGAGACAATGAGACGATGGTCTGTCCAACATTCGGCACCACACATGGAATTTGTCACTCGGACGTCTTGTCTGTCACTCCTCCTGACAATGACATAGTCAATGAGGTGCCAGTGTTTCGAACGAGGGTGCATCCACGATGTCCTATTTCTCATGGGGAGACGGAAAATTGTGTTCGTAATCAGGAGATCATGTTCGGCACATGTCTGAAGGAGGCGGAGTCCATTGCTGTTATAATTTCCGACTCCATGTTTTCCAATAATGCCACTCCAAGAGGTGGTGTCCATGCCTACTCTGGCATTGAAATCCCCAAGGAGTATAAGTTTGTCTCCTTTGGGAACAGATGTTAATACATTGTGCAGGTCCTCATAGAACTTGTTCTTGACATCATCTTCGTTGGTCATAGTTGGTGCGTAGACACTCACAATTCAGACACTTCCTTCCATTCAGCAGGGGCAACTTCATGGTCTTTGTTTGTATGTCGACCGCAGTTAAGGGTACCCACTAACCGCGGCTAGCTGGTTAGGTAGTGATGGAGCAGACAATGTTTAGGGCACCTTTTCTAGCCCCTTCCTCATGCTATGGAGGTGAGGAGTGTGTTCCTATAGAGGGCTGCTCAGTCGCTCAGGGGGCTGCCAAATCCCACTGCTACTCCGGTCAGTAGAAGACGACCATATGGCCTGAGCCGCCTGTGTGCAGGTCTGCGACTACGGCTGCCAGCGTACCCACGCCTGCCGCTTCGCCGCTCGCCCATCGCCACAGGGCTTGAAGGTGATATATGACGCTGGATGAAGAATGACTTGCGCGATGACTTGGATTAAAGTGAGGAAGAGTTGCGCAATTCGTCGACCTCACTCTCTCGCCTGAGTCCATCTGAGTCCAGTGGCAAAACAAGTCGAGACGACTGGAGACGAATACAGGTGCAGTGGATGACCAGGGCGCTCTACGTGCCTTGCCGTGCTCATTACATTCCACAACGCTTTGCAGATAAACGCCGTCTTGCCCGTTGAATCAGGAATGATTTCTTCCGCGCAGTCTGCCGAATCCTGTCTTCACATGCTGGGTAGGCATACCCTAGTTTACTTCTTGGTTTGACACCAAATCGGATACCCATGCCTGGTTTAGCCAGCCTCTCACAGCTGTTGCCCGGGGGGTGGCCGCTGTTGCATGCTGACAGCTACTAGGAGCCACAGGCACGAGCTGGGTGTCAGGCTTGGACCAGTGGGGGATGGGTCCTGAAAAGGACATGAGAGTCATCCTTACCAAAGGTGCTACTAATGCCTGACACCCCGTACCCCCCTAACCAAGTAACAGTATACCATCACAAGCAATGACGTACAGACCAAATGGAAGCAGAAGACCACGTAAACGATGGATAGAGGGGGTAACAGTGTCCATGGGAATATCTATACATGACGCCCATAAATGAGCACTCTCCCACGATTTATGCTTCACATCGACACTGCTAGGTACAAGAAGAACTAGATTAGATGAGATGAAATTAGATGAGATGAAAATAGATGAGATGAGATGTAGAAAAGCAGGTTGAACGAGGCCGAATGTTTATTTTTTTCTCGTAATTACTGAGCTGAGCTGACATCTGATTTCACTGTCTATTCTGCCGTCATACTTCCTAGATATTTAAATTTTAAAACTTTTCAGAGGTGTACTATCTAACAGTATATTACTATATTTAATAGATCAGGAGATCTGCTAACCTGCACTACTTTAGTTCTTTTTCCAGTGTCGGAAAGTTTCAACGTACGGAACATCAGTAATCCGGAACAAATGAACGGCCATGTTATTATTGGTGGAAAATATACACATTTGATTGTCGTACATGGCGGCTCTTTAGCGGGGCGTTTGAAATTTGTGGCTATTTCTATTTCTTGTTTTGTTCGTGGATATATTCGTCAGCCGGGAATAAATCATTACTGTTGCCGTTATCCTTTTATGTAAGTGTTGTATACATGTCTAAATTGATTTGTATTTTGTTGAATGAAATGCTGAGATAAAAGTAAAGAAAGTAATTAAACTGTTGTTACGAACTTACATTAAATGATTAATGATTAATTGTTATTAATGTTATTAATATTATTTTATATTTAATATTTTTTTCTCTTTTTTCTGTATAAAGTTTATTAAAATGCATGCATGTGTTAATGTTTACAAATTACATTTTGCCGGCGCTGTGGCGAAGGAGTTACAGATGCAGCTCGTAATTCCGCATTCTGCGTTTGACACACAGCTGCGGGCGATTTCGAAGCAGACCGGGACCGCCTTGAGTTGATTTTCATTCCTTTGGTATGAGTGTTGGGTGGTTCAGAAATAAATGAATCAATATTAATATAATTAATATTATATTAATTTATTATTCAATATCAATGGTAAATTAAATTTAAGTACTGAACGTAGTTGGGAAGAAACTACACTACTAGTAGTACTACTAGTTACTACTACAAACAGCCAAAATTTAAAAAAAAATGCTGGATTTGACTGCTACTGAGCTACTGCTTCTCTTTCACCCTGTGTAAAACTTAAAAAAGGATATCATATGGAATAAAGGATAAAAGGATATAAAGGGTATGCAACTAACTTTATTTTTGTACTTTTTTTTAAAGCTGTGAATTAATAAATATTTTCATCCTGAGCCAAGAGTCCTAGAGGGTTGATTGTGAATCTTTTGGGTCTTCTTTGCAATAGAATGAAGTCATAACACCTAACATACCCCCATCTTTTCACCGTTTACATTTGATTGAAGTGAATGGAGGAAGAGAAGAAGAAGAAACGTCCCATGGTAGTGAGTGGCAACTAACTTTCCTTCCTACCTACCTGGTACCAGAGTGCACTTCACCACCGGGATGATATTCTCTAGAAACTTCCAGAGATAGATGGCTAGAGCCAAAATAAACAAAAGGTTTAACATTATTTGGCCCACAGACAATTACTCTCAAAGATGTCATTTAATTTTGAAACATGCATAATACTCTAGGTTGTAAATTAAAATAAACACTGGTACTGGACAAGCTGGTGATTTGATTTGTTTTATAACCATTTGTGAATGGGGTTAACTATGGTATTGTAGTATTGTAACGGTTAAGATGTTATGCTGACAATATTAGCATTGTCAGACAAAGGTTTGATGTCAGCTGCTGTTCGCTATGGGAGGGACAGATTGCTGATTGGCCATCTATTCTTCCATGCACACAGGCCTACAAAAATGTGATGGTTCTTGACTTCACATTTGGTTCCCGCTATTTGATTTGTTTGTTACTGTAATGATGTATAATAAGGCAGATGTGGTCGGGGCCCTTTGGAATCCTGTGTATAGTGCAGAAGTATAGGTAGATCATCACAGCTTGGAAAGAATGGTGCTGCAGGAAGTGACAAGAGGATATGGCTGACACTCAAAGCTCAGAGGAAAGGCCAAACTGGCATATAACCAGACCGCTACTGGTACCATTAGTATTGGGACTCATCGCTGGCTGTTGTTAAGAACGGAGCACTATGGGAATGTCCAGAGAGCCGTGATGTCGGTTCTTTACTCAACTCTACTGTAATGGATTATGAAATTTCTCTAATTTTTCAAAAATTATGAAAAATGATGGATAGAGCTGACAAAATAAAATCAACAGTTTTCCTTTCCTGAATCTGCATCAATTAAAAGTGGAGAGTATTTGTCACTAGAGCTCACTGGCTAGCTGCTTGACTGGCTTTCTGAGCATGTCACATAATTATGCCTCACTATAGTCTATTTCAGTTGAACTGTTATGTAACTGTCTGTAACTCTTTGTGTCCCGTCTTTCAGTCCAAATTAACTCTTGTCTAGATACCTTACAGAGATATTAATATGTGTGAGAATTAATTGTGTGCTTGAGAAGCAGTTAATGAGTCTAGATACCTTACAGAGATATTAATGTGTGTGAGAATTAATTGTGTGCTTGAGAAGCAGTTAATGAGTCTAGATACCTGACAGAGATATTAATGTGTGTGAGAATTAATAGTGTGCTTGAGAAGCACAGTTGATGAATAAAAAATAAAGTTGCCGGCTGGATGATTTTGACTTGTGTAGCTGCTCCATCCTTAGCTTTCGCATGCAGCTCTGTCCACGTCTTTCCCTTATTCATTGTTGTCTCTGCTGTTTATTTCTGCTTCTTAGTGTTACTGTACGTAAGGGAAAACATAATAGTAGCACTGTAACTGACCACGCATGTGGTATGAGGCGACTAAGGAGGTTTTCGCTCATTTGTTACCAGGATCCCTAACTGATTCAATGCCAAGCAAAAAGTAGGTCTGGACTAAAGAAAAACGGAGGGTGGAAAATAGGAAGATGGGGTGTGTCACAGTTATGACTTAAAAGTTGTTAATATGGTAGCAGACATGTTGTGTTATATATTACATTAAATGGAGTTGCATTGGGGAAATTACTGTACAGATATTTTAACTATGTTTGATTTATAAGCCCAAAGCAGTTACTGGAAATTTGAATTAATCGGTCAAGGGAAGCAAAGAATAGTAACATACTGTAACCTGCCGTACATGTCATCCCAGGCAATGAAGAATGATTGGGTGTGGGCATGGCTTCCCCATTTTGTAGAAAATCTAGCAGCAAAATTCAACCAATCATGAACACAGCTTATGTGATATACTGAAGTTTACCATCACGCTTCTAAAAATGTAAATAAATATAGATTATATAATCATTGCTTGTTTGAAAACTTATTTTCAGATGTGCAAAGTATGGATTTCATAATCCCTTCCACTCGAGATGAATTGTTGAGCCGTACTGGGACTAACCATTACTGCGTCGAAGACCTGTTGACCGTCAGACAGATACCTGTGGCACTACAAGCCTTCAAGTCTGCATGTAGAGGCAACTCTAAATGCATAGTGGAACACTTTGACACGTTATTCAGCATACTTTGGTAATTACTATTATTTAAACACCGAAACTGCAAACAATAATTTGCTCGATTTATTGCCTGGCATATTTTATTAATCTCGTCAGTTGCATACTGGAGAGTTTTATATTATATGAAGCGAATAAATCGGAGGTCAGCGGGGACAAATGGGTAAGAGTGTTCGTTCTTAAACATCGATTGTGCTGAAGTCGAGGTAGCGGGTTCAACACTTACACCAGTCAGCTGGTGTTAGAATTAAATTGTAAGAAGGGACACGGAGGTGTTTCCAAAGCACCAGGGCCAGGTTCTATACTGGCCAAGACCTACGAACATGCCCTTGTCGTGCGTCCTGGGCAACAGGTCCCTTCGGGGTCCTGGCTAACGTAGTAGGATCGCTGATTCTTCCGAAGTCGGAGAGTATCTACCTGCATGGCGAGGAACCACCAGTCCGCACACCAATAAGCCAGACATGGGACAACGGATACTCATGCACACCTCAGGTCCGGTATGACATCACACTGATGTTGGACAACAGGTTGTCTTCATCCGACATACAGGACCTTGCACTGGAGTTCATAGCCAGCGAACACAAGCAAGCAAGCAAGCAAATTGTAAGAAAACAGAAACTCTGATCATCTTCAAGAAGAAAGAAATATCACTATGCAACATCCTGGAAAATGGAAAATTGTTAAACAGATGAATAGCTACAACTATCTTGGAACACTGATAACATCTTACAGGCGATCCCTTGCAGAGATTAGAACAAGAATCATTGTGGCAAGGGTTGCCTTTTGCAAGATGCAGACCATACCAATAAATTATTATCAATTGCAGTGAGAAAAGAGTGATAAAGTACTGTTTAATCTATACTGCTGTTAGCATGTCATACATTGGAAATAAGCATATAAACTGAGGAGCATCTCATGACAATTGACATGTGGTTTCTGAGGGAAATGCACAGAATACCATTAATGAGTAGAAAAATAAATGCAGTTCTTGAAGAAGCAGATGAAAACCATATACTGATTAGAAAACTTAGACACAGACAGTGAAGATATTTTGGACACATTATGAGAAGAAATAAACATGAAAGCTTAGTGACAACAGGCAAACTTTTGGGAAAACAAGGAAAGGGAAGACAAAGAGAGAAAAACACCTGAAGTTTGAGGGTCACTTTTAATAGGGAAAAACGAATCCACTCGCAAAATTAATTCCAGTGTTACTAGAAGTAGTGTTGTATGGACAACGCTTGAGTTCAAAGTGAGCGAGCGCAAACATAATTGTATGGTTTGGCCACATAATTTATTGGGATGTTGAGCACAGATCTTATTTGAGACTTTGTGGCTGCGAAATTGCGAACCATGACCGTCCACGATTATTGGGATGTTGATGATGATGTTGCATGTGATGTTGATGATGATGTTGCATGTGATGTTGTTGATGATGTTGCATGTGATGTTGATGATGATGTTGCATGTGATGTTGATGAGTGTCTGACATCTAATGCAATGCTTGATTCCAGGTTCTAGTAGTGCAGTGGTTCTCCACTGGTGGGGAATTTCCCCCCCCCCCCCCCCCCCCCCCCCCCCCAGGGAGAATTTTAGGGTTTCCGCGGGGGGGGGGGGGGGGGGGGGAGAATTAAGATTATTTCTAGATTGCGTTAATACTTCTTCCTCGCTCATCCGGAGTTTTTTTGTGTGGATGTGATTGCGTTGTGCCTGTTTACAGCAGAGCTGCGTTCTTGCGCCGTTAGGCCGACACATCCGACTTCTGCGGGCATTTGTTGACCAGGTTAACCTTCCCGGGGATTGCGTTAATACAAGAACCGATTACTTGATATTGTTTTTCCCTTCATAGTTTATGGTTCTGTACGTATCACCATTCTGAAATTCATTTTATAACGTAAGTAGATCCGCAAATCACGTTTTATGTAGATGTCTAGACTTGTTTTAGTATGTGCTATTAAATTTAGCTTCAATTATTACGTATATTGTGTAGGGGCAGGGGGGAATTTTTAGGGACGAAATACGAAAGGGGGGAATGACGTCCTAAAAATATGGTCAAGGGGGGCACAGGCCAAAAAAGGTTGAGAACCACTGTAGTAATGTGTAGTTTGTTGAATTGATTCTCATTAATTCAGTAGCATGTCCTTCGCAGTACCTCGCTCCCATAACAAATTTCTTGATCATAAGTAAGCTGTCCTGCGTCGGATACACCCATCTTTAGATCATCCGCCACATCCTGCACCCATCTTCTCTTTGGTCTTCCTCTCTTCTCGGGCATATGCCCCTCCATTATTGTTCTCTCCAAACTTTCATGACGTGACAAGTGACCACCATATTTCAATTTTCTTTGTTTTATCGTCTTTAGTAGCTAACCTTCTTCAGCATTCAGATCTTGTCGTATGGATGCATTTGTCCATTTCTGTATCCAAGATATTCTCAGAATCCGTCTATAATATTTATATCCATTGGGAGATTCTAGTGCCATCAGATTGCAGGCACTTACATTCTCATTGTAAAGCTTTCACATTATTTGCCTGGTAATGTCGCTATCATTGGTGGCTGTAGCTTAAGGGTAGTGATCACATTCACAACCCTGGCATACCAAGTTTAAGGTCAGCTTGCAGGCAGTTTGGGAGTAGACCGCTTTGCGCTGATTTTCACAATGATATGAGCGTCTGTAGCCCAGTAAGTAATGTAAAATGAATGAATGTACAATTGCCTAGAAAATCACAAACAGCACAAATTTTCTGGGGTTATTGTGATGCCCTGTAAAGGACATCTTTCATAGGATGGACAATAAATCCTTGGTGGCTTAATGGTTAGGGCACTTGCATGTCAACACCCTGGTTCAGTTTCAGTTTCCATTGTTTTTTGTTTTGTTGTTTGGGTGATACTGGCAAATTGCTGTCTTGACAGATGATAGTTTGTTACATTGTGCTTTAAAAAGGCATAATAACTACAACCCATGGCAGGGACCAGGGATGGAGTTATACCTCTCTATAGCACAAAGCCTGGGCTGAATTGTAGAGACCATGTGTTGCCCATGCAGCGTGATCCCTCTCTCTCTCTCTCTCTCTCTCTCTCTCTCTCTCTCTCTCTCTCTCTCTCTCTCTCTCTCTCTCTCTCTCTCTCTCTCTCTCTCTCTCTCTCTCTCTCTCTCTCTCTCTCTCTCTCTCTCTCTCTCTCTCTCTCTCTCTCTCCTCTCTCTCTCTCTCTCTCTCTCTCGGCCTGTCTAGTTTACTCCAGAGGAAAGGTAACACCAGTACATCAACATGACAAGTTAAAGAAGCTGCTAGATCAGCAAAGCAATGCTCTAATTGTCTGCCTGCCTGAGCTGTGATTCTAGACCAGTTGTCAACTAAGGCTTAGGACCTGGTCTGCCACGACATTTAGTCTTGAGATTGCTATTTCTCGCACTAGGATGAGGCTTGTACCCTCCCAATTGCACTCCTCTGTCCAAAGCTGTTGGCACAATGTCACATGTTTGGTTTGGTGAGCAGTGCCCAACATTCGATGCTATCGTGTTTCCCCGAAAATAGACCTACCCCTAAAATAAGCCCTAGTTAAGATCATCAGCTAGAATGAGAGACTTGTTGCCAAATGGCCAGTTGGAGTTCAGACGCCACTGGTGCGCACTTGATAATGAACGTATATGGTTCATAATTCAATACGTCACTCTCCCCCGATGTGTTTCCACCTTGCCGTGGTGGGGGAGCTTGCGTGTCCCATTGACCCCATGTGCTATGTCAATGGATGAAAACTACATATCGGATAGCTTATGGGATAGGGGCCAGACTAAGCGAGACACAACCTGCTGCTCTGCAGGTAGACTGAGGATAGCAGTCAAAAGTTTGAATCAGGCACACGAAAGCAGAAGTTCTTGGTCCGGATACATACTCTAAGGCTCTCTGTCGAGGGTTGTGTAAGCCATAAACCCTCGGATGTGAGAGCCGGGCCGATACCCACCTACCGAAACATGGAGGTGAGATACTGAGCACGCTTCATGCCCAGTTCAGATACTTGTCCGAAGGCTCTCAGCTGGGGGATATGAGGGATCCCCGGATGAGAGGGCCTGGCCGTTTCTCGCTCACTGCTGCACGGAGGTAAGGTGCTGAGCCGGCAGCACATGTAGCCTACCTCGTGAGCGAGTACAAAAAGGTAGAAGTGCCCCAGTCAAATGAAATGGTTACGAAAACTGTATCTAACTCATAGAGAGTGTAGACAAAGGTGGAAAAACGTCTAAATAACACGAAATGGAATGCTAGACTAGCGAATCCATTGCGTGGTCCGAAGTCCAAAGCGAAAGCTTACCTAGTGGATGTCGCCCGCAGACTGACCGTTCCTGGTGTGTGCTTGAGCGGCCAGTGGCAAGCGAGATGCCCAACACATGGAAGTGAGGAACTAAAGCAGCCATGAGCAGGACGTGGCAACTCCTCGTCTGAGCCCAGTCGCAGAGCAATATGTGCCGGCTCTGCAATTATGGAAGCCTCCTTGGATAGCGAGGGAATGCCCATGGTCTGCCCCTGCCTTCCCTTGAGGGTTGACCGTGATGTCGTTGACCGTTCTACTTTGACCAGCTGAGATGTGGGCGACACCACAGCACTAACAGTCTAACGTCTCTCGAAACCCTGGGAAGGCTAACCCGTAAAAATGCCTGCTGAAGTCGGATGTGCTAGCCCACGGGTGCGAATAAATCAGGCACAACGCAAAAAACGTCTGAATGAAATGTCTTTCGTGCTAGGAACAGCTCTAACTAACTAGTTTTCCGAATAGCTCGTGTCCGGAAAAGCTCTGACTAGCTAGTTTCCGAATGTTCGTTGTGCCCGGAACAGCTCTGACGGGCACATCGACAAGCACATGTCCGAATCGAAAACTCGCCGAGTGGATACCGTCTGCAGACCGGTCTGGTCAGTGCGGGAAAGGCTCGTGGTGAACGATATGCCCAATATATCGAAGTGAGGAATTCAAGCAGCCATGAGCAGGACGTGACGATTCCCACGGTGAGCCCAGCACCAGGGCGCTATGTGTCGGCTCTGCAACTATGGAAGCTACCCTGGATGGCGGAAAATGCCATGGGACTGTCCCTGCCTTCCCTTGAGGGCTGATTGTTAAGCATTCGACCGTTCCAACTTGACAAGCTGTGATGTGGACAGGACCACAAAAGTGAGAGTCCCTACCTGTCAAAAATGCACGCTAAAAGTCGGATGTGTTGGCCTAAGTGTTTCGACCCAAGGGTGCATAACAGACACACCGCAATCACATCTGAAAAAACACTCCGGATGAACGCAAAGAAGAAGGAAGAATACGTCACTAGTGTTAAATAAGATGACATAACTGTATTTGAATAAGTGTAGACGGGAAGGTTAACCCGGTCAACAAATGCCCGCAGAAGTCGGATGTGTTGGCCTAACGGCGCAAGAACGCAGCTCTGCTGTAAACAGGCACAACGCAGTCACATCCGAAAAAAAAAATCCGGATGAACGCAGAAGAAGAAGCAGAAGAAGAAGTGTAGAATTTTGTACATAAATAAATGTAGATTTTTGTATCTGAAAAAAAAATATATAAGATATCCCCCGAAAATAAGCCCTAGTACATTTTTTAAAGCTAAAATTAATATAAGACCTGGTCTTATTTTCGGGGAAACACAGTAACAAAAAGTGGGTAGTACCGTTTAATGTTATACGGTAGCGCAGTCATATCTGACTAAGACCTGACATTATTTTTTGGGGTTACATAATGATACATTTGTATTTTTCAGTTTGCATAAAGATCTGGACCAAAATACCAGAGAAGATGCTTGGACATGTTTGCTTAAAGGTAATTGACAAGAGAATGATGTTGAATGCTAGATGCCATGTACTTTAGACCATAATTTTTTTTAAACTTTTAGACCTCACACAGAACATCATTGACTACAAAACCCATTTCTACAAAATACACTGTGCCGAGACTGTTTGGTCACCTGTGTGCTGCAGGAGCCCATAAAGGAAGCAAAGAGGGAGTCTCCGTGGCGACGTGGTTATGCCGTCTGACTCAGGCTCCGAAGGTTGTGGTTTTGATTCTGGGCCGCGTCCTTCGGTTCATGAGTGCATTTTTTCGGAGACTCCTAAGGGTTGTTGCTGGTGCTACGGAGTTCGTGCTTCATGTGACGCTTTCTGCACTGCGGAAAAAGACTGAGCCATATGGGATACAAACCCGGTGCAATGAAGTCGACTCATGTCGACTTTAAGCGATTTTTAAAGGAAGCAAAGAATTGTAACACTAACCTACCATATTGCAAGAACATCAAGTCAAAGAGGGTCAAGCTAGACAAGAGCATCATTCGGGAAATTAAAGAAAGAAGAATCAACCAACACAGAGACAGACTATTTTATCATGTATATAACTGTAGCTGTAAAACCCAATCAGCCATGAATAAGTCCATCAAGGGATGGGCCTGAGTTGGTTGAGGGACTATGCTTCTTTGGCAGGTGACAGGTGGAAGAAGAAGACCGTCTAGGGCACAAGCCAACATGGTCTTCCAGAGTCCAGATGACATACTAAAAGTAGGCGTCCTTGGTGACCTGACAGCTGAAGCGTAGCCATAGGAGATGAGAAAGAGAGGAGAAACTGGGGCATCCATGGGAGCCTTCTACTGACAGCTGGATTCATGAAAGCAATTTTCTGTAATATGTTCATGGAGTCTGATATGATGATCGTGTGTGTGGCTTCTTGTCTTGATGCCCATACAAGTGTGTATTTGACTATAGAGAGCACACTTGTGACATCATAAAGTGAATTGCCTTGCACTGTTTCATCAAGGCTGTGGCTTAGAACATCCAACTTGTATAGAGGGCACACTTGTGACATCATAAAGTGAATTGCCTTGCACTGTTTCATCAAGGCTGTGGCTTAGAACATCCAACTTGTATAGAGGGCACACTTGTGACATCATAAAGTGAATTGCCTTGCACTGTTTCATCAAGGCTGTGGCTCAGTACATCCGACTTGTATAGAGAGTACTTGTGACATCATAAAGTGAATTGCCTTGCACTGTTTCATCAAGGCTGTGGCTCAGTACATCCGACTTGTATAGAGAGTACTTGTGACATCATAAAGTGAATTGCCTTGCACTGTTTCATCAAGGCTATTTCTCAGCACATCTGACTTCTATAGAGAGTACTTGTGACATCATAAAGTGAATTGGCTTGCACTGTTTCATCAAGGCTGTGGTTCAGTACATCCGACTTGTATAGAGAGTACTTGTGACATCATAAAGTGAATTGCCCTGCACTGTTTCATCAAGGCTGTAGCTCAGTACAGCTGACTTGTATAGAGGGTACACTTGTGACATCATAAAGTGAATTGCCTTGCACTGTTTCATCAAGGCTGTGGCTCAGCACATCTGACTTCTATAGAGAGTACTTGTGACATCATAAAGTGAATTGTCTTGCACTGTTTCATCAAGGCTGTGGTTCAGTACATCCGACTTGTATAGAGAGTACTTGTGACATCATAAAGTGAATTGCCTTGCACTGTTTCATCAAGGCTGTAGCTCAGTACATCTGACTTGTATAGAGGGTACACTTGTGACATCATAAAGTGAATTGCCTTGCACTGTTTCATCAAGGCTGTGGCTCAGTACATCTGACTTCGACAAGTATTTTTTAGTTTGCTTTCTCTAGCCTTTGACTGTTCCAAGTCTACCTACTATGCAGCAGGTTTGTGTCTGTTCGTCTGGGTCTTACCCCTTGACCTGTCTGACATGGGTGACCCTACATGTAGCTGTGCTACATTCGGCATAGCTCTTGGAGTCACTGGAACCCGTAAACCCCTCTACCTCGGTAAGATGGAGACATGACAGCGGTGGAACATATTTGTAACGTCATCGACTGGCCAACGTTTTGGAAACTGGACACATGATTGATAGGGACAATGTTGCTTGCTTGTGTTCACTGGCTGTGAACTCCAGCGTGAAGTCCTGTATGTCGGATGAAGACATCCTGTTGTCCAACATCAATGTGATGTCATACAGGACCTGAGGTTTGCGTGAGTATCCGTTGTCCCATGTCTGGCTTATTGGTGTGCAGACTGGTGGTTCCTCGCCGTACAGGCAGACACTCTCCGACTTCTGAAGAATCAGCTATCCTACTATGTTAGCCAGGACCCCGAAGGGACCTGTTGCCCAGGACGCACGACTAAGACATGTTAGTAGGTCTTGGCCAGAATAGAACCTGGTCCTGGTGCCTTGGAAACACCTCTGCGTCCCATAGGGACAATGTGTTACGTGTGTTGTTTAACATAAAATGGTTGCATGTTAAAACTTGCAGAGGTAAGGCAATTGCCATTCATTTACAAAAAATCATATTTGTGCAAACAAAAAGACATGATAGTCTGTTTAAAATTAGCGTGGTAGACAATTCAAATTACTGTGTATGTATGTGTGTTGTGTATTTCTGCCTGAAGGATTTATCTTAGTGCTTTAGCTTATGTCGTGTGATTTTGTCAGTATGCACCTGACGAGTTGCAGCAAAATATGCCAGGCAATAAATCGTGCAATCTATTGTTTGTGTCTTCATTATACGAATTCACTACGGGAAAACATTGGTTTGAATATTTGTAATTGTTTGAATTTCTCACTGCTGTAACATTATTTGGCATAGTGTTATCTTATTCTTTTTTTTTCCTATTCGCTGGTAGGGTGCCAGACTATTCGTCACAGTCTGGAGGCAACGTTGGAAGAGTCTGATCTTGCTAAAGAGGAGAGAGTTGCCAGCTTGAATGCCCTGAAGATGTCTTGTTACCTTCTCTGCCAGTTCATGGAGCAGCTGGATGGTGAAGCTCATCGGCCAACTGCTGTTGTTGCTGGAAAGGTACAGTATGCTTACAAATTTATCACCTGGTATCAAAGTCTGAATATGTCGCTGGCAAATTCAGGATCTTATCTCATCTTGTACCTTGCGGTGTAGAGGTGAAGCATAAACAGTGGGTTGGTCCCCGTTTATGGGCTCCAAATATTCAGATTCCCAAGGAATCTGCTATACCCTCTGCTCATTATTTACTGCTCAGCCTCTTCTTCTGGTTCCATCTGGTCTATACATCATTGCTTGTTGTGGTACACTGTTAGCTGGTCTCGGAATTCTTTGAAGGAAACCCATATCTTGACTTCCTCTTGTTTATTTTCCCATCTGTGTTGTCAGCTGGTAGTGTGGCAAAGGGCTTAGCATACCATGTTCGAAAAACAGCTGTGGGTGATTTGGAAGCAGACTACCTTGCGGTGGTTTTCATTGAATGGTATGAGTGTTGGTCGTGTAGAAAGTAATGACAAACTATTGAACGTAAACTTGCCAAAATATCACAAACCGCCAAACATTGCTGGGGTTGACTGTGACGTCATGTAAAAGATATGCAACGAACTTTAGCAGTGTGTTCATCGTCCATGATTTGGGGAGGTGTGGCTGAGAGGCTAGCACCAGGTCTGAATCCCACTGAAGGCTGGGAATGTTTAGTTAGAAGAAACATTGGTTGATGGCGATTTCTCACACCCTGCCTGATCTCTTAAGTAGTGGGATTGAATACTTAACCCAATTCAGATAAGGGTGAAAAAGAGGGGGGGTGCCATGCGGAAGTTGTGCACTTAAAAAAAAATCTCTTAGCAGTTGGAAATTGCAAAGCGAAGGCCATAAGGCTACTGCCCTGACAAAAGGGATCAATAGAGCTCTTTATCTTGGATAGAATCTATCTAGAGAAAGCAACATAAACACATAAGCAGATACCAAGCTCAGACACACAGATCCCTGAGGCGCTCGTCTTAGTGTGGAGCACTCACGCTGAAAGAGAATTGAAGAAGAAAAAAGGAATGTCCATGATTTGCTATCAAACTATGTTTTTATTTCTTTGTTTGCTCGCTTTGAGCTCAAGCATAGTCCATATATGTAATACAACTTCCAGTACACTGGACTGATTTTTACTTGTAGATTCACCTTCCCTATTACCAGTGTCCGTCACCTTCAGGCAACCCACTCTGACTTCTGAGGTACTTTTAATTTATATCCCCAAGTCAAGAACGAGAAGTCAACTTCTTCTTTGTCCTTAATATGCCAGTCGGTCACATCATCAGACTGCTCATTGTACCATTAGTATTGGGACTCTTCGCTGGCTGTTGCAGATGAGGACGGAGCACATATGGGAAAGTCTCGTGTGCTGTAGTAGATTGTCACAATCAGGGAAAGCTGGGTTTAGCGACAGGGGATGCAGATGTTGGATGGGTTGTCATAGCACAAGGAAGAGATTCAGCTGGGGAGCACATCAAGAGCATCAAGCTACAGGTAATTGTTTAGGGAATATCGGGGCACTCAGGGAATGTCATGAATGCAGTGATGTCGGTTCTTGACTCAACTCAATTCTTTCCTTTCCTCATGGGCCCTCCTAACATGTCGGTGAAACTATGTTACGGGCCTTTATGTTAAAGCTGAAGATGATAACAGCAGTTATTCTTATCCTGTGGCAAAAGGGTTATAAACACAATTTGCAATCCCACATACCACATTCGAAACACAGCTGTGGGAAATTTGAAAGCATATGCCTTGCACCTGTTTTCACACAATGGTATGAGTGCTGGTCATTTAGAAAGCAATGACAAACTACTGAACATAAAAACTTGCCAAGAAATCACAAACAGGGGTTAACTATGACGTCCTGTAAAGGATATACAAGTCACTTTTTATCCTAATTCTATCCATATTCTATAACCAGGGTTGCCATGTTAATGTTTATACTTGTAATCATCACAGGGGCGAGGCAAAAAAAGCAAGCAGGCCTCTGACTCTATGACCTTGGATTGGGAGTTTGAGAGGCAGCAGGGAGTTCAGATGTTGCTCTCTTTCATGCAGCTCTCAATTACTAAACTCTGGGATCCTCCGATTGCAGAAGAGGAGTTTGTCAGGTACTGTCTTAAGTCTGTTTTAGGTTCTGTTGCATGTACTACTGCAAGATGTGTGCTGTAATAGATTTATAACTGTTCAGTGTATAAATGTTATATAGCTTCTTCCATTCTAATCAGTATTTCCTCCTACAAGCTGATTGCTGTGGCAGTCCTGTTGAGTGTATAAATGATACATAGCATCTTTTATTCTAGTCATATCCTGCTACAAGCTATGTGCTATAATAGATTTATAGCTGTTGGGTGTATAGATGTTATATAGCTTCTTTCATTTTAATCAGCATGTGCTGCTACATTATATGTACTATAATAGATTTATAACTGTTAATTGTATACATGTTATACAGCTTTCAATTTAATCAGCATGTGCTGCTAAAAGCTATGTGCAATAATAGATTTATAACTGTTGAGGGTAGACATTTTATATTGAATCCTTTAGTAATGGAGTGTTAAAAGTTATACTGAATCCTTCAGTTAATAAGTATATTATATAATATAGAATCCTTTAGTTATTGCGTGTTAAATCCTTTACTTAAATGTTAAATATTATTTTGAATCCTTTAGTTATTGAGTGTTAAAAGTTATACTGAATTCTTCAGTTATTGAGTGTATAATATAATCTAGAATCCTTTAGTTATTGAATGTTAAATGTTACATTGAATACTTCAGTTATTAAGTGTTAAATGTTATACTGAATCCTTCAGTGTTTGAAATTTTAAACATGTTGCACTTCCCAGTCTGGTCAGCACATGTTGTTACAAGCTGCTAGAGAATCCGTCTACTGCTAAGGTGAAGGACACAGTGATTTCCATAGCTCATATCATTGGACACTTAATCAAACGGTGTAATCATGGATTGGGTATGTTATTTCTGGACATTTTATTTACATTTTGGCCAGTAACATTTTGGCTTTACTGGGAGATTAATCTGACCAGCAGTTTTATTTGGGCTTCTTATAGTTAATGCCGTGTAGCATTGGTAATTGTGTCTGCCCACAACCTTTAGTCTTATGTACTTCCAATCTTCTTATAGTCCATGCCGTGTGGTGTTGGTGATCATGTCTGTCCACAGCCTTCTGTCTCGTGTACTGCCAATCTTCTTATAGTCCATGCCATGTGGCGTTGGTGATCATGTCTGTCCACAGCCTTTTGTCTCATGTCCTGCCAATCTTCTTATAGTCCATGCCGTGTGGCATTGATGATCATGTCTGTCCACAGCCTTCTGTCTCATGTACTACCAATCTTATAGTCCATGCCGTGTGGCGTTGGTGATCATGTCTGTCCACAGCCTTCTGTTTTGTGTACTGCCAATATTCTTATAGTCCATGCTGTGTGGCGTTGGTAATTGTGTCTTCCACAGCCTTTTGTCTCATGTACTTCCAATCTTCTTTTAGTCTGTGTGTTGATGATCATGTCTGTCCACAGCCTTCTGTCTCGTGTACTGTCAATCTTCTTATAATCCGTGCCATGTGGCATTGGTGATCATGTCTGTCCACAACCTTCTGTCTCGTGTACTGTCAATCTTCTTATAATCCGTGCCATGTGGCATTGGTGATCATGTCTGTCCACAACCTTCTGTCTCATGTACTTCCAATCTTCTTATAATCCATGCCATGTGGCATTGGTGATCATGTCTGTCCACAGCCCCCTGTCTCGTGTAATAGCAATCATTTCTGATAATGTTCCTCCATGCCATGATGTCAAACTGTCCAGCATCTTCTGTCTTGGTCTCCCCCTGCCTCTCCTACCCTCAAAATTTCCCATTGTGACGACATACTCCAGCTTTCCCCTTCTCATGACATACCCAAAGAATGTGGACTGCCTTCCTCTGATGTATGTAACCAGTTCTCTTTGTGAGTTAACTTCTCTCAATATGTCTTCATTATTCTTTCTATCCATCTATCCATCCACAGTATTCTCATCATTCTTCTAAAAAACAACACCTCCGCGACTTCTACATAATTCCTAATTTGTCTGCTGATTTGTGGTTCAATGGGAGATTCATCTGAACAGCAGTTGCATTTAAACCTGACTAGAAGTTTAAAGCTTGAAGTCCATCTTAATAACTGCAGCTCACTTGGTTCTCATCATGGAATTTGAACATTTGATCCACATGGGGTGCCATACTGGTCTTTGGTCGACAGTCCAGACAGCTGGTGTAATTACGCTCAAATCATCATCATCATCTTCCACTTTTGCCGTCAAGCGTCGTGGGGAGGAATAATTGGCGCTCCAGTGCCCGATAGGTCGCATCAAATAGTGTCATTCCGTGTGATTGTACAATGTCTCATGTCATCAATCCATTTTCTTCTCGGGCGTCCTCTAGGTCTCATCACACATGATCTTTGATGGGCCAGTGATGGTAGATGGTGTTGCATTCTAACGAGATGACCAAACCACTTGATCTTCTGTCTTTCAATAAATCTGGCACAAGGTCTTGATCCCACTGTCTGTCTGATAACAGCATTTCTTACTCGGTCTTGGATTGTTAAGTGGCAGCTCTCCTCAGGCATCTCATTTCGCAGGTGTTGATTTAGCGAATTTATACTCAAATAACAGAAATAATGGTGTGGGACTGGCTGACACATTCTGTAGGAAAACTTAGCTGCATAATCTAGCGAATCATTGATACCAGACCGGGGGTTTGAAATCAGGTGACTTGGAAGCCGATCATGTTGCATTGACTTTGATGGTATCGACGTTGGATACTCAGAAAGTGATGACAAATTACTAAACATAAAATTTCCCAGTGAATCACAAAGAGTTAATAAATCCTGGAGTTGATTATGATGCCCTGTCAAGAAAATACAATTAACTTTAAAGATAAGGAAAAGGTAACTCAGCAAACAATATGAACTAGCAAACAAAACTTTATTTTCAAATGGTTAAGAATTGGGCATGCAGGTCCTTCTGGCAGTCTGCCTTACTTATCTCTCTCCTTTTATACATTCTCTCATACATACATTATCTCATTCATACATTACCTCATTCATACATTACCTCATTCATACATTACCTCATTCATGCATTACCTCATTCATGCATCAATTATTATATTAATCTTATGCAACAACAATAATATATACACTGCAAATGCACAGGAACATACATACATAATTATTAATTAACTAATATTACTGATTGTTATGGTAATTGTAGTAAGGCTATGGGAAGGATAACGAAGAATGTTGAAATGTTGTGTAGTATAGTTGACTGGAATGTTGAAATGTTGTCCAGTATAGTTGGACTGGAATGTTGAAATGTTGTCTAGTATAGTTGACAGGAATGTTGAAATGTTGTCTAGTATAGTTGACTAGAATGTTGAAATGTTGTCTAATATAGTTGACTTGAATGTTGAAAAGTTGCCTAGTATAGTTGACTGGAATGTTGAAATGTTGCCCAGTATAGTTGACTCGGATGTTGAAATGTCTGATATAGTTGACTGGAAAGCTGAAATGTCTAGTATAGTTGACTGGAATGTTGAAATGTCTGGTATATTTGATTGGAATGTTGAAGTGTCTGGTATATTTGATTGGAATGTTGAAGTGTCTGGTATATTTGATTGGAATGTTGAAGTGTCTGGTATAGTTGACTGGAATGTTGAAATGTCTAGTATAGTTGACTGGAATGTTGAAGTGTCTGGTATATTTGATTGGAATGTTGAAGTGTCTGGTATATTTGATTGGAATGTTGAAGTGTCTGGTATATTTGATTGGAATGTTGAAGTGTCTGGTATAGTTGACTGGAATGTTGAAGTGTCTGGTATAGTTGACTGGAATGTTGAAATGTCTAGTATAGTTGACTGGAATGTTGAAGTGTCTGGTATATTTGATTGGAATGTTGAAGTGTCTGGTATATTTGATTGGAATGTTGAAGTGTCTGGTATAGTTGACTGGAATGTTGAAATGTCTAGTATAGTTGACTGGAATGTTGAAATGTCTGGTATATTTGATTGGAATGTTGAAGTGTCTGGTATATTTGATTGGAATGTTGAAGTGTCTGGTATAGTTGACTGGAATGTTGAAATGTCTAGTCTGGTTGATTGGAATGTTGAAATGTTGTCTAGTATAAATGACTGAAATGTTGAAGTGTCTAGTATAGTTGACTGGAATCTAGAAATGTTGTGTTGTATAGTTGACTGGAATGTTGAAATGTCTAGTATAGTTGACTGGAATATTGAAATGTTGTCTAGTATAGTTGACTGGAATGTTGAAGTGTCTAGTATAGTTGACTGGAATCTAGAAATGTTGTGTTGTATAGTTGACTGGAATATTGAAATGTTGTCTAGTATAGTTGACTCGGATGTTGAAATGTCTGATATAGTTGACTGGAAAGCTGAAATGTCTAGTATAGTTGACTGGAATGTTGAAAGTCTAGTCTGGTTGATTGGAATGTTGAAATGTTGTCTAGTATAGATGACTGAAATGTTGAAGTGTCTAGTATAGTTGACTGGAATGTAGAAATGTTGTGTTGTATAGTTGACTGGAATGTTGAAATGTCTAGTATAGTTGACTGGAATATTGAAATGTTGTCTAGTATAGTTGACTGGAATGTCGAAATGTCTAGTATAGTTGTCTGGAATGTTGAAATGTTGTCTAGTATAGTTAACTGGAATGTTGACATGTCTAGTATAGTTGACTGGAATGTTGAAATGTTGTCTCGTATAGTTGACTGGGACTGGAATGTTGAAATATCTAGTATAGTTGACATGAATGTTGAAATGCTGTCCAGTATAGTTGACTGCAATGTTCACATGATGTTCGCTGTGGTTTACTCAAATGTACTGATGATTAATCAACTCTTCTAGGTGCCAGCTTAAAAATTGACCAGCTGTTGAAGCATTTTGAATTTCTGACTTCACCCTTGACTCAGATAGTGGAGATTCTGGTCAAAGAGCATGGTTGCAAGTCAATCGTATCCGATATAATACGGTAATTTGTACACGTTTTCTTACTTGTTTAAAAATTCACTTGGAAGATCTGTGGAATCAGGCAAGGCAATATCTTTCTGGGAGAGTAGTATGTATTTATGTCCGTGTGCGCGCACGCTGCCTGCGTGGATGGCTGCCTGCGTGGATGCCTGCCTGCGTGGATGCCTGCCTGCGTGGATGCCTGCCTGCGTGGATGCCTGCCTGCCTCATGTCATGAAAAAATGCATTGTTTACGTTTGCAGCATTCTTATTACTATTTTTATTTTCTATGGGAATGTAACATGTATAACAGATAATTGGTGTGTGAAAGACGAGTGGTTGGCCTGCGGGAATAATTTGTGACCCTTTGAAAATAAAGTTTGTTCGTTCCTTGCACTGAAGCTGTCCTGCCAGTGGCTCAGATCTATTTGTCCACCTTGATCTCCCAATGTCAGTGTATGCCATCCAGAAGCCACTGTAAATTAGCAAGCATTTCCTACTAGCAGTCTCGACCAATGAGAAACTGTTGAATGACATCACTAACCCTTATTGGTGACATTTTACACATGTTTGTGTGTGTGTTTTTTTACATTGCATCCTGCAATTTTTATGTATTATTTATCATTGGTTAGGTCTTTTCTTAAACAATTACCGTCGGTTGACTCTTTTATTAACTCATTATCATTAATTGGTTCTTTTATTTACTGTTCGTTACTGCCACAATGTGAAACTGTCTACTGTTTTATCTGTCTGTCTCCCACTGCCTCTCTCCCTCTTAAACTTTGCCGTTGTATGATGTTCTCATGATGTATCCAAAGAATGTGTCCTGTCTTCTTCTGGTGTAAGTAACCAGTTTTCTCTGTGAGTTAACTTCTTTCAAGATATCTTCATTATGCTTTTTATCTGTCCATGGATGGAAATGGTTAAAAAGTTTGTTGCATGTCCTTTTTCAGGACGGGGCAGTCAACCTCAGCATTTATTGGCTGTATGTGATTTACTAGATAATTTCTTCTTCTGCGTTCGTCCGGAATATTGTTTTGGATATAACTGTGTTGTGCCTGTTTACAGCAGAGCTATGATATTTGCACTTTTCGGCCGACACATCCGACTTCTTCAGGCATTTGTTAACCGGCTTAACCTTCCTGGACTGGACAATTTTAGTTCAGTAATTTGTTACTTCTGCATAGCCGACACCTCATACCATCTAAATCTATGCAAGGCAGTCTGCTTCTAAATCACATGTGGCTGATTTGGATGCCTGGACTCGGTATGTCGTGAAATGATGAAGCTCACTATTCCCCAAGACAGTGTGTGTGATTAGCATAACACAACGTTCTTTGTTTATAACATGTTTCAGGGAAATTGGAAATGCTGATACCAAGGAGGCCACGAGGGACACAGCTGCTGCGAAAGCTTACGGTTCATTTCTCACGGAACTTGCGGAGAAATTGCCAGCAGTTGTCCTTCCATGTCTGCCTCTGGTCGTTGGTCTGCTGGATGGAGAGGTAATGTTTGCTTGCGTCATTTATATATGATCCTTTGGCCATTGATAATGCTCATGCTTTTTAGATAGAAAGGTTGATGATGGGATTATGGGAAAGAAAACCTACCCACGGGTAGATTCCTATGTAGAGCCCATTACATTGCATGTAATGTAATCTGTCTAGAGGAAGCTATCCTGACATAAACGTATGCAAAAGTTGAATGCCTTTGAGATACATAACTTGGGGTGGTATATAGGTGATTACTTGTCATCTACTTATAGTAATATTCTTGAAAAAGGAGAGTATAGCATATGAGACTATGACCTCCAGCATGAGAATGAAGGTCGAAGCAGTCACAGTGGCATTCCGTTGGTTAGAGGAGATCACTGCAACACACATCGTCTTCATCACGGACTCAAGGAATATGCTTAGTAAAGTGGAGAAAAGAATGTTTCGTGTGGAATGGCTCACCTCGCTTCAGAGGTCACAGATTGTAAGAATTGTATAGATGTTTTGCCGTGGCCATGCAGGAGTGCAGGGGAATGAACCAGCTGATAGGCTGGCAGGGAATGCACCTCTTGGTTGTAGATTACCTATGGACAAGGGAGAGGTGGTCATGCGCTTGTGAGACCGGGTGGAGAAAGTGGAGGAACAGATTGAGAACCCGTATGTGGAAAGGATGAGATTGCGGGGGATTAGCAGGGGTTCTGGTAGAATCTCAAAACTGAGAGGGAAGACCAGGAGGACTTTCCAGATAGCTTTGGGAACAATTAGTATGACTCATCGCTGGCTGTTGAACGAGAATATGGGAATGTCCTGAGTGCAGTGATGTTGGTTCTTAGCTCAATTCAACTCAACTTGTAGTAATCATACGTGTTAATCATTTGAAAGACGTGTTCTGCCCACAAGGATACAGATACGGAACTGTTTATATTTTTGTGTAGTGTTTATTGTGTAGCTGTGTCGGTTTGTGTTTGTTTATTCTGTGCTGATGAAGGCTTTATGGTCGTCAACTAGGAAGATTATGGTCGTCACTGGGAAGAAGGAAATACCACAAAGGAATATGCAAGTAAATGGGCATATTCTTAAACAAGTGAATCGGTACAGTAATCTCGGAACAATCATAACATCTGATGGGAGATGCCTTGAAGATATTAGAACAAGAATTGCCATTGCCAAGGTAGCATTTTGCAAGATGAAAAACATACTGACCAATAAAAAGATATCAATTGAAACGAGAAAAAGAGTGTTGAAGTGCTACATAGAACCTGTTCTTTTGTATGGATGTGAAGCATGCACAATGAGCAGTCAAGCTGAAAAACATCTGATAGCTGTGGAAATGTTTCTGAGGAAAATGCAAAGAATACCATGAACAGACAGAAAAACCAATGAACAAGTCCTTCAAGAAACAAATGAAGATCGTAAACTGATTAGAGACATTAGACAGTTAGTTAGTTAGTCTTTCCTCTTGAGCCTAAGGCGGCGCATAGGGCAGAAGTCATGGCTTTCCATGTCTGGCGGTTCACTGCTACCCGTTGTAGATACTGGATGTTCACTTGGCCGTTGAATGAGCCTTCTCTGATGATGGTTCTACGCAGGGTCTCTCTTGGTCTTCTCCATTT
Source organism: Cepaea nemoralis (assembly GCA_014155875.1). Classification (NCBI taxonomy): domain Eukaryota; kingdom Metazoa; phylum Mollusca; class Gastropoda; order Stylommatophora; family Helicidae; genus Cepaea; species Cepaea nemoralis. The sequence goes on along the minus strand of JACEFZ010006356.1, from coordinate 102,595 downwards.
ACATTAGACGTAGACAGTCAACATTTTTTGGACATGTTATGAGAAGAAATGAATTGGAGAACTTGGTGACAGCTGGCAAGATCGAAGGGAAGAGAACAAGGGAAAGGCAGAGAAGTAAATACCTGGATGGCTTGGCCATGTGGCATGATCGAGACAAACTTGGAGCTGATCCACAACTCTGATGATCGAGTGAGATGGCAAAACATGACCGCCCACCATTATCGGCATGGCACATGATGGATGGATGGATGGATTTACGAAGGCTTTAGCCGCAATGTCCATTTTGTTACTTGTAGTCGTGCTCTAGTAAAGCTCACTATCTACTTCTCGTTTGGGTGATTCATTCATAACTAGGGGTGACATATTCCCCTTGATATAGAAACGAAGAGATTTACTACAGAAGATTTAGAAGACAAAATTCAACCTTACATTTATTTATACTGCATTTGTATTGATAGAATATTGATTCTGTTTCATTTCTGTATTTCTTTTGAGGAAATATAATCTTTATTAGTTATTCAGTTTTGTTTCTTTTTATTTAAAGTAATAAAAATGATTTTTTGGGCCATATTAATTTAATGTTAATTTTCTGTTTCATCTTATGTTTGATTTAAGAAAACAAATTCGTGCGTCTTTTTCAGTCTTACACATTGCGCAATGGAGTGTTAAGCATGATGGGAGAGATTCTGGTCAAATATCTGTGCCGAGAGGAACTGGATGACAAATTACGGGCAACAAGAGATGGCCTTTTTGAAAAACTTGAGGTCTGTGTGCGTTTAACTGTTATATCTTTAGTTTCTTTGTACTTTCTTGTTAACTGTTTTTAAAAAAAAAATATGATGTGCATCTTCATTTATGTGTAATTTTTGGCTTGTAATGTAAGCCATGGAAACTATAGTTGAACAATTTATTTTATGTACTTGTTTCTTTGTCAGCCGATAGGCATATGTTTTGCATATCCTTTACAGGACATCGCTGTCAACACCAGCATCTTTCAGCTGATTGTTGATTTCTTGGCAAGATTACGCTCAGTAGTTTTCCATTGCTTTCTGAGTGACCGGTTCACATACCCCGTAAGTTACAGATGCGATTAGAACCGCTACTGATTCTCGCCGTCGTCACGTTACTCACGAGAGTATACGGGATCACTGAGAAGTCGCTAACTCCTAGGCCAGGGAGACCTGCAGATAGGCATATAGGTTCAATAAATCAATCAGGTGCCATCTCCACAATGAAGGTTGGCTGCAATGGATCTCCTGTCCGTCTCATGCCTTGATTGTACATTCTGTCAGACTGCTATTCGTCCATCTCTTGATGTTATTTTTCCACTTGTATCGTTGTTTATCTCTAGCTCACTTGCCTTCAACCTTCCCCTTCAGTATAGTTTGAATAAGTGTTATGTCTTTTAACGTGGCCGATATATTTCACTTACCTCTATTTTATTTTTTTCATCAACTCTCTTTCCACTCCAAGTTTTTCTAGACCGTAAGCTTTTAGGGTTGTTGGTTGTGAATTTTCTGAAAGACTGCTGAGTTCAAGATACTTCTCAAGTCTGATGTATTGGCTTAGACCTTCTACCAGTTGACACTAAGCTCTTTGTAGACTTGTTCATGAATGGTTGGAGTTTGCGGCTACAATGATCTATGGGATTAAGTAGACAGTCTCACTGGAACCCTCAGTCACCTCTTTCGATGTGCATGGTAGGTGTGAGTACAGCCTGGCCATTCTGTGCTTCCCTAATGGGCTAAGTGACAAACAGGTGAGCAGGCATGCTAGCGAAGTTGATGGTAACTGCACTGGCAATTGGATGAGGGTTCGACGCCTGGTCTCATCGCATGCTAAAGTAAGGGAAAGATTGGTCATCTATTTCTCCGTGTATTCAAGGCTCCAAAATGTGATTGTCCCATCACATCACAAATCCATAGCAGGAAATTGTTTTGGGAAAGATTGTTTGTTTAAAACACACAGGTGGCATGCCGACCTATAAAAATGTTACAATATATATATCCCTGGAGATTTCATGGAGTCATTTGTGTAGTGAAACATTTGTTTATGTTGTGAAGTATTTTATTTTGTTGTCTTCGTGTATTTTTTTTTTTAAACCTTAATATGTATAGGAATATCAAGATTTTGGATTTATGAATTAATTTTCTTGTTTCTGAATGCGTCGACAGGATCACATCCACGATGTCAATGCATTTGTTCGCAGCAAGGTACTGCAAATATGGCTGCATGTGGTTGCAGAAAAGGTGAGTTTGGTTAGAGCATCATGTTCTCAACCCTTTTTTTTTGGCCCATGCACCCTTTCACCATATGTTCAGAATGTCATTCCCCCCTTTCCAAAATGTCATTCTTCCCCTCCCCCCCCCTTTTTTTTAACACGCGCACACACACACACAATTCAAGAAAGGGGAGATGATCGCGTTTTGTGTGGTCTTGAAGCCAGTTTGAGTCTGCCAATCTGTGGTCATAATCCCCCAGAAACCCTAAATATCCCTTGCCATCAGGTGAACCCACTTTAACTTCTGAGGTACTTGTAATTTATGTCCCAAAGTCAAGGACGAGAAGTCAACATTTTAGTCCAGCTGACCGGTGTAGGGATTGATCCTACTACCTAATATCAGCACATCGGAAGTTTCTTCTTCGTTCGGCCAGAATGTTTGTTTTAGACGTAATTGCATTGTGTCTGTTTATGGCAGAAATGCAATATTTTGGCTGACAATCCGACAATAAAGTTTGTTTCTTCTCTTTTCTGTTGCCTGTGTCTCTGCATTTTTAAAATGTTTATATCAAATATGAAAGCATAGTCTTCTGCATTGAAGGACAAAAACGGGATGATAAAAATAGATGTGTATTTGTTCGTTAATCTGTCATTTACTGCTTATAGTACTTTGCTGTGTAGAACAGGGGGGGGGGGGGGGGGAACTTCAGCCTGGGGAATTAAGGATATGTGGCTAGTGCAGTCGCCGCGAACTGTGCAGGTTAGGTTTTCTGTTTTCCCCCCTGACAGAACAAAATCCACACCTTACTGATGATTTGAACCCTGGTCTCCTGAAGGAGAAAAACCTGCGTTCTAGCCACTCGGCCAGCCGCTCCTTATTTGTTAATCAAACATTGTATTTATGAATGTTTCATTGAGAGTATTTAATTTTCATCAATTCTGCCATCTGCTTTCAGTGTCTGCCTCTGCTGAGACAAGAATCTGTCATGACTTTGGTGGTGGGCCGTCTGAATGACAAATCGAGCATCGTTAGGAGACAGGCCATACAGCTAGTGACAGCCCTACTGAAGAGTAACCCCTTCGCTGCACAGGTATGTGGGCATCTGCCACCTGTTTAATGTTCTAGTGAAAGATGTTTTGGCTTTATGTAGTGTTTTGTGATGGTAGACGCAAAGAAAGATGGTGGCTTGTTGATCACAAAGCATTTCTGCAACTCGATAACAAGTGATATCTTGGACGCTGGCAGACAGCACAAAAATAGCATAAAGACGAATAATGACAGTGTTGGATATTCAGCAGTCTTGGCCCAAGCTGCCTGTATAGTGTCTGAGGGATGATAACATTGCCAAATTGAATAATAAGTTACCCCGGGAAGGTTAGCCCGGTCAACAAATGCCCGCAGAAGTTGGATGTGTCGGCCTAACGGCGCAAGAATGCAGCTCTGCTGTAAACAGGCACAACGCAATCACGTCCGGAAAAAAAACAAACTCCGGATGAACGCAGAAGAAGAAGAATAATAAGTCATAACCTATGATGATGCCAAGAGGTTTATATAAACCACTTGGCCACAGCCTGCATTAGGAAGCTATTGAAGATCAAATGGCAAGACAAGATCCCAGACACTGAAGTCCTAGAAAGAGCTTCCATGCTGTGTATCTACACTCTATTAATGAAGAATCAGATTCGTTGGGCTGGTCACTTGATTTGCATGTCAGATCACAGGCTCCCTAAACGAATTTTTTTACGGTAACTGCTGTGGTAAATGGCCAGAGGAAATGCTTTAAAGACACTCAGAAGATCTCACTTTCCACGTTTTCCCATTTTTTCTCAATTTTGAATGTTCATGTGAGGATGCTCATGATAGTCGACAGTGTGTGCGTGTGAAAAGTGTGGGAGTTTATTCATATTAGTTTTAGTGATTATGTGAGGCAGTGTGGATGGATGGGTGTGTCTATGTGTGTATATATGTGTGGATGTATGTGTGGGTGCATGTCTGTATGGGTGTATATGTGTGTGTTTGTGTGTGTGTATGTCTGTACGTGTGTTTATGTGTGCGTACATGTGTGTTTATATGTATGTGCGTATGTATATGTGTGTGTGTGTTCATGTATGTATGCGTATATTTGTTTGTATGTGTACATGCATGCAGTGTATGCGAGGGAGTGTGGGTGTGTATGAGGCATGTGTGTGTGTCTGGGGGTGGTGTATGTGTGGAGGGGTTGTGTGTGGGTGGATAGGTGATGTGTGAGTGGGTGAAGGGATGTGTGGTCAGTGGGGTGTGTGTGTGGGTGAGGGATGTTTGGGTGATGGTTGGAAGTGTGGGGGTGTTGGGGGGTGGGGGTTGTGTAGGTAGAGAATGTGTGGGTTGAGATGGGTGTGTCATGGGTGTGGGGATGTGTGTGTGCTTGGGGGATATGCCTGTGTGGGTGGGAGTGTGAGAGTGGGGTAATTGTGGGTGGGTGGAGGATGTATGTGTGGGTGTTGAGTGTGTTTGTAGGTGGGGGTGTGTGGGTGGGTGTGGAGATATATGTGTGGGTGAGGGATGTGTGTGTGAGGGTGGGGGATGTGGATATGGGTGGGATGTTGTGTGGGAGGGGAGATGTGTATGGGTGGGGGATGTGTGGGTAGGGGATTTGTGTTTGGCTGGGTGGATGGGGTGTGTGAGTGTGGGTGGGTAGATGGGAGATCAGTTATCAGTTATCAGTTGGGGTATCTTCGATGCACTCCGGACATGTCCATAGGTGCTCAGATCCTCCCCCAGCATATGCATCAGCGTCCGGTGGCTAATAGTGCCAGTTCTGTGTTGGTTGACGAGGCGCTTTGTTTTCCCGATGTACCTCTCGCGTCTGGCTGTGCCGATTCTTACTCCCAGGTCTTTCATCCTGGACAGCGATGTGGAATCATTGACGTCAAACTCCTCTGTTCTCGCCATATCTTTAAGGACGCTAATAACATCGGCACGATCCATGGGCTGGCCATCTACAGGGGGTGCAGAGCCAGCCAGTTTGTCAGCTCGTTCATTTCCCTCGACTCCCGCATGTCCCGGGACGAAGATGAAGGTGACTTTACGGACAACAGACTTCCGCAGCGATTCAGTCCACTGTCTACGTACAGATCCAGCTTCGACCTTCTGAATCATGCTCATTGAATCACTTAGTAGATGGGAGATGTATGTGTTGATGGGTGAGTGGGGGTGTGTGGGTGTGAGTGGTTGAGGGATGAGTATGTGAGTGGGTGGATATATGTGGGAGATGGGTGGACAATGTGTGTGTGGGTGGGAAGATGTGTGTGGGTGATGAGGATGTGTGTGGGTGAGAGGTATGTGTTTGTGGATGGGGATGTGTTGGTGGGTGGGGATGTGTGTATGGGTGGGGAGATGTGCGTGTCAGTGTATGGGTGGGGGATGTGTGGTTAAGGGATGCGTTATTGGGGGATGGGTGGGTGGATGATGTGTGGATGGGTGAGTGTGTGTAGTTTGGGGGTGGGGATGTGTGTGTGTGAATGGGCATGGGATGAGTGGGTGGGTGGGGGATGTGTGAAAGTGGGGGATATGTGGGTGGATGCTAGTTTTGTGTGTGGGTAGGTGCATGATGTGTGGGTTGGCGGGGATATGTGTGTGTTTAGGTAGGGATGTGTGGTTGGGGGATGTTTGTTTGACTGGGTGGTTGGGGGTCTGTGCGTGTGTGGTGGAGGATATGTGGGTGGGTGAGTGTTGATGGGTTATGGGATGAGTGGAGGATATGTGTGTGTGGGTGGTAATATGTGTGTGTGTGTGCCTAGGGGTATGTGTGTGGGTGGGTGGGGGATGTGTAGGTGGGAGATGGGTGGATGGGCGGGGTCATGTATGTATGCCTGGGGGTATGTGTGTGGTTGGGTGGAGGATGTGTGGGTGGATGGGGGATGTGTGGAGGGTTGGGTTATGCGTCTCATAACATGGTAATATGCATTGTTTATGTTTACAACATTCATTTGACAATGTTTTTTTCCTATGTGAATGTATTATGCATAATTGATGAACGAAAGATGAGTGATTGGAAGGGCCGAATGTAAGACGGGCCTGTGTGCCCAATTTGTTACCCTTTGAAAATAAAGTCCGTTCGTTCGTTCACTAAAAGCTTTTGGAATTCATCATGACACTAGGGAGATTGCTGCCAATGACCAAAATTTATGGCGTACATCATTACGCAAGGGCGTAGTCATTTGTGAAGCAAACAGAACTGCAAGAGCTGTGAAAAAAAGGCTGCACAAAAAAAAAACTCACTGCAACGTCAAGCATTCTTTGCTCACATTTTCAAAAAACATATCGAGCCAAAATAGGCCTTACCTGCCATCTTAGAACTCATGGCTCCAAACTTTCAACCGCACTGGATGAAATGAATGGTCATCATCTTTCTTGATGGATAAACAAGAAGAAGCTTGATCACAACCAAGTGGGAATCAGAGCTTTGAAGCCACCAGAAAGACGATGCTTATTACAAATGCCATCGAGGTGAACAAGTAGCAATTATCAGACTCTGTACAGGACCCACTAGGCTGAAATAACACTTGTTCAATAAAGTAAAGATAGAAGATGAATGTAATTGGATTGAGGCATGTTTCTGTTTATGTGCCAGTATTCTTTGATGTTCAGTTTTACAGTAAAGCTTCATGTGGTTACTGGCACCTGGCCATCTTGACAGATGGTCGTTGGTTACATTGTGCTTCTGACATGGCATAATAACCACAACCCATAGTGGTAGCGAATGTGATACCTCTTCATAGCACAAAGCCTGTTGCAAATTGTAGAGACCATATGTTGCTCATGCAGCATGATTACTTTCTTGGCCTGCCTAGTTTACTCCAGGGGAAAGGCAACATCAAAACTTCTGGAACTAGGCAAGCTGTGGAAGTTGCCGGATCAGCAAAACAATGCTCTAACTGTCCGCCTGTGGGAGTTTTGATCCTAGACCAGTTGCCAACGAAGGCTTGGGTTCTGGTATGCCCTGCCATGACTTTTAATCTTTAGGTTGCATTTCCTCGCACTAGGATTAGACGTGTACCCTCCCTATTGCACTCCTCCGCTCGAAACCGTTGGCTCAATGTGAGGTATCAGGTGTGGTGAGCATCGCAAAACATTCGTTGCTAACAAAGCGGGTAGTACCATCTACTGTTATACAGTAGCTCAGTCATATCTAAGACCTGACAAAATGATATGATATACTGTTGCATATTTTATGTCTCACCATTATGTTTTGAGATGACCATCCCCCATCCTTGTTGCTTTCCCTTGTGAGAAACACCCCTCTGTTAGCACTGTCACCAAACTTACTAGTTGATAACGTGATATGATTACAACATTTCTTGTGTATATTGTGCTTTCAAGCTGGGCATAGAAGATTTACAGACAAACTATGAGAAGGAGAAGGCCTTGCTGGAGGAGATGACCCCAGAACCACCAGCATCTTTAGCTGCAGATTCAGCCAGGGACAAATTGAATGAGGAGTGGGGCAGCCTAGAGAAACAGCTGATGGAGTTTCTGGCGGCTGAAGATGTCCCATTGACAAGAGATTGTGCTGCAGCATCTGGGCTGATTGGAGACGATGACACCTTGGAAGGGTGAGTTCATATTCTGCAAGCACATTTGCAGAGATTGGGGTGGCATAGTGAGTAGTGTACCGACTCCCAGTCTGGGAGTAATCCTCAATTTAGGAAGGATCTTTTCCAGCTGTATTCTTCTGCTTCTTTTCTCTTTTGGGTAGAATGTGTCAGCCTGCTATGCACTTCTCTGCCAGTGTGTCTGACTTCAGCATGTGTAAGGAAGATATGCTTTCTCTAGACAAATTCTTCTCTGCCAGTGTGTCTGACTTCACTATGTGTAAGGAAGATAATGCTTTCTCTAGACAAATTCTTCTCTGTCAGTGTGTCTGACTTCACCATGTGTAAGGAAGATATGCTTTCTCTAGACAAATTCTTCTCTGTCAGTGTGTCTGACTTCACCATGTGTAAGGAAGATATGCTTTCTCTAGACAAATTCTTCTCTGTCAGTGTGTCTGACTTCACCATGTGTAAGGAAGATATGCTTTCTCTAGACAAATTCTTCTCTGTCAGTGTGCCTGACTTCAGCATGTGTAAGGAAGATATGCTTTCTCTAGACAAATTCTTCTCTGTCAGTGTGCCTGACTTCAGCATGTGTAAGGAAGATATGCTTTCTCTAGACAAATTCTTCTCTGTCAGTGTGCCTGACTTCAGCATGTGTAAGGAAGATATGCTTTCTCTAGACAAATTCTTCTCTGTCAGTGTGTCTGACTTCACCATGTGTAAGGAAGATATGCTTTCTCTAGACAAATTCTTCTCTGCCAGTGTGTCTGACTTCACCATGTGTAAGGAAGATAATGCTTTCTCTAGACAAATTCTTCTCTGCCAGTGTGTCTGACTTCACCATGTGTAAGGAAGATATGCTTTCTCTAGACAAATTCTTCTCTGCCAGTGTGTCTGACTTCACCATGTGTAAGGAAGATATGCTTTCTCTAGACAAATTCTTCTCTGCCAGTGTGTCTGACTTCACCATGTGTAAGGAAGATATGCTTTCTCTAGACAAATTCTTCTCTGTCAGTGTGTCTGACTTCACCATGTGTAAGGAAGATATGCTTTCTCTAGACAAATTCTTCTCTGCCAGTGTGTCTGACTTCACCATGTGTAAGGAAGATAATGCTTTCTCTAGACAAATTCTTCTCTGCCAGTGTGTCTGACTTCACCATGTGTAAGGAAGATATGCTTTCTCTAGACAAATTCTTCTCTGCCAGTGTGTCTGACTTCACCATGTGTAAGGAAGATATGCTTTCTCTAGACAAATTCTTCTCTGTCAGTGTGTCTGACTTCACCATGTGTAAGGAAGATATGCTTTCTCTAGACAAATTCTTCTCTGCCAGTGTGTCTGACTTCACCATGTGTAAGGAAGATATGCTTTCTCTAGACAAATTCTTCTCTGTCAGTGTGTCTGACTTCACCATGTGTAAGGAAGATATGCTTTCTCTAGACAAATTCTTCTCTGCCAGTGTGTCTGACTTCACCATGTGTAAGGAAGATAATGCTTTCTCTAGACAAATTCCAAATCTACCTGTGGGTGGATTGTTTTCTAACAAATTTGCCAGGGCACAGATCTTTCTGCCAACACTTTTTAAAATTTCAAGCTTCTGTTTACGTCATTATTAGTCATTAGTCGCGGTTCCCACTTCACGGAAACGGGTCGTCTCCATAATGCTCTGTTCCTACGCCAGTGAAAAGCATACAAAATGCTCCTCACTGCTCCATGTGAAAAGTGGAACAGACAGGCGTCTCGACAAACAGCCCACACAGGTACACTGTGCATAATACCGCCGCCAGAATGCCAACACAAAAGTCCATGGAAAATTCATCATCGATGGAAGCGGCAGTCACTAGAAAACCAACAGCCACACATTACTGTATAAAGCAATCCAGTCAGTTCAGCGACAGGCCGCCCGCCATAATTTCAAACATGCAGTTCACGCTACAAACAACCGTGGACAGATGTAAAAGCATTCCACATGAAATTCACAGCTCACAGTGTCCCGCCATTCACTCAACTCTGTAACAGGGCGACGGAACCATGCACTACCAGTCCAACATGAGGACAATGCGAATGCAAACTGCAGCCACAAGCATAAAAACTTCAGAGGCCTTAACTGCTCAAATGCCTATCCCCCATGTTGGGGACTGGAAGTGCACTGTTTATGTAGGAAGCTGAAGTAGAACGGTGGATAGCATGCTGACTGGTGGTGATGTGGTCGATTCTCCTTTGTTGTGTTTTTTCTTTCCGTTGACCTGATTCCCAGGTTGATTCAGCTTAACATGTGTACCAAGGATTTACTGGGAAGTAAAAGCCAGAGAAGGAGTTGAAATCTGGTCTAAAGAAAAACCCCAAGAAGATATATTATGGGGGATGGTGAAGCCCTCGGGAGTAGCATCCTGTTTGTGGCTCATAATGGGATAAATTCATAGTTGAAGTTAACATTTGAAGTAGAAGACGACCGCTGTTATATCTGTCATTGGAGGTCAGAATGGCCAGATGGATACAGGCACTTATTATTAAACACCTGATGTTGCTGAGGTAACGGGTTTAACCCCTACACCGGTCAGTTGGACTACAATGTTGCTCCTCGTTCTTTACTTGGGGTAGTCAATTACAAGTATTTATCCATTTACTGCTCATATTTTGAGTTTAATTATGTGAAAGCTATCACCATCAAGTGCCTTTCATGCTTCTCTGCATTGTGCAATCTTCAACAGCATGTAGGAGTGTGTTCTGATGCCCTTCTGTGCCATGACACAAGACCGTCCAGAATGTTCTCTCGCTGTCTTCCTCTTGCAATCTCCAACAGCATGTAGGAGTTTATGTTCTGACTCTCTTCTGCGCCATGACACAAGACTGTCCATAATTTTCTCTCGTTGTCTTCCTCTGCCTCTCTTTCCTGTTGCCACATTATGTGCTAGTTTTTGTCTTCATAATGTGTGGTTAAAAAAAAATAAATGGTGACTGCCTGTGTCTAATGTTTCTGGTAAGTTCTCTTTGTGTCTTAGGCCACCCCCCCCCCCCCCCTCTCCTCCTTTTTCTTGTTATTTGCTAGCATTGAACTCAAGCATAGTCCACACACGTGCTACTACTTCTAGTGTACTGGACTGATTTTTGCATGTGGATTAGCTTTCCCTATTACCAGTGTCCCTGTGGTCATCAGGGGAACCCACTCTGACTTCAGAAGTATAATGTCCCTTACAATTCATGCTTCTAGAAATTGAAAACTATATCAGTGTTATATATATATATATGTGTGTGTGTGTGTGTGGTATTTTTGTTTTTAAGAAAGGAAATATTGAAAAATTTGCGAGAACAAAATTAAACCACAATGTTAAAATGTTTTTACCTTGAATAAGTTGGCTCTGTGGTGAAGGGGTTACGGACGCATTTCGTAATCCTACATACCATGTTCGAAACACAGCTTTGGGCGATTTCGTAACAGACCACCTTGCATTGTTTTTGTAGAATGGTATAAGAGCCGGATGTTCAGAAAACAGTGGCAAACTACTGAACATAAATTTGCCAAGAAATCGCAAACAGCCAAGAAATGCTGGAGTTGTCTGCTATGTCTTGTAAAGGATTTGCAACTAACTTTTTTAGTGTGAATGTTTGGAAATGTGGGCTCCAAATACTGGTCTCTTGCCTTTCGTCATCACCCAGTTATGAATGGGGCTTGTGTCTAAGTGACTGGACTAGGACCATGATCCATGAAAAAGCTAACAATTGTTCACTGTTTATTTGTCCGCAGAGTACTAGAGAAAATCATGAAATATTTGCAAAATGATGAAATCCGCGAAGCGGTCGCCTTACTTTTGGCTTCTGTGGACAGCTTTCCTGATGTGCCTCTTTTTGATGCTTTTGGAAGGTAAATGTCAGGTTTTCATGTAATCAATTTTCATCGTCTTTGTGCAGTATTGTCAAACCTCTGGGTGTGCCGGGCATTCTTTGTTAGTGACGTCGTGTAGTATTTGTCCCTTAGAGTAGTGTGCAAATCAGTTCATGCAAGCATCTTAGAGCCATGGTGTACAGACCATATGGAAGCAGAAAAAGAGGCTGTCTATATTAATGATGGGCAGACGGAATAACAGTTCTTGGGAATCTCCATATATGAAGCCCATAAATGGGAGCTCTCCTGCTGTTTATGCTCCACCTCGACACCACAACATACAAGAAGAATTAGATGAGATGAGATGATGAGAGCTTAGAGTTTTGATGATAATTCTCTTTCAGACAACCTGTACCAGAGCATGTCAAGAAATCTTAGTGTTTATGGAAGTTTTGTTTTTAATGATGAATATATTTGCCACATTCACTGTTATGAGCATGTTATTCATATAATCCATCCATGAGGATGTGGCCAGTCATATTTTCCATGAAGAGATTGCCAGCTATATTTTCCATGAGAAGATGCCTAGTATATTTTCCATAATCATGCCAGCCACATTCATCATCATCATGAGGAATCAACCATATTTTCCATGAAGAGAATATTTTAAGATTAGGATGTGAACTATATTTTCCACAGTGAAGATGTCGGTCACATTTTCTAAAAGGAGGGTGCCAATGTTTTCCATTCATGAGGGATCCAATCAGGGTTTTCATTCATGAAGATTTCAACTCTTGTTTCACATTAACTGGGATTCCACCCAGGTTTTCCATTCACGAGAATACCAACGTTCCAACAGTGTTTCACATTTACTGGGATTCCAACCAGGGTTTCCATTGACAAGGATTCCAATATTCCAACAGTGTTTCACATTTACTGGGATTCTATTCATTTCATCAAGCAGCTCTCTTTTCATGCCCAGTTTCTCTAGGACCTTTGGAGTTGTTTGCTCTTGTTTCCATGAAACTGACTGAATGTAACATGTTCATCATTAATCTTCACAGGAAAGAGGCCTCAGATAGCGTTGATGAAAGTACAGAGGACAGCAATGTTGACAAAGATAAAATTGCAGAAAAATTGACATCCGCTATGAAGGAAGTGTTTTTTCGTAAGTTAATACAGATTTATTTCCTTTTGTTTTACGGAAGTTCTGTGACCATTTTTTTTACATTACATCATAACGTGTCAACTGGAAGATTTGACCCTGATATCTTCTTGTTTTGTTTAAACACCATTCATGTTAATTTCCTTCTTTGTAACAAAATGACTGCCTTCACCCACCCCAGACAAGCACAACCAGTGTTGCTGGCGACTGTCTCATACATTTTCATGCCCCAAGTGTCTGCAATGTCCCGTATCCTTCTTCGTCCTGGCGGGCCCCTGCCTCTTCTTCTATGAACCAAGCCTTCCATCACTGTTTCTTTCCAAACCCTGGTGATGTTTAATATAACCATCATCATCATCATCATGTGAGTTCCCAGCTGGCGGGGGAATTCATCGCTCTCCACAGATCTCTCTCGTTGGTGTTCTCTGTTGATGATATTCCTCCATGCCACCATCTCAGTCCATCCAGAATCATTTCTCTTGGTCTGCCTCTTTTCCCATTGATCTTTCCAGTTGTCACAATGTTCTCTAACGCCTCTCTTCTCATCACATGACCAAAGAAAAATGTTTTGCCTATTTCTTATTGTTGTATATAATCAAATGATTAATATGACCAAAGTCTTACATTTTCAAAGATATGATACTGTTTGTTTAATTGTTATATAAGTTTAAAAATATATTTACCTTTGTCCATGTGTGATGGGTTAACAAGAGCATCTAAACAAATAATAACACAGAAAGGTGCATATCATATGAAGTGAATAAATAAATAATTCTTTAGCTGAAACAATTAAAACACATAATCACAGGTTTTTTTTTTTTCAAATGTGGAGCATCTGTTATCCCAACAATAATTTCAAATTTAACACAAACTCTTTCTGTTTGTATAAAACTGGTGTATAAAACTGGCTGAAACCACCTAATTGCTATCACCTCACTATATTTGAACAAATATTTGATCTCATTTGAACAATACCTGTACATGAATTAATCCATAAGTGCTTCAGTCTCCTCTCATAGATCATACTAGGAAAGTTTCACCTCTGTGCACAAACTCTGTAGCGCAGATGAAAATCCAAATGTGATGTAATGCGTTAAATATTCTTTTGCGGACATGTTCTAATTTTGCAATTTAGACTGGGTGGTAGAGTAGTAGCTAGATGCTTGCCTGCTTTACCAGTGGTCTGGGGTTCGATTGGCATCAAGGTGGTTTTGTGACAGTGCTACACACAAAGGCTATGATCGTGAACGTATAGCACCAGACAAGTCAGTCTTCGCGTTGTTAGAAAAGGATTTTATTGATGAATCATTCTAGCTCAGCACATATGATGGAGACTCCCTTCTTGGTGTTGACATCTCTTTTCGCTGGCCCCCAAGTGACGTGTGTGTTTTCCTAGATACCCTTCTTCATTCGTGCACACACGTTCACTATGGTTTTCCCCCTAGTCAAGGAATGCGCAGCATTCCTTAACTCTTTACTCCTAACCTAGAATCCCTCACTGTTACAATACCTCCCCTTCTTCAAAGAGAATTTTTCCTTGAAAAAATCTCAACCCCAACTTTTAATTAGTTAACTTTACCTCTCTATACTACAATAACAACAATTCTATATATTTCCTAAGTCAATTCTCCTATCTCCTCATAGCCAATTGCTACCCAGAGATCATAATATCGAAACTCTCTACAAAACTCGTCATAAAGTTCTCTAGAAAACTTTCTACAAAACTCTCCATAAAATTCCCCACAATACAAAAGTCTCCATAAGCGAACCGCTTTTAACTTTAAAACGTCCATCTAAATTATGATTGACAAAACTGAAGATATTCCCCTTATCCTTTAATTTCCCCCTTATTCACATTCTCACTCTCTCAGTATTCTAGGATAGACAGAAAAAAAATAGCTAGATTAGATTTGTGTAGGTGCGCACCTGAAATCAATAAAAGTAAGGAAAAAGTAAGAAAGTAAGAAGTAATCACCTTTCTCTTCCCATACATTCTCAAAACTTTATCAAAAAATAAAGTTTCAAAATTTATCTTCAGTTTCCGTCAATAATAATTGTTATTATCAAAAAAGTATGTTAATCCAAAACTGCCAGCCTTTGTATTATTCAGACCAACAATTTCCTGTTTACCTTTCCTTCAACCACAAAAACTTCCTAACTGTTAAGTACAGTCTTCTTCTTCCAATATGCAGTTAAATGCCAAATTTCAACCTGGCATTCCCCCCATATTCTCCCATTAAACGCTGTTCAATCCAGCTCCTATTATAAACCTTGTATATACATTGCATACCCCACATGTATAACTAACATACCCCTCCATTACTACATAGGTCACTTCACTAACTACTACTTTAATTCATCTTCTAACTGAACTTCAAAGTAATAATCATTTTAAACACCCTCAAGGTAACTCAATCAACCCAAAACATCGTAAAAATAACCATCTAAGTTAACTTATTTTTCACATTTCATAAAACACAATTGAAGTCCCAACAATTGAACAAAGCATTTCAATCCCCTCATCATATATATCCCCCCACATTAATCAATGTACACATACATTATAAATTTCAAGACCAATTTCTGAGTACCCAATAATAATTTTCCGCTTTAGCAAAACTCCATCAAGTACCTTTGTAAACACAAAAATATCGTGTCCAACTTCTTCTTCTATCTGCTATCTGCAGAACCCTATATCACTCTTTTCATCTATCATTTCTCCATTTCTTTAATAACCTCAAATTTTTTTCAATAATTGCAATATCTACATCAATGTCGCTATCCTCTCGAGGAGAGCTATCTTCTTTCATATCAGCTTCTTCATCAGTTTCTGACTTTTCATCCATCTCTTGTTCCCCATCTGTATATCCATTACTAGCAACCGCTAATCTCTTCCTTTCTACATCCAATCTAATTTTTCTGTCTTGCCGTCTCAACAAATTTTCAAAAAGTGGCATCTCTTCCTCACTCGAAGAATTCTCTCTAAGTTTCCTTTGCCTCTTAATTTCTTTTTCTTTCTGTCTATCCAACTTTCTTTTTACTGCTTGTCTTGTATTCATAAATGGAGGTTCAATATTTTCCCTAACTGACTCTTCACTCATATAATCGTCATACACATTATTTTCCTCTGTCATGACTGTTTTTGGTATCGTTTCTTCTTGTTCAGCTGTATTAGATGCTGTTGTTACTTGTTTTCCATTCTCTATAGGCCTTGGATAACCCGATTGTCTGACGATCTGTCCACCCGACAATATTTCTTCGGAACAATAATTATTATTATTATTATTCTCTGCATCCCTTTCTTCATTATCCCGCCTTAAGTGTTCTACATGTGAACGTGCAACATGCCCTGAAATTTGATTCTTAATAATATACGACACTGGACCCTTACAACTTTCATCGAATCTGAATTATTCCAAGCTCAGTTACACGTATTTGTTATTTCCATATAACCATGGTCTTAATGCCTTCATGAGACCTCTAGTGTGCAACTCTGCTTCAGTCTTTTGTTGTTTTTGTGTTCCACTTTCTAATAGATAAACATCTTTTGTATCATTTACTCCCATCCTTGGAATTCGTCTCCTGGCTTTTGCTACTTTTCTGCCATATATACTGTTATCTTGTTCCGCAGAGTCACTAACTAAAAATTTGCCTGCTTGTCTACCACTAACCATACCGCACGAGGAAACATCTCGCTTCGAGTCAGGATCGTTCCTATTCATTCCTTTTAAATCTCTGTCTGGTGTACATTCTATATCAAAATCTGTGAGGTCTGAAGATTCTGATTCATAAGATTCCTCGGTTCCACATCCACGATTATACATGAGCAAAGTTTTTTCATTTCTAACCCTAACACTCTTTCTAATTTTCTTTCTGCTGTCTTCTGTCTTGGGTTGTCTAACTTTTGTACCTGTGTCTCTCTTTAATGCAACGGTGTTTCTCTTCGTCACTTTCAAGTCAGTTGGCTTTGATTTAGTTTCTACCAACTCGGTTTGACTTCCCTTCGTTATCTTGTTGTTTGGTTGTATCTGGGTTTTCTTTCCTACTGTATCAACTTGTGTCTGTGTGTTCCGTTCTACCACTTCAATCATCTGCGTCTGTGTCTCTCTTTCCTGTCTACCCCTAAAAATTGAAAATACCTGTCGATCATCAGCTAAGGTTCTATTAGTCTGATGCTGATTTTCTCCTTTGTTTGACTTTGCGAGTGCATATCTCAATCTTCTGATTTCAAACCATTGATTTCGTAATGTTTTCTGCTCTTCACTATTAGATGGCCAGTTCCATTTTTTCTTATAAAAATTCTGTCTCTGCCAACTATTGTCCTCTGGCTTGCCATGTTGTCTCTCTTCATACCTTCGTGTTCTCGTTACGTCGTTTACATTCCATCTGTGACAGTTTCTGTCGTTGTTATAAAGCGGTTGTTTTCTAAAGCAGGTTGAGCTTTGATGTGGCCTTGGCGTAATGGTATCATACTGGCCATTCGATTGGAAACCTCGACTACGTTGTCTTCTATAATTTCTTACCAGTGTCATAATTTCTGCGCTAGTTTGATTAACTCCACGTCTTCTTTGCATTTCTCGAAAACTTCCCATTTGTTCTACTATTCACACTTCTATTCTGTGTATTAAACTGAGCACATCTGTTACTACAAAATCCAAAAGCGTGTCCCCTCTGACCACAACTCCAACAAACCATATTTGTGTTATTTGTATTTCCTACCGTTTCTCTTACAGACTTTCTCATTTTATCTAGTGAATGTATTTGTGCTGTATTTCTTCTGAATGGATGGATCAATTCATCCATTTTTTTAAACTGGTTTGCCTGACCACTAAATCTTTCAACATCAGTGCTTATATTCTGTTGTCTTAACACCGCATCCAACCTTGATATTGCCCCGCCAACTCCAGTGAGTACCTGTGAAAAATCTTGGGATTCCATCCTAAAATTTATAATTATCAAGCAATATACAAATATTTCAACAATATTGATTTCAAACCCAGCAACAATACATAATCTGTTAATTACTCTAAAATTATCTAATTAACTTAACTAAATCCTCCAATCGAAGATCCTGACGAAGAAATATTCCTGTTTCAACCCTGAATTTTGATAAAAGAATTTAAATGACCTCCTGATTCAGAATTTCCTACACCACATAAAAATATGCTCTAATCAAGCTCGTTAAAATGATCAGAACAACGAAGAGCGTCTAGATTTCTTTCCTTTCTAATTTAATCGAAGTCGAATTCAAATCTTCCCAATTATTTCCTGACGTTGCTCACGCTCGATATCACGCTCGCTATAAGACTTTGAATACCTGCTCGATTAACTGTATGCGTTGGACTTTCCTTTCCTCAAGCAAGGTCACCTTCACGCAACCGACAACTGCTCACGACTTCAGCAAAAAAAACTCACTTTCTAGTTGTAATCTGTGATTTTCATATATATCAAACGTAATCCAGTCAACAACAACTGGACTTAAAGCTGACGCTATCCAGTCTCTTATTTTCATGTGGAACTCTCGCCATGGTCAATTTAAATAGTTGAAACAAGTTTCATTTATGAAGTGACTGTATAAAGTATTGCAGACCTTGATTTCATAATTCTGGAATTCATACCATAACCTTGAGTTCACCTTCAACAGTCCCACGGGTTAAAACTCATAATGATTTTTGATGCAGAACGGCATTACTTGATCTCAATATAGCATTTTGCGTTGATCAATTCTCCAGTTAATTTCATAATTACGTAAAAACATCAGTCTTTCAAAAAAATATAAGTATCAATCAAACCTTTTCTTTAGCGCTGACCTTGAAATTGGATCTCCTTCTTAATCAGGAATCTAGTGCAAACCCAGAACAGCTACCAACAGTCGGCTTTCATCTGTTGTTTTTCAAATTAATTACTTCTCCGGACATGCCCGACATAACTATGGCGGTATTCTCTCTCCGCGACCTCCCATGTTTCGTAGGTCAAAGGCACCAAATCAGCCTCGTGTGACAGTGCTACACACAAAGGCTATGATCGTGAACGTATAGCATCAGACAAGTCAGTCTTCGCGTTGTTAGAAAAGGATTTTATTGATGAATCATTCTAGCTCAGCACATATGATGGAGACTCCCTTCTTGGTGTTGACATCTCTTTTCGCTGGCCCCCAAGTGACGTGTGTGTTTTCCTAGATACCCTTCTTCATTCGTGCACACACGTTCACTATGGTTTTCCCCCTAGTCAAGGAATGCGCAGCATTCCTTAACTCTTTACTCCTAACCTAGAATCCCTCACTGTTACAGTTTAACATTTTAAAAAATTGGCTCATTTGTAGATCCAGCTTAAAATGGGTACCCTGAAATGTCTTGGGAAATAAAGGCGGTCGGTGCATTCTTTTTTTATTTCTAACTGCCGAGGGATGTCATCTATATGCAACATGCACAAGCGTCCTTCTGGTTTTTGCCCTTAAACAAGAGGGCTAGATGTCCTATTCTGTCTGTGTCTGTCTGTCCATTTGTCCCTCCCTCTCTCTGTCTCTCTCCCGCCCTCTCTTCTCCCATCCCCGTCCTCTTTCCCTCTATTGCTTCTCCTTTCTCTTCTCCCCACACTGTATGTCTCTCCTGCCCCCCCCCCCCCCCCCATCTCTCTCTCTTCACCCCACTCTTAAATGAAGAAGGGGGGTGGGGGGTTGAATAACATGCTTAGCTGGAAGATTCCGCCCTCTGTCCCTCTGTCTGTCTGTCTGTCTGTCTGTCTGTCTGTCTGTCTGTCTGTCTGTCTGTCTGTCTGTCTGTCTGTCTGTCTCTCTCTCTCTCTCTCTCTCTCTCTCTCTCTCTCTCTCTCTCTCTCTCTCTCTCTCTCTCTCTCTCTCTCTCTCTCTCTCTCTCTCTCTCTCTCTCTCTCTCTCTCTCTCTCTCTCTCTCTCTCTCTCTCTCTTAACAGACAGCTGGAATATTCAACTGATGCCTTCTTGTTTTATTTCAATACCATTCATGTCAATTTACTTCTTTGTAACAACATGAATAGGAGTAAAAGGACCAGTACCTTCACCCACTCCAGACACAAGCTCAACCAGTGTTGCTGGCGATGACCGTATGGAAGCTGAACTTGTGAAACAACAGACACTTGTACAGTATCTGAAGGTAGGTCCTCACTGTTATAGTCATTGTCGCTGTCATTACCATCATCACTATCACCATCATCATCATCATATCTGAGGTCCAGAAAACGGAGCTATACTTCAGTTGTCTTCTGAAAGCCTGTGACTATGCAGTCTTGAAAATCTTATAGGAGGTTGTTTGTGGTCATTGGTTCAGATTCACATCAGGGTTTATTTCTAAAATTGACCTAGGCTGGCCAGTCAACCCAGCTTGATATTGGTACGAGGTAATGTCTGGCTAATTAAAGACAACTGTTGCTGTATTGGCACCACCCATCCAGTGCTGTTTGTCTATACAAATATGGGCTAGTGTGTTTACTCAGCATGCCTCAGGGAATGTAAGAGGGTTCTTTCTTTCTTTCTTTCTTTCTTTCTTTCTTTCTTTCTTTCTTTCTTTCTTTCTTTCTTTCTTTCTTTCTTTTTTCTTTCTTTCTTTCTTTCTTTCTTTCTTTCTTTCTTTCAATAGAAATCTCTGATACCATTTCTGGTGCAGGACCGGCTACTGTTGAGCTGTATAAGTGGTTAAAAATATATCCATCATTGGGCGGGGCCTCAACCGTAACTAGTCTTTGGAAACCAGTTTCCTACTGTCCGGCATCACTGCAGTTTTGTGATAGCGTTTTGACAAGATCAAACAGAATTAATGACTTCAAACGGTTTTGTTAAATATCTTGATCGTTATATTTCTAGAACTCAGTTCTTCAATCATGTGACAGTGATTTGATCAGTTTGAAATGAATTGTGGGCATTTGATTGATTAACTAGAACCAGTGTCATTGCATTTGGGACACACCCATGTGTGCTGTGTCGCTCTCAGCGATATATATAAATAACTGCCACTGGAAGCATCGATGACAGCATAAACACCATTGCTCCAGTGTACAGATGTGAGCACAGAGAGAGAGAGAGAATGCAATAATCACCTGGCTGGCTAGTGAAGCCCTGAATGGTGTGCGTCGTGAATTAAACCTTTGTGGAAGCTACAATCTGTTGAGAGTGTTGGTCAGCTAGCATGATATGAGAGCCAAGTGACGGGAATCGTCACAGAAACAAATTTGCCATAAGACACCTACTAGACAACATCTGCAAGACATCAAATCAATATTATATTCATCAAAGTCACATCATGGCAGGGATTACAAAGAATTCCTGACTCTAAAACAGGCATCCCTAAATGTTAAATGTTCTTTAGGTCAGTGTGGCTGAATGGATTTGATCACTTGCTCAAACTTCTGGTGTGCTGATGCTGAGGTAGCGGGTTCATCCCCTACACTGGGCTAAAATAACTTCTTGACTTGAGGATGTTATACATTACAAGTACCTTAGAAGTCGGAGTGAATTCGCCTGATGGCGGGGACACTGGAAATAGGGAAAGCTGATCCACACACAAATCGGTCCAATGTACTCCTCAGTAGTGTCAAGTAGTGTGGACTACGCTTGCATTCAAAGCGAGCGAGCAAAAATAAAAATGTTCTTTGTTTTTTATTTCCAGAATTCGCTGACATTTGCACGTCAAGTCCAGCAGTGCATCCCCGTGATCTGCCAACTGCTGGGATCCAAAAATGTGACAGACGTTCTAGAGGCGGTGCAGTTTTTTGTCACAGCGGTAGAGTTTGGCTTGTCTTCTGGTGTTGTCGGTCTGCGCAGGATGATGGCACTCGTGTGGTCCCAGGAGGCCACTGTACGAGAGGCTGTTGTTAATGCATACAGAACTCTTTATCTGGAGCCAAAAGAAAAGAACCAGAGGTAATTATTGGACAGGAAAATGCTGTCTTCTGCTGTTTATCCTTAAAGTCCTTCTCCTCCTCTTCCATATTCTCATTTTGTTTCCTTTGTCTGTTGCCTTCTTCTGCTATTTATCCTTCATGTCCTTCTCCTCTTCCTATTCCATCTTCTGTATTGTTACTGTTCTACTATTCCTTCTCGTCCATCATCTTATTGTGTTTCTTTTGTATCACCATCTCTCACTACAAGTGCGTGCGCGCACACACACATACACACATGTATGCACCACACACGCACCACACATGCACACACGCACACACACTATTTAACATTAGGATACGTGAGGAAAGCGTTGCTAGGTGGTTACATTGTACTTTAAGACATCTAGATGGTCGAGTCATCTAATATACATGTAGGATTTCTCCCTCTGAGTCCTGGGTTTGTCAATTGACCACAAAATACCTGACATCCGTAGAGGAAACATGACCCACCTGGGTCTGATCCGAGTCTGTTTGTATGCCCTGTACTGTATTTTGACCTGGTTACATCCTGGTAGTAGAAAAAGGGATAGTAAATGGTTCCGTTTCATTTTAGAAGACCGATCTGCATTAATTTGGTAAATGTCATGTTGGCCGCTTTTATTGTCCAGGATCTGCATTCATTTGGTGATTTGGTAAATGTCATGTTGGCCGCTTTTATTGTCCAGGATCTGCATTCATTTGGTGATTTGGTAAATGTAATGTTGGCCGCTTTTATTGTCCAGGATCTGCATTCATTTGGTGATTTGGTAAATGTTATGTTGGCTGCTTTGACTGTCCAGGATCTGCATTCATTTGGTGACATGGTAAATGTTATGTTGGCCGCTTTTATTGTCCAGAATCTGCATTCATTTGGTGACATGGTAAATGTTATGTTGACCGCTTTTATTGTCCAGGATCTGCATTCATTTGGTGATTTGGTAAATGTTTGTTGGCCGCTTTTATTGTCCAGGATCTGCATTCATTTGGTGACGTGGTAAATGTCATGTTGGCCACTTTTATTGCCCAGGATCTGCATTCATTTGGTGACATGGTAAATGTCATGTTGGACTCTTTTATTGTCCAGCATCTGCATTCATTTGGTGACGTGGTAAATGTCATGTTGGCCGCTTTTATTGTCCAGGATCTGCATTCATTTGGTAATTTGGTAAATGTTATGTTGGCCGCTTTTATTGTCCAGGATCTGCATTCATTTGGTGATTTGGTAAATGTTATGTTGGCCGCTTTTATTGTCCAGGATCTGCATTCATTTGGTGATTTGGTAAATGTTATGTTGGCCGCTTTTATTGTCCAGGATCTGCATTCATTTGGTGATTTGGTAAATGTCATGTTGGCCGCTTTTATTGTCCAGGATCTGCATTCATTTGGTGATTTGGTAAATGTCATGTTGGCCACTTTTATTGTCCAGAATCTGCATTCATTTGGTAACGTGGTAAATGTTATGTTGGCCACTTTTATTGTCCAGGATCTGCATTCATTTGGTGATTTGATAAATGTTTGTTGGCCGCTTTTATTGTCCAGGATCTGCATTCATTTGGTGATTTGGTAAATGTTATGTTGGCCGTTTTTATTGTCCAGGATCTGCATTCATTTGGTGATTTGGTAAATGTCATGTTGGCCACTTTTATTGTCCAGAATCTGCATTCATTTGGTAACGTGGTAAATGTTATGTTGGCCAATTTTATTGTCCAGGATCTGCATTCATTTGGTGACGTGGTAAATGTCATGTTGGCCGCTTGTACTGTCTAGGACAGTTCCGGGTGCCTATTTCAGGCAGGCTTGACCTAGAGGCTTAGGCCACTGAACAAAAATCCTGGCCTTGGTTTTCCTGATGATGACATCTGGCCGATGAAAACATTTGGACGATGATGCCATTTGACCGGTTATGACTTTTGACAGATGATGACATTTGGACGATGATGCCATATGACCGGTTATGACATTTAGCAGATGCTGACATTTGGACAATGATGCCATTGAGACAATGATGCCATTTGGCCGAGGTGTTTTCTTTGTCATAGACACCACGATGATCATCAATTAAAATATGTGTCCTTGTTAGACTACAAGCCAGATTTTAGCTCAGTGAAAACAATGTGCATGACACTTTGGCTAGGAGGGCAAACATTTCTTTGTTTAACCTCTTTATAATAGAGTGTTGAAGACAACACTAACATTGTCTGAATGTTTACCAGGTCAGTGGCTTCCAGTATTGTAAAAAACCTGGCATCTCTTGTGGTGGGGTCAAACTACGGGGAGTTGACATCATTGGAGGCTCTGGTGAGTGACGTCAGTTTTGTGTGTCACCTTCAGTAATATATTTGTTTATACGTTACTTTAACCCTTTACAGGGCAGACGCTTGTCCGTTTTTTAGCCCTGAACGGGCAAGATTTTTTCAGGTTCGGTAAAATTTCGGGTTGCGTTAGTAAAAACATCACAAATAAGGTGTTAGTCAACCGATTTTAGTTAAATAAACAACACAATGAAGGGAAAAGCATGCAGAATATGTTACTCACGTGATTGTTGTCGGTAATCCATATATGAACACAAATATTTACGAAATACAGCATATTGTTTGTGATTTTCCGTCATCTATACGGCAATTTACAAACACATTTTCAGAATCATAATCACTTTCTTTAAAGTCCGACTCACGACTGCTAATGCAAAGTAACGCTTTTCACTGATATCTAGCTCCGATTAATAGTCAACTTCGTGCCCTTTAATGTCACTTAAATTGAACCTAGCGAAATCTCGGCTATCACTTGAAGAATCGCCGAAATCCGTTTTGAAAAACTAAGCGTAAAAACCCCGAAAACTATCCAAAAAAAAGTCCGTAAAAGTCCGTTCAAATTCATAGTAGGCGCTTACAAATGGCGGCCACGTTGTCAAGCTATCGGCGAAAAGCGAAAGTAGCCGTCGGAAGTATCGGAACGCCGAGAGATCGCGTTTTTACAATGCATAATAGTATCGGCCGGTTTCAGGCGATCTGCCCGTTTGAGCGACCGGGCGGAAATGGACGTTCTGCCTGGTAAAGGGTTAAGTAATGTAAAAAGAAAAAAAAAGACCACTTCGCCACACAGTTAAAGAATGTTTCCGTATCAAAAACTTGGCGAACGATCAAAGCCGTTACTAAACAACTACAAACATTCTTTAACTTGTGGCTTAAGTAATGTATTTGTTTACACATTACTTAAAGTAATATATTTGTTTACATGCAACTTTAAGTAATGCATTTATTTACATGCAACTTTAAGCAATGTATTTGTTTACATGCTACTTTAAGTAATGTATTTGTTTACCCGCTATTTTAAGTGCTGTATTTGTTTACATGCTACTTAAAGTAATATATTTGTTTACATGCAACTTTAAGTAGTGCATTTATTTACATGCTTGCTTGCTTGCTTGTGTTCATTGGCTTGAGCTCCAATGCAAAGTCCTGTATGTCGGATGAAGGCATCCTGTTGTCCAACATCAGTGTGATGTCATACAGGACCTGAGGTTTGCGTGAGTATCCGTTGTCCCATGTCTGGCTTATTGGTGTGCAGACTGGTGGTTCCTCGCCGTACAGGCAGACACTCTCCGACTTCGGAGGAATCAACGATCCTATTGACTTCAGCCAGGACCCCGAAGGGACCTGTTGCCCAGGATGCTCGACGAGGACGCGTCAATACATGCAATTTTAAGCAATGTATTTGTTTACATGCTACTTTAAGTGCTGTATTTGTTTACACACTACTTTAAGTGCTGTATTTGTTTGCACACTACTTTAAGTAATATATTTGTTTGCACACTACTTTAAGAAATGTATTTGTTTACACGCTACTGTCCGGTTTCTGAGCAAAAAGCAAAGGATACCATGAACAGGCAGAAAAATGAATGAGAAATTTCTTGGGAGAAACAAATGATAACCAAAAATTGATTAGAGAAATGAGATGCAGGCCATCAAGATTTTATTGGCACATTATGAGGAGAAATGTACTGGAAAAGTTAGCAACAACTGACAAACTTGATGGGAAACGAGCGAGGGGAAGGCAGAGAGATAAATACCTAGATGACTTTGTCACAAGGCATAATCAGGACGGTAACACTGGCATGATCCAAAACTCCACCCATGCTTATAGGTATGGCACATGATGCTGATTAATTGTTCAGGTTGTTAATAATTCACAGACATATGTTCACACTGGTTTTATGTAACCAGTGTTAACTTCCAGCAAAGAATTTTTCATGTCTGAAGTATGTTGACAATCTATTTTACCAGGTTTCAGAATTTATGAAGAGCGGCCATATTGGTCACCAAGTTATCAAGGCATTGTGGGAAAGATTTGCCATGAAGTCTGATGCTGTGACGGCCCAGGATGCCCGGGTCGCTGTCAACTTAATTGCCATGTGTGCCCAGTAAGTTTAAAGGGGTCAGAATATGTCACAGCTAATTAAGCATTTTAGTGGGTAGTGATCCTGTCTAAGTTTATTTGAGTTGAGTTGAGTTAAAAACCAACATCATTGCACTTGCGACATTCCCATATGCTCTCAGTCCTCATCTTCAACAGCCAGCAAAGAATTTAAATACTAATGGTGCCCATTATAATCTGATTATATGTCTGTCTTGCTTTATCTCTGAGTGACGACTGTCTCCCAGATCCTCTGACCACCCCTTGCTGCTGCATTGTTTCTAGACCATGATAGTCTTTCTACTGCATTATTCACATGCTTCCGGAGGGCCTTCACCACATCTGCCTTATGATGCATCAAATCACCCCTCAGTGATGATGCATCAAATCACCATTCAATGATGATGCATCAAATCACCCCTCAATGATGATGCATCAAATCACTCCTCAATGATGTGGCACCAGCCAATTTTATATAGAAACTAATAAAACATGATGCATCCAAAAAACAAAAACTATGATTATTAGCAGTGGAAAATGAGAGGCCATCAATAAAGATCACAGTGAACGGGGAGTTACTAGAACAAGTAGCAAGTTTCTCCTTTTTTTGGACATGTAATAGATGATGGTTGAAGTGAAACAGAAATCAAAAAGACAATAGGTATGGCCAAAAATGTTTTCACTAACATGAAATCAGTATTAACACCTAGAGAAATCAACAGTGCATTAAAATGAGAATTGTCACATATTATGTTTATTCAATACTACGGAAGCCTGGACAATGAACAAGCAATTAGAAAGTCAGATAGAGGCCCTGGAGATGTGGATACACAGAAGAATATGTTGTATTTCATGGAAACAGAACCAATAAAAAACATAACAACCATAACTGGAGGGTAAGGTCGAAGGCAAGCGAGCAAGAGGTAGACAGTGATACAAGTGGGAAGGTAACATCAAGAGATGGACGAGCATCAGTCTGATAGAATGTACAAACAAGGCCAAAGACAGACCGTGTTGGAGATCCATTGCAGCCCACCTTTATTGTGGAGATAGCACTTGATTGATTGATTGATTGATTGAAAACATGATGCCAACCTGGTATGTTTGGGATATGATGCTAGACTCATATCTTCAAGACCAACCTGTACTTGACTGTGATGAAGTCAGTATCACCCGGACTACCTTAGTCTCCAGAATATGGGCCGTGCAGATTTCTTTGAACCAGAGCATCATATGCTGACTTTCCATTACTGATGGCGGAGAATGCCCACATGCTGCCCCTGCCTTTGAGGACCGAACAGCATGCATGCATCTGCCCTGGATGGGTTTGATGGAGTGCATTCCCTGTGGATCCAGCAGATGTGGGTGATATCACTGCATTCAGGCGATGGAATGTCCCTCGAAACCACCGGGCATAGCTAACCCACACAACAAATGTTGGAAGAAGTTGGATATGACAACCGAAGACACAAATAAGACAGCTCTTTTGTAAATAGGAACTTTGCAAATAGTATTTAAAAAAATACCCAGCGAATGCCAAAGAAGAAAGTGCCTTTTTCATGAGGCTGGGTTAATCCTGAAGCCAGTGGTCATAAAATTTACCTCTATCCCCAATCTGCTTCATTTTCTTATGCCTTCCCAAAGGAACATAGACCCTCACTCAACTCATACCAAGCCACTTGTAGACTTGTTGGATTCTGCAGCTGAAGTGTTTTACAGGATGAGATGGCCAGTCTCATGCCAACCCTCCTTGGTTGCTTCTTATGGCATACAAGGTCTGTGGCAGTGTTACTGTTCTTTGCTTCCCTTATTGGGTTGTGGTAACATGTGGGCAGTATCAGAATCATACACACAATATTATGTTTGTGGATAAGTTGATGCTGGTGTTGACATGACGTAGTTCTTTTTTGTACATCTTTTATAGTTATTTTTGGTTCTTCTCTGTCTGTCTGTCTGCCTGCCTGCCTGCCTGTCTGTCTGTCTGTCTGTCTGTCTGTCTGTCTGTCTGTCTATCTGTCTGTCTCTTTCTTCTGTCTCATTTTCTTCTCTCTATCTCTGTTTCGTTTTCTTCTCTCTATCTCTCTCTTCTCTCTCTCTCTCTCTCTCTCCCTTCTCTTGCTGTCTCACTATCTCTCTTTCACACTCATCTTTCTCACTGTCTCTTTCTTTTGCAGTCTCTATCTCTCTTTATTCTGTCTCTATCTCTATTTCTTCTGTCTCTTTTTCTTCTCTCTCCATCTCTCTGTTATCTTTTCCCCTCTATCTCTTGCTCTCTCTTCTCTCTTGTTCTCTCTCTTCCCTCTCTCTCTTCTCTTCTCCCTTGCTCTCTTAATATCTCTTTCTTTCACTCAGATCTCTCTCTCTCTCTCTCTCTCTCTCTCTCTCTCTCTCTCTCTCTCTCTCTCTCTCTCTCTCTTGCTATCTCATCTCTTGCTTGTCTCTCTTCACTTATTCTTATCTCTCTTTTTTCTTTCTCTTTTCTTTGTCTTTCACCTCTCTCTTGCTAACTTATCTCTCCCTCTCTCCCCCCTCATCCACCTTCTCTATCTGTTTTTCTGTTGAAGAATTATTTGTTATATCTGCCTGTCCCTCAC
The DNA here is from genome assembly GCA_014155875.1 of Cepaea nemoralis. Lineage (NCBI taxonomy): Eukaryota > Metazoa > Mollusca > Gastropoda > Stylommatophora > Helicidae > Cepaea > Cepaea nemoralis. The sequence goes on along the minus strand of JACEFZ010006356.1, from coordinate 73,912 downwards.
CTCTCCCATGTTTCTCTGAGATATGGTTTAACGGTGTCACCTGGTGTTCCCCATAGAGCTGAGCCAGACATTATCAAGAGCAACATTGAGGTGCTCATACAAGAAGGTCTAGGCCCTAGAGGAGAAGATGATTTCCTCCTGGCTCAAGGCACCTTCAGGCCCTGTTGAGGCTGACAGCTCCCAAGGTTGGCATCTCATCTTATTGTCCTTGTTGTTGGCTCATTCAGTTGTGTTAGCACTGTCAGACATGCATGTTTGGACTGTTGAATGGTTGTGTTAACATAAACATGTTAGGATTATCAAATGGTTGTGTTAACATAAACATTTATGTTAGAATTGTCAAATGGTTGTGTTAACGTAAACATTTATGTTAGGTTTGTCAAACGGTTGTGTTAATATAAACATTAATGTTAGGAATGTAATATAGTTGTGTAAAAATAAATAACTGTTAGGATTGTCAAATGGTTGTGTTAAAATAAATATTTATGTTAGGATTGTCAGTTGGTTGTTAAGATAAAATGTTTTGTTAGGGTAGTCAAATGGTTGTGTTAAAATAAACATTTGTATTAGGATTGTCAATTGGTTGTTAAGATAAAATGTTTTGTTAGGGTTGTCAAATGGTTGTGTTAAAATAAACATTTATGTTAGAGTTGCAAATTGGTTGCTAAGATAAACATTTATGTGATGGTTGTTTAATGGTCGTGTTAAGATACACTTTTATGTTAGGATTGTCAATTGGTTGTTAAGATTAAAATTTGTTAAGATTGTTAAAGGGATGTGTTAAGATTAACATTTATCTTAAGATTGTCAAATGGTTGTATAATATAAACTTAGCTGTGAGGTTTCTCCATAGAATGTGGTTATTTTATCCAGCGGTATATCTGTTCATTGTTTTGTCTACTTGCCTAATACAACATACCTAACCTAACTACCTAACTACAACTTGCCTAATCATTATTGGCACCTTGCCGTCTTGACAGACGATAGTTTGTGCTTTAAAAAGGCATAATAACTTTTACCTATGGCGGTAGCGCATGTGACTGATAAGGCCAATTTGCGCCGTAAATGTCCGTTCACAGTGGGTGCATGTGAACACGCGGTCATTTCCACCATCATGCACCATCTTGCATCTCAAACGCTCGGTGTGTGACTTATCTGCAGTAATTTTCCATAGCACAAAGCCTGGGCTAAAATATAGAGATCATGTGTTGCCCATGCAGCATGATCCCTCTCTCGGCCTGCCTAGTTCACTCCAGAGGAAAGGTAACACCCCTACATCTGGAATAAGACAAGCTGCAGAAGCTGCCGGATCAGCAAAGCAATGCTCTAACTGTCCGCCTGTCGGAGCTTCGATCCTAGACCAGCTGCCAACCGAGGCTTAGGGCCTGGTCTGCCCTGCCATGACATTTTGTCTTTAGCTTGCATTTCCTCGCACCAGAGTAAGGTTTGTACCCTCCCAATTGCGCTTTTCCGCCCGAAGCTGTTGGCACAATGTGGGGTGTCGGGTTAAGTAAGCGCCGCCGAACGTTCTGCGCTAACAGAAAGCAGATAGTACCGTCTACTGTTATACGGCAGCTCAGTCATATCTGACTAAGACCTGACACACAACTTCAGGAGAAAGGCAAGGCTGCGCCAGAACCATTTCGTCTGTCGTCAGCCGAGGCAACTTGCCTAATACAACATATCTAACTATCTAACTGCAACTTGCTTAATACAACATACCTAACTATCTAACTGCAACTTGCCTAATACAACATATCTAACTACCTAACTACAACTTGCTTAATACAACATACCTAACTATCTAACTGCAACTTGCTTAATACAACATACCTAACTATCTAACTGCAACTTGCCTAATACAACATACCTAACTGCAACTTGCCTAATACAACATATCTAACTACCTAACTACAACTTGCCTAATACAACATACCTAACTGCAACTTGCCTAATACAACATATCTAACTACCTAACTACAACTTGCTTAATACAACATATCTAACTACCTAACTACAACTTGCTTAATACAACATACCTAACTATCTAACTGCAACTTGCCTAATACAACATACCTAACTACCTAACTGCAACTTGCCTAATACAACATACCTAACTACCAGTCTTTCTGTCTATGCACACACATGCGTGTAGTTGCCTGAGTATGTGCGTATTCTGTGTGGTGTGTCAGTTTCTGTCTGTGCATGTCGGTAGATAAGTTCATGCATATGCATCTACATTCATCCTATGTGGATATGCATGTATGTGTCTCTGTGTCTGTTTGACAGTCTGCCTGCCTGCCTCTGTTTGTCTGTCTGTCTGAACAGTCTGAAAAATATAAAAGGCACTAGTAAGCCACAGAGGGTGATTTTTTAGGCTCTACATGTCTGTGGCTTATATTTAAGGAAAAAGGCAAACCTGTCTGCTTCTTGTCTGTCTGTCTGAACTATCTGTCAATACAATAGGTTACAGTGAGTCATTTCAAGGCTCTATATGTTTATGGCACATATTTCAGGAGAAAGGCAAGGCTGCGCCAGAACCATTTCGTCTGTCGTCAGATCACGAATTGGCCAGCAGAATCAAGACCATACTTGTCAAAGGTAATGTTTTCACTCTCAGTTATGTATAATGTTGCCTGCATATGAATGGTCACCTCAGTCTGTTTGCCACCTTTATCTTCTTCTTTGTTCTTCTTTCAAGGCGAGTGTGTCACACTTAATTGTGCACCTCAGATATCAGTGTGTCCGACTTCGACCTGCATTTATGTAAGTTTTACTTCTAGATGGATTCCATCCAAGGGTAGGTTTACTTTGCCTATAAATTCTGCCAAGGCAGCGACCTTGTTGCAGTCTACTCATGATTTCCAACTGCTTACACACAAGTGCAGTCTGTTTTTTCCCCCCACCCTTATCTGAGAAGGATAGGTATCCAGTCTCACTACCCAAGAGATCAGGGGTCGTGTGATATCATTAGATACCAAGTGGTCTTGGAAAAATTCTAGCCCTATCCAGTGATTGAACCTAGTACTTTTGGAGGCGGACACTTTACCCTCTCAGTTCTCCCCTCTTCTCTTTCTCTAGCCTCCTCCTGTCTTTTTCTGTCCCTCTCCTTTCCTTCTCCCTCTGTTTCCCTATCTCCCTCTGTTTCCCTATCTCCCTCTGTTTCCCTATGTTATGATAGTCTCTTCTCAGCTGGTTTTGTGGCTAAGGGGTTACAGGTTACAAATGCAATGTGTAATCCTGAATACCGTGTTCGAAACACAGATGCGGGCGATTTGGAAGCAGACCGTCTTGCGTTGGTTTCCATACAATGGTATGAGTGCCGGTCGTTCAGAAAGCAATGGCAAACTACTGAACGTAAAACTTGTCCAGGAATCACAAACAGCCAAAAAATGCTTGAGATGACTTCTACGTCCTGTAAAATAAAAAATATATGCAACTAACAACTTTTCATACACGTGAATATGTAGATGTTTAATGTGAAACCTGCAACATATCGTTAAAGTGTGCCCAGTTGCTGGAATGTTTGTATGTTGTATGTTATCCAGGGATGGCATGTCTGACAGTTCTACTGACACCAGAATACACACATGAGGCACAAGGCTCGGAGACCTGACTGAACCACTAGTATTTACATAAGTGTTGAAATCACCAAGCCATTTTGTCTGTTATCTCTAAGCAATCGCAATATGCAGAGATTCATGTAGTTGACTTTTAAATACACACACACATGTCATTAGCCATGGACTGACTGTCTCTCTTTGGTGATTACACTAGTCACTGATTGCCCCTCCAAAATAGTTCATTTGATCTTTTAAATCTTTATATGTAATCGAAAAATGATTATTTGAATAGTTTTTCAACTTTGAATTGTTCTTGTGACAGGAATCACAGACCCTGACAGCAACTACTGGATCTCCATGGCAAACCAGGCCGTGGTGGTCATTTACAAGCTGCTGGAGTCTCCAGACCTGGTCTGTGCCGGACTGCTGCGAGACCTGGTCAAGGTGCTGCAGGAGACCTGTGAGGCAGCTAAGGCAGACGAAGGAGGTGAAGAGATGTTTGTAATGTCAGGTCATGTTGTTGTGCCTGATAGGGGGAAGGAGATTGTGTTCCCTTTACAATTACTTGTTGCTTGATGTGCTCCCCAGCTGAATCTCTTCCTTGTGCTATGACAACCCATCCAACATCTGCATCCCTTGTCCTCTGTCACTTAACCCAGTTTTCTCTGAATGTGACAGTCTACTAGAGCACTCATGACTTTCCCATATGTGCTCTGTCCTTATCTTCAACAGCCAACAAAGAGTCCCATTTGCATTTTGCGAGCACTATCAAGACAAGTCGCCTTAATTAGTCAAGAAGCCTGATACGGGGGAGGAAAATGTCTCGCAAGGACAACAACAAGAAACAGCAGTCCCATAAGATGTGTAGCGTGGGAGGCGCCAAGTCCTCTAAGAAGATGAACGCAGAGACCTTGCCTGCAAGCTGCAACCAAGAACCTGTAACTACAGTCACATCAACTGAAGCTACTACGAGAAAGATCGATGTCAGCCCACCACTAACAAGAGCAAAGACAGCGGAGAAGAAGGAGGAGGAGAAAGACACCAGAGTCGGGAACACCTATTCAAAGACAGTCAAATGGGTGATCAAGCGGATTCAAGTGGAGCTATCAGATGAAGAAATACTGAAACAGCCTCAGGAAGAAAATCTCAACATTCGAAATCTTGAAGGCGGAGCGGATCCTGACATATTAAAAAATACCTACAATGCTAGCGGTGGTGACGACTGAGGGCAACGAGATACCAGGCCAGGTATCAATCAATAAGATAATGCAATACCCGAATGGTTTATACCGAAAATCAACCAATGCTCAAGATGCCAGAGGGCCAGCCACAGTCGAACAATCTGCTGCAGCAAGACAGAAATATGCTGTTATTGCGCCGATCACCACGCCTTCAAGGAGTGTCCGCTGGCCAAGCAGGACACAGACTCCATAGCACCACACGATAAGAGAAAGTGCGCCAACTGCCTGGGCAAGCACGGAGCGAGATACCTGGGCTGTGATGATCTATCTGTTTTTCTGCACTATACAAGCGATCCCAAAGGGCTCCTACCACGTCTGCCTTATCATGCACCAAAATCCCACCGAGCATGCAGACCCGGCCAAATCTGTCCACCTACTCATTTCCCACCACACCATCATGTTCTGGGGGAATAAATTCAACACAGGAAATCCAATCTTTTTCACACTTACATGTAAGTGAAAATTGGAGGCAGTGGAAGCCCTTGACTATGAAAGCATCCTTTTCAGTGTGTTGGATATCGAGTCTGTATAGCGAAAGAGACCACAATAAACAAACAAACAAACTATTTTAAAAGGGTCACTAATTGGGCCTTACATTTGGCCCTTCCAACCACTTATTTTTCGCATATCAGTTATATGTTATCTAATATGCATGTTACATTCATATTGAAGAAAATTGGTAATCTGAATGCTGTGCAAATAAACAATACATACTAAAATGTTATACGAAGACTGACAATTGAACAATTACCCCGCTTTCCTGCCTTGTGTTTGTCTGCAGGAGACTGATGAACCTGAAGAGAGTCTGGAGTGATCCTGGATATTGTGGTGATACAATTGTTCACTGTTTAGGTTTTGTTTAAATTTGGCTGACTGTTCTAGCCTGTTACCACTTGAATCACTGCTCTTTATCTGGATGTCTCTTGTGCAGCAGCTTCATAAGGACATTGAATGAAGTCATTTATTTGTCTTCAGTTTCAGATGAAGCCATAAAGTCCAGCAGGGTTACTGCCGTTTTGACTCGGGTGCTGTCGTTAGTTGGCCAGGTAGCTTTCAGCCAGGCAGTTTACATGGAGGAGGATGTTTTGGCTGAACTGAAGAGGAGGCAGGCTGTCTCTGATGAGAGCAAGACAAGAGGCAGGAAGAAGAGAAAAGAAACGGCAGCTAATTCTAAGGTGTGTTTGTTTATTTAGACTCTTCATTGATAGGACTTGAATTTGCAGGTTAGGGGTTAAAATGCAAAGAATAGCATGGAAAGACAGAAAAACCAATGAGCAAGTCCCTACTGATTAGGGAAATTGACGTAGACAGTCACAATATTTTTTGAGCATGTTATGAGAAGAAATAAACTGGAGAACTTGGTGACAACTGGTAAGATTGATGGGGCATGAACAAGGGGAAAGCAGAGAGGTAGATATCTAGATGACTTGGCCACATGGCATGGTCGAGACAAAAACACGGAGCTGATCCACAACTCTGGTGATCTTGTGAGATGGCGAAATATGACAGCCCACACTTATTGGCATGGCACATGATGATGAAGGGTTGAAAAAACAAAGGGTGTTTTACCCAGCTGTTGAGATTGAGGTGTCGACTTGTATTGTCAGTTTTCTCTCACAACCTGAGCACTAAAGAGCACAGGTATTTTACCCAGCTGTTGAGACTGAGGTGTGGACTTGTATTGTCAGTTTTCTCTCACAACCTGAGCACTGGAGAGCACAGGTATTTTCTTGTGTGCTCACTTTGAACTCAAGTGTAGTCCACACACGTGTTACTACTTCTAGTGCACTGGACTGATTTTTGCGTGAGGGTTAGCTTTCCCTATTACCAGTGTCCCTCGCCGTCGGATGAACCCACTCTGACTTCTGATGTACTTGTAATTTATATCCGCAAGTCAAGGGTGAGAAGTTAACATATTAGTCTAGCTGACCGGTGTAAGGGTTGAACCAGCTATTTCAGCATCAGCACACCGGAAGTTTAAGAGCAAGTGCTCTTATCCATTTCGCCATGTTGATCTCGTAGGTGATTGTCAGTCGTAGTTTTACAGTTCCACCTTCACAGCAACTTTCGTCCCATAATTGCTCCATTCCTGTGCCAGTGAAAAACCAAATGAAATATTCATCATTGTCCCATGTGAACTCATGAATGAAACAGTAGTTTCAATAAGCCAAATTGTCAGAGGATTGACAACAGACAATCCTTAACTTAAATGTGCAGTTCATTGTTGAGGAAACAACAGTCCAACAAACTCAAGCAGCTAAAACATGCTTTATTTCATAAAGCTGGAAATAAGTTGCCTGCCATTTTCAGATTCTGCATTTCACCATTGTCACTGTTGAATCAACAGAAAACATTTAGAATGAAATTCACAGCTCACAGTTTTGCACCATGCACTTAACTCAGTAGCTGAGTGATGAAACCGGGTCCTCCAAGTCCAGACATGGGGGAATTTGTACTAGTAAACCATGTCCGGAGACAATTAATTTCCAAGGCCGTATCGGCCATCCTGCCTATCCGCCATGTTGGTCAGGAAGTCCTCTGATGATTGTTAGAAAGCTACTAGTGTTCTGTGTTCACATCTTTCTAATGTGGTTTCTGAGATATATGTTATCTTTGACTGTCAGAGTAACTAACAACATGTGCATGGACAAGACTAGTGACAGGATAAAATTATATACAAATATGAGATGGGCAGTTTTAGTTTGTCATGAGAAGGAAGGCATTGGAAAAACGTGATGACTGGAAAGAGCAGCCATAGAAGAGGCGGGCAGATTGAGAGAAATGATGGTTGCTGGTCTAAGAAAATGGCATCAGTAGAATTGATCTGGAACACCAAAGACTGGGATCTGTGGAGGTGCATGAATATTTATGGGATGTTGTTACATTGCATATGTTTATAACTGTAGAGCGATGTAGTTGCATTAATATATTTATAACTTCTACAGGGATGTTGTTACATTACATGTGTTTATAATTGCCCAGCGATGTAGTTACAATACTATATTTATAACTGTCCAGGGATGTAATTGTTACATTACATTTATTTATAACTTACATTAGACATTTATAGCTGTGCCCAGGGATGTTGGTACATTACATATATTTATAGCTGTGTCCAGGGATTTAGTTACATTGCATATATTTATAGCTGTGTCCAGGAATGTAGTTGTTACATTACATTTATTTATAACTTACATTAGACATATTTATAGCTATGTCCAGGGATGTAGTTACATTACATATATTTATAGCTGTGTCCAGGGATGTAGTTATGTTACAGATATGTATAGCTGTGTCGGGGAATGTAGTTGATAAATTAATATATTTGTAACTGTCTAGAGATGTTGTCACATTACATATATTTATAACTGTCCAATGATGCAGTTGTTACATTACATATATTTATAATTGTACGGGGATGTTGTTACATCACATATTTTTATAATTTAACAGGGAAGAGAAGCAGAGGCCGAACTGGAGGAAGATATAGCACTCGCAGGAGCATCGGCAGAAGATGCAGAGATGGAGTATATTAGAAAACTCTGTGAACAGGAGCTCCTCAGCTGTGAGTTGTCATCACCACCACCATCCTCATCATCATCAACATTATATGCTTTGCATCTAGAGTTGGTGAACATGAGTCTCTTATAGTTACTGACTGGGATTTGAACCTGTTACCTCGAAATGACGACAGTGCCTCGCTGCAGTAATAAGTGTACTTTGACACATGACCAACTAGACCCCCTTAAAAATTGTGTCTTCATTAGCCAGGTCTGTCATCCACCTGAACCCACAGCTATGGAATATGGACAGAATGTGTATCTAACCATTGAGATAGCACCATAGGTCTCAGAATTGTATATTAACCCAGCATAGATCAAATATGTTCAAATGTCGTTGAGAAAGCAGTGGCAAACTACTGAACGTAACACTTGCCTAGTACATCAACAGCAGCTGAAAAATGCTGGTGTTGACTGCGACGTCCCGTAAGGGATACACAACAAATTTATTTATTAGATCAAATAACAAACACACAAAATCACTGTTCTTTCCAAACCTCTGTGACATTTAATATAGCCGAAGTATTTCAGTTTCCAAGACATAAAACTGTTTATCAGCCATACAATTTCACGAAGTAGTGCAGCTTTACATAACACAATTATGGCAAACATAGGACATTGTGGTGACCAGCCTTCATCAGCAAACAAATGCACAAAACACAACATATAAACATGGGGAAGACACAACACTGGCTACATTAATGCATAATAACAGAATGAGATAAAGGGAAAGATGAAAAAAATGAGAACAATGACAAGAAGATGAACAAAATGTGCTTCTTATCTCAGAATCCCAGGATGTGACACTCTTGTGAGACTTTATGAGCCAGTATCCCCTGATGCTGCGATCTGAGAGTATGTCAGTATTGTGCTGAAGGCTCTTAGTAGTTTAACTTCTGTATTACTGAAGCAAGGCTTGTTTATTTACTATCATCATCGTCATTCATCATCATCCACCACCACCACCATCATCATCATCATCATCATCATCATCCACCACCACCATCATCATCATCCACCACCATCATCATCATCATCCACCACCATCATCATCATCATCCACCACCTTCATCATCATCAATAATAATAATCATCATTTAACATCAGTTATCATCATCAATTATCTTCATAAAAAATAATGATGATGATCAATATCAATAATAAAAATAATAATCATCATCAATCATAATCGTCATATAAATGCCCTGCCGAATGGCGAAGACACTCATATCTCTACATAGATCTCTCTTTACCCGTGGTGTTCCGGATCAGTTCCCCTGCTGACATTCACTCAAACCGCTGTCTTTGACACTTATTCTTTTGAGTCTCATAACTAATTATTGGTATGAAGGTTTTCTGAAAATTTGTATTTGTCTATTTAGTGAGAGAGTTCTTAATATTTTCATATTGTTCTGTTTTGTTATGTTTCAGCAAACAGTTTTTTCGTGAGTTTCCAGCCATTGCTGACTGCTGTATGCACCAACAGTGCCAGATTTTCAGACCCAGATTTACAAACGGCAGCAAGTCTGACTCTTGCTAGATTTATGCTAGTCAGGTAGGGTTTTTTTTAAAAATTTGTTAATTTAGCTTTGTGGAAGTTTATAAGCATTTGTGAAAATATGGTAGAGTGATTAAATGCAGTAAATAAAAAAAGTAATATGAGAGAGAGAGAGAGAGGGAGGAAGAGAGAAATAGTTGGATAAAAAGAGAGAGGGGAAGGAAGAGAGAGGTAAGTAGAGTGATACATAGAGAGAGGGAGAGAGGTGGGGAGAGAAAAAGAGTAACAGAGTTAAGTAAAGAAAGGAAGAGAGAGAGAGAGAGAAAGCTAGGTAGAGAAAGAGAGAGTTGGGTAGATAGAAGCAGAGACAAAAAGTTATGGAGGGACAGAATGAACAAACACATTATTTTCAAAGGATTACAAACTGCATACATGCCCATCTGACATTTGGCACTTCTAGCCTTCCATCTTTTGCACAGCATTATAGAGTGAAAGACAGAGAGCTAGGTAAAGAACAAGCAAGGGAGGAAAAAAAGAACTTGGTAGAGAGAAAGAGAGGAGAGTCAAGAAAATAATATTCCTCTAGTAAAACAGTTAACTCTTAAACGAGGCAAGGATTTGGCTCAGATTGTTTGTCTCTCAATTTTAATTCACTGTTAAAGATTAAGGGTTAATTATTTTCATGGGTTTCCTACAATGGCAAACTACTGAATGTAAACTTGCCAAGAGATCACAAACAGCCAAAAAATGCTGGGGTTGACTGCGACATCCTGTAAAGGTTATGCAACTAACTTTTTAACAATACTGACACTATCAGTGGTGATAATGGGAATATTTATAAGTGAATGGCACCTTGCCGTCTTTACAGATGAAAGTATGTGGATTGGAACTAGAGCTAGAATTCCATCGCATAATACCTGGGCTGTGTTCAGAGAAAGTATGTTGCTCATGCAGCATGATCCCTCTCTTGACCTTACCTTGTTTTCCCCAGAGGAAAGGATGACCAGTACGTCTGGAACAAGGTAGGCTGCAGATGCTGCAGGCTCAGCATCAGACCTCCACGAGCGGGAGGTGAGTAGCGGCCAGGCCCTCACATCTGGGGGATTTGGCTTAGAGGCGTTCAGCCATATCCCTCAGCTGAGTGCTTGAAATTAAGTGTCTGGACCTGTATGAGCGTTTACATCTGTCAGTCGTAAGTGTCTGGACCAATGTAAGCGTGTACTACCATCAGACTCCCCGCCTGACACTGTCTACAATTCGGATCCTGCGGTCTGCTAGATTGAATAAGTAAAGAAACGATAAAAGTAGTGGTATTTCAATTGCGCTTGCGCTCCCACCTATGCTATACCCTTCATGTGTCTTCACAAAGTCGGACTAGAGTAAATATTTAAACTATGCCAGCTAGGTCAGTGGTGCAGGTTCGATCACTTCAGTTTTCTGGAATTCTTGGGAAGAAAATTCAGTGAGGAAGGACAATGGCCACCACACCTCATATCATGGCCTAGAAGTGAAAACCTAACAGTTAAGATAATTTTTGGGGAGCCAACTGTGAAAGGCCATCTCCGTGGCTAAGGACATACGTACGCGATTCGTGCGCCCGCTTACCCTAGTTCGAAACACAGCTGCGACTGATTTGGTAGCAGACCGCGCTGCGCTGGGTTTTAACGTGTTGGATGGGTGCCGGTCATTCAGAAAGCAATGGCAAACTACTGAAAGTAAACTTGCCAAGAAATCAACAACAACAGTAAAATAATGGTGTTGACAGTGATGTCCTGTAAATAGGCTATGCAACACACACACACAAAAACTGTGAAAGAAGGGCAAGCGAGGAAAGGGACTGGCACCTCACCACTATCTCATGGCCTAGAAAACATGAAGACCTAACACTTAGACTGTTTAAGGAAACTGTGTGTGTGTGCGTTCACTCGCTTTGAACTAAAGCGTAGTACATACAAGTGCTACTTACTTCTAGTGCTCTGGACTGATTTTTGGATGTAGGTTAACTTTCCCTATTACCAGTGTCTCTCGCCATCAGGTGAACCCACTCCGACTTCAGAGATACTTGTAATTTACTTCCCTAAGTCAAGAGCGATATGTCAACATTGTAGTCCAACTGACTGATGTAGGGATTGAACCCACGACCTTAGCATCAACACACTGGAAGTTCAAGAGCATGTGCTTTTATCCATTTGGCCCTGCAGACCTTCAGGGAAATGTATGTGAAGGGAACTGGCCAATTCATCCCATATTTCTTTGCCTACAATATATGAAAACCTGTGACCTCACACCCCAGTGGTAGTTTCTGCTGTAGGACTATCTGGATAAAATATGACCAGAGCGAAACAAACAGTTGAACAGAATTGATCCCATCTTGAATACTGGGGTATTTCGGCCTCAAATATGAACTTGCTGCCCTTTAAGAGTGGGTATATATCAAATATGATGAATGACTTTTCTTTTCTCACAGCTCCCAGTTCTGTGAGCCTAACCTGCAGCTTCTGTTCACACTTCTGGAGAAGTCACCATCCTCCGTGATACGCTCCAACCTGATTATCTCCCTTGGTGACCTGACTTTTAGGTTTCCCAATTTGATTGAACCCTGGACACCTCATCTGTATGCCAGGTAAGATAGTGTTGCACACAGATTAGAAATCATGATATTAGATATATAAGTACGTCTTGCAGCTTTGAATTTATAGAGACAAAAGCAAATTAATCATGTGATGAGATTTAGAGTTAGAAATAATTAGATTAGATATATAAGTATATTTCCATCCTTGAGTTATTAGAGAGACCAAAAAAATATCTATTAAATAGTCATCGTGTCTTCTGTTCTTCTTTGTAGTCACTCACTTTGAAGTCAAGTGTAGCCTATGCATATGCTATGACCTATAGTGCACTGAACTGATTTTTGTGTGTGGATTAGCTTTCCCTAATAACTGTGTCCCTCGCCATGCAGTGAAATATGCCAGGCAATAAACCGTGCAATCTATTATTGGTGGCTTCTGTGTTTAAATTAACTGTCAAAAAAACTGTCATCTACTGCCTGTATAGTGCCTTGCAGTGTAAGCCAGGGGGGTCTTGAGCCTGAGGAATTAAGCCTCCTGGCAAGTGCAGTTGCTGCGAACTGTGCAGGTTAGGATTTTCTTTTTGCCCCCGACAGAAAAAAATCCCACACCTTACCGAGAGATCGAACCCGGGTCTCTTGAAGGAAAAAATGGCATTCTTAGCCACTTTGCCAGCCACTCCCCTGTTTAAATTAACTAAGGGAATAAATCATTTTCAACTTCAGAACATGTAAAATGAAGCTGATAACTATCACCCACATCTAACAACAGTCATGACTTAAGCTCCCCCGATTGTTGACAGTTGTTCTCTGTTTTCTAGACTTCACTTAACGGGATAGTGAGATACGAAGTTACATAACTGCCTGACATTCCGAGTCGGGGGTTCAAAATCAGCCTTAGGCGATTTGGAAGCATGTCGTTTTCGTTTTTTTTTTTAACTATGAGGCTTAGCCATTCAGAAACCAGTGGCAAACTACTGAAGTAGAATTTGCATAATAAATCACAAACAGCCAATAAATGTTGGGATTGATTACAACTTCCTGTAAAGGACATGTAACTAAGTATTAAAAAATTCTAGACTTCACTTCAATGCTATACTTTATTTTTTTTAGTTATTCTAGACTTCACGATGAGTCCACTTTGGTCAGGAAGACAACTCTTCAAGTTCTGACCCACTTGATTTTGAATGACATGGTTAAGGTGAAAGGTCAGATCAGTGAGCTTGCGACCTGCATTGTGGATCACGATGACATGATTTCTGGACTCGCGAAACTTTTCTTCCGTGAACTGGCTAAAAAGGTCAGTGCTATTGTTGTTTGTTGTTTTTTGGTGTTCATTTGCTTTCAACTCAAGCGTAGTCCATACGCTTGCTACTACTTTTATAGCACTGGACTGATTTTTGCGTGTGGATTAGCTTTCCCAATTTTTTTTCCCTTGTCATCTGGTGAACCCACTCTGACTTCTGAGATATGTGTAATTTACGTCCCCAAGTCAAGGACGAAGTCACCATTGTAGTTCAACTGGCCGGTGTAGGGGTTGAACCTGCTACCTTGGCGTCAGCACACCGGAAGTGTAAGAGCAAGTGCTCTTGCCCATTCAGCCATGCTGACCTCTGGACAGTGTCATATTTGGTCTGCTCTTTTCATTTTCCAACTGCCGAGGAATTTGTGTACACATGCAACATGTATGAGGGTGCTCTGCGTTTTCACACTTGTCCAAGATGACTAAGACTTCTGATCCCCTACCTGAAGGTCAGAGAAGCAGGGAAAAGTACTCTACCCTTTTTTTACTTTGTAAAACTCCACAGTCCATGCCATTGATCGAACCAGGTCTGCATGAGTTAATTTGAGTCAAGAACTGACATGATTGCACTTGGGGCATTCCCGTAAGCGCTCAGTCATCGTCTTCAACAACCAGCATAGAGTTCCAATACTAATCGTGCCCGCTGCTATCTGATTATATGTCAGTCTTGTTATACCTCTGAGTGACAACTGACTACCAGATCCCTTGACCACCCCCTGCTGCCGCATTCTCTCTAGACCAGTGGTTCTCAACCTTTTTTGGCCCGTGCCCCCCTTCACCATATTTTCAGAACGTCATTCCCCCCCCCCCCCCCCCCCCCCCCCCTTTCATATTTCCTATCTAGAAATCCCCCCACCCCTACACAGTATACGTAAAAATGTAAGGTAAATTTAATAGCACATACTAAAACAAGTCTAGACATCCACATAAAACATGATTTGTGGGTCTACTGACTTTATAAAATGAATTTTAGAAGGATGAGACGTACTTAACTGTAAAGTATGAAGTGGAAAACAATATCAATTAATCGGTTCTTGTATTAACGCGATCTTGAAATGGTCTTCATTCCCCCCCTGGAAACCCTAAAATCCCCCCCCCCCCCCCCCCCCCCCCCCCCCGAGAACCACTGCTCTAGACCATGATAATCCATCTGTTCTTCTGCATTGTTTACATGCTCCTAGAGGACCTTCACCACATCAGCCTTATCCTGCATCAAATCACCCTTTAATGATGCGACACCAGCCAATCTGTCTGCTTGTTCATTTCCAACCACGCCAGAGTGTCCAGGAGAAAAGATCCAGCAAACTGCAGGAGTCCGAGTTGAATGCTATAGCCTTCTAGAAAATCTGCGCTAGTTTGTAAATTTGGCGTGCGTATCTGTAAGAATATGTTTCACCATTGTCAAGAAGTGCCTTGCCGACTGATGTGGACGATCATGTTCCTCCACATCTTGCATTGCTGTGACACTTTTCTCTGCCATGACAAAAGTCTCAAGAATGATCTCTTACTGTCGTCATCTATCTCTCTTTTCACAAATCCTTCCAGTTGTCACAATATTTTCAGTCTTCTCATAATGTGGCCCAAAATTGTTGACTGCCTTCTTGTTATGATTTGGTAGTATCCTACTCCACTACTATATGCATCCACTGGGTTGCGGATGGTGGAGTGACCTCTAGATGCATCCACTGGGTGGCGGATGGTGGAGTGACCTCTAGATGCATCTACTGGGTGGTGGATGGTGGAGTGACCTCTAGATGCATCTATTGGGTGGTGGATGGTGGAGTGACCTTTAGATGCATCCACTGGGTGGCGGATGGTGGAGTGACCTCTAGATGCATCCACTGGGTTGTGGATGGTGGAGTGACCTCTAGATGTATCCACTGGGTGGCAGATGGTGGAGTGACCTCTATATGCATCCACTGGATAGCGGATAATGGAGTGACCTCTAGATGCATCTACTGGGTGGTGGATGGTGGAGTGACCTCTAGATGCATCTACTGGGTGGTGGATGGTGGAGTGACCTTTAGATGCATCCACTGGGTGGCGGATGGTGGAGTGACCTCTAGATGCATCCACTGGGTGGCGGATGGTGGAGTGACCTCTAGATGCATCCACTGGGTTGTGGATGGTGGAGTGACCTCTAGATGTATCCACTGGGTGGCAGATGGTGGTGTGACCTCTAGACGCATCCACTGGGTGGCAGATGGTGGAGTGACCTTTAGATGCATCCACTGGGTGGCGGATGGTGGAGTGACCTCTAGATGCATCCACTGGGTGGCGGATGGTGGAGTGACCTCTAGATGCATCCACTGGGTGGCGGATGGTGGAGTGACCTCTAGATGCATCCACTGGGTGGCGGATGGAGGAGTGACCTCTAGATGCATCCACTGGGTGGCGGATGGTGGAGTGACCTCTTGATGCATCCACTGGGTGGCGGTTGTTGGAGTGACCTCTAGATGCATCCACTGGGTGGCGGTTGGTGGAGTGACCTCTAGATGCATCCACTGGGTGGTGGATGGTGGAGTGACCTCTAGATGCATCCACTGGGTGGCGGATGGTGGAGTGACCTCTAGATGCATCCACTGGGTGGCGGATGGTGGAGTGACCTCTAGATGCATCCACTGGGTGGCGGATGGTGGAGTGACCTCTAGATGCATTCACTGGGTGGCGGATGGTGGAGTGACCTCTAGATGCATCCACTGGGTGGCGGATGGTGGAGTGACCTCTTGATGCATCCACTGGGTGGCGGTTGTTGGAGTGACCTCTAGATGCATCCACTGGGTGGCGGTTGGTGGAGTGACCTCTAGATGCATCCACTGGGTGGTGGATGGTGGAGTGACCTCTAGATGCATCCACTGGGTGGCGGATGGTGGAGTGACCTCTAGATGCATCCACTGGGTGGCGGATGGTGGAGTGACCTCTAGATGCATCCACTGGGTGGCGGATGGTGGAGTGACCTCTAGATGCATTCACTGGGTGGCGGATGGTGGAGTGACCTCTAGATGCATCCACTGGGTGGCGGATGGTGGAGTGACCTCTAGATGCATCCACGGGTGGTGGATGGTGGAGTGACCTTTAGATGCATCCACTGGGTTGCGGATGGTGGATTGACCTCTACATTAGTGGTTAGCTGCAAATATGTTTAAGAGGTGGTTGTGGATCAACACAGGAGGTGGTCATTGAGAAGCGGCTAGTTAATTGCTAGGGTACCTGTTTCAATAAAGCTACTCAAAACTGACATGACTATCGACGAGTAAGATGAGCTATACATAGCCAATACCGTCTACTGCTTTGCAGGGTGTCTTTTTAAACAAAGGCTATCGGAGTAAAACTAGACAAACCTGTGGAAGGCAAGGGGAAAATCACCATTGTATTGATCCCTGGTTAATTATGCTTCAAGAATATGTTTAACATGTAAATATCTTTACAAATGGACTGAATCTTAATGCTGATGGATCCAATGTTTTATTTTGAATCCTAGGGTAACTCCTTGTACAACATGCCTGATATTATATCCAGACTGTCAGACCCAGATATTGGAGTTGCAGAAGACGACTTTCAGACAATTATTAAGTAAGTTACTGTTGTTGTTATCCATCAAGATATCCAGTTTTTGTTTTCTAGAAAATTAGAATTTGATTGCGTATATTGTTTAAGTGAAATGTGAATGAAATAATGTATGAAAGGAGAGAGATAAGAGGGACAATGTTAGTCGTACCGCCATGCCAAATTATTAACTCTTTAAAAATAAAATTTGAACTCTTTTATCTGTGCAGTTTTTTTATTTTTGTTTACTAAACTTCTGATTGGTATATAACTGGTTTTTACTGTTTATGTTTCAAGTTTCATCATCATCAAAAGGGGGCTGCGTGGTCTCGAGGTATGGTGTCCGCCTCGAGTGCTGGAGGTCCCGGGTTCAAGCCCCAGTGAGGACTGGGATTTTTTCACGTGGACTTCTAGTAATAAAATTTCCCCTTGTCTCTGGGTAGTGAGATCGGACGCCCGTGTGTATTGTAGCGCACGTAAAAAATCCCTTGGCAGTTGGGAATTGAAAAAGAGTAGCCTAACAGCGCTGTCCGGGCAAAATTTTGAGTTAAAAATCTACCCAAAGTATTTCATGATCCTTGCCGGTGCTACGGAGTTCGTGCACCGAGCTGAGTTTCTCCAAACTCAGGTTTGAGTTAGGAGGAGAACGGAGCACTTATGGGTTACACCCGTGTGCCGTGATGTAGATCCATCAACTAGACTAAACTAAAACTCAACTAAACTAAGTTTCATCGTCTTCAACTTTTGTCATCAAGTGTCGTGGGGAGGAATAGTTGGCTCTCCAGCGCCCGATGGGTGACACTTGATATTGTCATTCCATGTGATTGTACAATGTCTTTGATTTCATCAATCCATTTTCTTCTCGGGTGTCCTCTTCCTTTCATATAAGATCTTCTTTGATGTAGCTGGTAGTTTGTGGTGTTGTATTCTAACGAGATGGCCAAACCATTTGATCTTCTGTCTTTCAGTAAATGTGGCACAAGGTGTCGATCCCACTGTCTGACTACAACATAATTTCTGATTTTTTCTCGGATGTTAAGTTGGCAGCTCTCCTCAAGCATCTCGTCTCACAGGTGTTGAATTTGTGTAAGTGTGACGTGGATAATGTCCACGTTTGACATTGGTAGCGTAGTGATGGTGTAAATATGCTATATATTATCTGTCGTTTTGCTGACATAGGTATGTTTGGATGTTTTCAGTACGGGTGATAAGGATGACACACAAAACACATATGTTTCAGGTAATTAATTCAAATTCATTTCATAGGATTATCTTCTTACACTGAGTTTTGGAATATATTTTTGACTTGGCTTGGGGAAGGAAAAGGTATTGAGTAAGGAAACTGGTTCCTCCACCTCATACAGCTATAAACTGGGAAAATGGTCAACATTTGAGATTATAGGGTCAGATTCAGAGTCTTGTAACGGTGTTGTACACCACATGATAAAATGGGTACCTAGACTTAGATTGAAGCCAAGGCATGGAATTGCTCCAATCCACCAAGTCATGGAATTGCTACAATCCAACAAGTCATGGAATTGCTCCAATCCACCAAGTCAGGGAATTGCCTCAATCCAGCAAGTTACAGAATTGCTATATTAAGAGTTAAAAATTGTTTTTTCTGCCATAGGTACATTTTCTCCCACATTGAGAAGAGCAAGCACTGCGAGGGTCTGGCTGAGAAGCTCTGTCACAGGTTTAGGGCCACCAGGTGAGTTGTACTGCCACAGATGTTTGTCATTTCTGAGGCGTGGTTTCCAGTGTTATCTGATGTCACAATCTCAAGTTATCTGGTGTCACAATGTCATGTTGTCTGGTGTGACAATGTCATGTTATCTGATGTGGTGATATAAAGTTACCTGGTCAGGTAATGTAATGTTATCTGGTGTGATAATTTAATGTTATGATATGGTAATTTAATGTTGTAAGGTGTGGCGACATAATTACATCTGGTGTGGTAATTTGTCTGCTTCATTCCCAGATAACTCATCATTAAGTGCCTTAGCTGACTGGCGTAGAAAATTATGCTGCTGCACATCTCACCACATCAACAGAATGTATAAATTCATGGGCTGGCATCTTTCCATGTCACAACTAAATGGTTGTCAGGAATCATCTCTGGCTATATATATATATATATCTCTCTTTCCATAAATCTTTCCAGTTGTGACAGTATGTCCTAGTTTATAATCGTCTCATAACGTCAAGGATTTATCTTATTGCTTTAGTCTTATGTTGTGTGATTTCTGCAGTTAGTACCTGGCGAGATGCAGCGGAATATGCCAGGCAATAAATCCTGCAATCTATTGTTTGTGTCTTTATTATTCAAATTCACTTATCACAATTTGTGATAAACTATCTTTGTGTTTTACTGTATTTCAAAACATTTAGATACTCACCTTGGGAACTGTCACGTGTAAAAGAGGAACAATTTCGTTCAGGTTGGTTGTGAATCCATCTTGAGGCAGAAAAATCCCGGAAAGACGACCGGAAATATTTATGGGAAAAAAGATATAAAAATGAGTGAATATTCTTGAAGCCTTTTGTCTAGGCATGGAAAGGGTCAGCGCAGAAATTGATACAAGCTGTCAAATATTGCAAGATGTGTAGTATGAAAACCTACATCATTTGGCAAGGTGTCTGATAATAGATGATGATGATGATGAATATTATATGTTAGAGTTACGGGTTGAATGGAATCTGTCTAGAGGAAGCAAACTTTAGACAAACACATACCAAAGTCAGACACTCTGACCTTTGAGGTGTATATCTAGGTGTGAGATACTTTCCTCAAAAGAGGAACAATGAAGAAGAGGGATGTTTGAGTGGTGAAGAGTTCTGTGGAGCATGTTTATGTGAGTCCCATCTTTGTTTATTACAGGACGGAAAGGCAGGCTAGAGATCTGTCCTTCTGCTTGCTTCAGCTGTCCTACACTGAGAAGGGATTGAACAAGCTGCTGGAGAACTTCGCCTGCTTCGCTGATAAGTTGGTGGACAACGAGATCTACACCCACTTCTGTCAGATCATCAGCAAATCCAAGCAGTTTATCCGGCCTGAAGCTAAGGTAAGTCACTCTGTTTGAGAGAAACCCGTCTGCTGTTTCCTGACCTTGAAGTGGTAGAGGAGTTAGGTGTTCCAGTGACCCCCAAGAGCTATGATGATGATAGCGTGGCTGCTGATGCGGCCTCCTCTCATGGCGGACATTGTTTGTGTAGTTGTAGTTGTAAAAGGTATCACCTGTGGGACCAGGTGGAGAAAGCGATGGAACAGAGTACACGTATGTGGAGAGAACGATATGGCCACGGATTAGTAGGGGTTCTTGGCAAATCTCAAAACAGAGGGAAAACCAAGAGAACTTTCTATCAGATGGCAGTTGGAATGATTAGCAGTATGGCTCTTTGCTGGGTGTTGAGCAATGCATGTGGGAATGTGCTGAGTGCAGTGATGACGTTTCTTAGCTGAACTCAACTCAACAACTCAACTCATTTCAACAACTCAACTCATTTGAAGTTGCTACGGAGCTATGCTGATAATATCAAGGGCATGGTGGGATACGGGTTTGATACCTGCGCCTGTCATCCGCTAAAAGTGAGGGAAAGATTCATCTGCTTTGGGATTTTGTTATGTCAGACAGGTCAAGGGTTAGGGACCAAATGAAGTGAGACACAATCCTGCTGCTTTGTAGGTGGGTTACTGTATTGATTGTACACTATTATATTGACAGTGTGTGTACGCTACTATATTGACTGTGTGTACACTACTATATTGACTGTGTGTGTACACTACTATATTGACTGTGTACACTACTATATTGACTGTGTGTACACTACTATATTGACTGGGTGTACACTACTATATTGACTGTGTGTACACTACTATATTGACTGTGTGTACACTACTATATTGACTGTGTCTACACTACTATATTGACTGTACACTACTATATTGATTGTGTGTACACTACTATATTGACTGTCTACACTACTATATTGACTGTACACTACTATATTGATTGTGTGTACACTACTATATTGACTGTGTGTACACTACTATATTGACTGTACACTACTATATTGATTGTGTGTACACTACTATATTGACTGTGTGTACACTACTATATTGACTGTACACTACTATATTGATTGTGTGTACACTACTATATTGACTGTGTGTACACTACTATATTGACTGGGTGTACACTACTATATTGACTGTGTGTACACTACTATATTGACTGTCTACACTACTATATTGACTGTACACTACTATATTGATTGTGTGTACACTACTATATTGACTGTGTGTACACTACTATATTGACTGTCTACACTACTATATTGACTGTGTGTACACTACTATATTGACTGTGTGTACACTACTATATTGACTGTCTACACTACTATATTGATTGTGTGTACACTACTATATTGACTGTGTGTACACTACTATATTGACTGTGTCTACACTACTATATTGACTGTGTGTGTACACTACTATATTGACTGTGTGTACACTACTATATTGACTGTGTGTACACTACTATATTGACTGTCTACACTACTATATTGACTGTGTGTACACTACTATATTGACTGTCTACACTACTATATTGACTGTACACTACTATATTGACTGTATACTTCTATATTGATTGTGTGTACACTACTATATTGACTGTGTGTACACTACTATATTGACTGTGTGTACACTACTATATTGACTGTGTGTACACTACTATATTGACTGTCTACACTACTATATTGACTGTACACTACTATATTGACTGTACACTACTATATTGACTGTGTGTACACTACTATATTGACTGTGTGTACACTACTATATTGACTGTGTGTACACTACTATATTGACTGTGTGTACACTACTATATTGACTGTGTCTACACTACTATATTGACTGTGTCTACACTACTATATTGACTGTCTACACTACTATATTGACTGTGTCTACACTACTATATTGACTGTCTACACTACTATATTGACTGTGTGTACACTACTATATTGACTGTACACTACTATATTGACTGTCTACACTACTATATTGACTGTGTGTACACTACTATATTGATTGTGTGTACACTACTATATTGACTGTGTCTACACTACTATATTGACTGTGTCTACACTACTATATTGACTGTCTACACTACTATATTGACTGTGTCTACACTACTATATTGACTGTCTACACTACTATATTGACTGTCTACACTACTATATTGACTGGGTGTACACTACTATATTGACTGTGTGTACACTACTATATTGACTGTCTACACTACTATATTGACTGTGTGTACACTACTATATTGACTGTGTCTACACTACTATATTGACTGTGTCTACACTACTATATTGACTGTCTACACTACTATATTGACTGTGTCTACACTACTATATTGACTGTCTACACTACTATATTGACTGTCTACATTACTATATTGACTGGGTGTACACTACTATATTGACTGTACACTACTATATTGACTGTGTGTACACTACTATATTGACTGTCTACACTACTATATTGACTGTGTGTACACTACTATATTGACTGTCTACACTACTATATTGACTGGGTGTACACTACTATATTGACTGTCTACACTACTATATTGACTGTGTGTACACTACTATATTGACTGTACACTACTATATTGACTGTGTGTACACTACTATATTGACTGTCTACACTACTATATTGACTGTCTACACTACTATATTGACTGTGTGTACACTACTATATTGACTGTACACTACTATATTGACTGTGTCTACACTACTATATTGACTGTCTACACTACTATATTGACTGTGTCTACACTACTATATTGACTGTGTACACTACTATATTGACTGTCTACACTACTATATTGACTGTCTACACTACTATATTGACTGGGTGTACACTACTATATTGACTGTGTGTACACTACTATATTGACGGTGTACACTACTATATTGACTGTCTACACTACTATATTGACTGTGTGTACACTACTATATTGACTGTGTGTACACTACTATATTGACTGTGTGTACACTACTATATTGACTGTGTGTACACTACTATATTGACTGTCTACACTACTATATTGACTGTCTACACTACTATATTGACTGGGTGTACACTACTATATTGACTGTCTACACTACTATATTGACTGTGTGTACACTACTATATTGACTGTGTGTAAACTACTATATTGACTGTCTACACTACTATATTGACTGTCTACACTACTATATTGACTGTCTACACTACTATATTGACTGGGTGTACACTACTATATTGACTGGGTGTACACTACTATATTGACTGTACACTACTATATTGACTGTGTACACTACTATATTGACTGTACACTACTATATTGACTGTGTCTACACTACTATATTGACTGTGTCTACACTACTATATTGACTGTGTGTACACTACTATATTGACTGTCTACACTACTATATTGACTGTACACTACTATATTGACTGTACACTACTATATTGATTGTGTGTACACTACTATATTGACTGTGTGTACACTACTATATTGACTTTGTGTACACTACTATATTGACTGTGTGTACACTACTATATTGACTGTCTGCACTACTATATTGACTGTACACTACTATATTGACTGTACACTACTATATTGACTGTGTGTACACTACTATATTGACTGTACACTACTATATTGACTGTGTGTACACTACTATATTGACTGTGTGTACACTGCTATATTGACTGTGTGTACACTACTATATTGACTGTGTCTACACTACTATATTGACTGTCTACACTACTATATTGACTGTACACTACTATATTGACTGTACACTACTATATTGACTGTCTACACTACTATATTGACTGTGTGTACACTACTATATTGACTGTGTGTACACTACTATATTGACTGTGTCTACACTACTATATTGACTGTGTCTACACTACTATATTGACTGTGTCTACACTACTATATTAATAGTGTGTACTACTATATAGACTGTGTACACTGTTGTAGACTGTGTACACTATTATATTGACTGTCTACACTACTATGTTGACTGTGTGTACACTACTATATAGACTGTGTGTACACTGTTGTAGACTGCGGGTACACTACTATATTGGCTGTCTCTGTACACTACTATATTGCCTGTCTCTGTACACTACTATATAGACTGTGTGTACACTACAATATTGCCTGTCTCTATACACTACTATATTGCCTGCATATACTCTACTCTAACCTAGACAACAGTGGAGGAGTTTGAGAGTAAACTGGAGCAGGCTCACACCAAGGGGATGGAGGAGGGTGATGTAGCCACCAAAGCTAGCAAGGCATCCGTGGTTGCCAGCACCAGACCTAGAGGAGGGAAGCAGAAAGCTGCAGGTAAGTTCACTGTATGTCTTTTATACTGTGACCAGCTCCTGCAGATTTTAAAATACGATTTTTCTTAAAGGTTATACCTTGTTCACCCCGACTGGTTTATAATTGGGACATAGTGTTTCTTTGCCGGCATTTGAGGCTAGAGTGGGGAGGGATTAAGAGAAGAATGGGCAGTGAACGTGTTTCAGAATTCCCTGATATGCTGATTTGAGGGTTCGAAACCAGCCATATGTGATTTGGAAGCAGATTGCCTTGCATTAATATCGAGCATTTGAGTGTTGGTCGCTCAGAAAGCAATAGCACACTACTGAATGTAAAGTTGCCTAGTTAATCAAAACAGCATAAAAATGCTGGGGTTGATTGCGACATCATGTAAAAGACTCACAACTATTATTATAGTGTCTGTATTTTTCAGCATCTGTAGCTTAGGGTTAGTGATCGCAGTTTGGCAGTTCTGTCACACCAGGTTAAAGGTCAATCACAGGTGATTTGGGAGCTGATATTTTTGTGTTGTTTTCCCACTATCGTATGAGCATCTGCTGTTCAGATAGCAATGGCAAAATACTGAATGTGAATTTACCTAGAAAATAACAAACAGCCAATAAATGCTGGGGAGAATGGTGAGGTTCTGTAAGGGACATGCAATGAACTTTAGTGTCTGTAGTTATCTGAGATAATGGATTTGTCCTGTGTTTGTTTTTCGAGCAATTACTATGTTAATGTAATGCTCCACTCTCTGAATACAGGGATGTTTAGTGTTATATTTTCGCTGTTTTGTATTCTGTAGGTTATATAGGTGGCTGCAGTGGTGAAGTGGGTTGTGCACGATTTGTGTGTGACCAGTACGGCTGTAGGATCAACCTAGCTTAATAAAAATGGATACCGGATAATTATCTGTTGGGAAAGGTGGCGAGGAAGAGAACTGTTCACCTAACTTCATATCATAGACTATGTGAAGGCCAAATACTTCACCACAAATCAACTGTAGTATGTCATATGATATGGGACTGTGTATCTGTAAAGTAACAGGGGGGGGGGGGGGGGGTAAATGGTGTCCGTCTTGAGTGCTAGAATAGAGGTCCCAGGTTCAAGCTCCGGTGAGGGCCAGGATTTTTTCACGTGGACTTCTAGTAAAATAATTTTACCCTGGTTTCTGGGTAGTGAGATTGGACACCATGTGTATTGTTGTGCATGTAAAACATCCCTTGCCAGTTGGAAATCAAACAAGAGTAGCCTAACGGTGCTGCCCGGGCAAAATGTTGAGTTAAAAATCTACCCAAAGTATTTCAGGATCCTCGCCGGTGCTACGAGTTTGTGCACTGAGCTGAGATTCTCCGGACTCAAGCTTGAGTTAGGAGTAAAACGGAGCACTTACGGGTTACACCGTGTGCCGTGATGTTGATTCTTCGACTCCCGTGTGCCGTGATGTTGATCCTTCGACTAAAGTAACAAATGCTTAGAATAGAAAGAGTACATTTGCATTTCTCTGTTACATTGAAGCCTCAAAGAAGAAGCAGACGAACAAAGAGAACATTGATGATGATGACGAGGAGGTGGACATTCACTCCCCGTGCAAACCCAGACGGGGGTTGAGAGGGCAGCGGAAACCAGCCAAGCCTCGCTACGTCATCGACTCTGATGATGACAATGACGGGGATCTGTTTGACCTGGGAAAGGAAGGTTCGACAGTGTTTATATCTGATGTATTTGTTGAGCTACATAATCAATCAATCAATCAATCAATCAATCAATCAGGTGCCGCCTCCGCAGTGAAGGTTGACTGCAATGGATCTCCAACACTGTCTGTCTCTCGGCTTGATTGTACATTTTATCAGACTGCACTTCATCCATCTCTTGATGTTATCTTCCCACTTGTATCTTGTCTACCTCTTGCTCGCTTGCTCTCAACCTTACCCTCCAGTATGGTTTTTATAAGTGTTATGTCTTTTAACATGGCTGAAATATGTCACCTGCCTCATTTTAGTTTCTTTTATCAATTCTTTTCATTCCCAGTTTTTCTAGAACCTCTGTATTTAATTGTTTTTGTTTCCATGAATTACAACATATTCTTCTGTATATCCACATCTCCAGCTACATAATATTTAAAGTTAAATTTTGTAGTGTGTCACTTTTTCATTCGGCCTCATGTTTTTCTTACTGGGGTGAAGAGGTACCTCTTTTTCTTTTCTCCCAATGAGTCTCTGTTGTGTGTCCGCCTTGATGTGGCATGTTCTAATGATTGCAAGAGCTTTGCCAACAGTAGTATTGCAACTGATAGGGTCTCCCATGTCGGCCAGGTCAAGGGGTAGGGACCAGGTGAAGAGAGACCCAAACCTGCTGGCTTGTATGTAGTCTGGCGACAGAGAAAGACTAGGGAAAGCTATCCGGAACAAAATCTTGCAGAAATCTGATGTACTGAACCAACGACTTGACCAAACAATGCAGCACAAGTCACTAGGTGCCCAAGGTGCCATCTTCCGATGGACCATAAGCAGTGAAGGCGTGTTATCTTATTGGTTGGAGTTCGCAACTACATTGTGTACAGGATGTGGTAGCCAGTCGCACTCCAGCACTCCCTGGTTGACTCTGATGACATGCATGGCAGGTAGCTATTCTTTGCTGCCCTTATTGGCTGCAGTAATACAAGGGCGGGAGAGGTACATTACTGTCTTACATGTTCATTACTTTTCTACCTTGGGTGTTAGTCTTTCCTCTTCTACCCTGGGTGTAGAGGTTTTTTCTCTTCATGATTCAGCACATCATGTGCCATGCTGATGAGAATGGGTGGTCATGTTTCGCCATTTCACTCGATCACCAGAGTCGTGGATCAGCTCAGTGTTCTTGTCTCGACTATGCCATGTGGCCAATCCATCCAGGTATTTACTTCTCTGCCTTTCCCTTGTTTTTTTCCCCTCAATCTTGCCAGTTGTCACCAAGTTCACCAATTTATTTCTTTTCATAATGTGGCCAAAAAATTGTGAGTGTCTACATATGTTTTCTCTAATCAGTTTACAGTTTTCATTTGTTTCTTCTAGGACTTGGTCATTGGTTTTTATGTCTGTCTCTATTCTTTTCTCTATTCTTTGCATTTTCTTCAGAAACCACATTTCACAGCCATTAGATGTTTTTCAGCTTGTCCACACTTCACATCCGTACAAAAGCACAGGTTCTATGTATCACTTCAACACCCTTTTTTTCTCATTGCAACTGACATTTAGTCAGTATATATTCCATTTTGCAAAAGGCCACCTTCACCATAGCGATTCTTGTTCTAATTTCTTCAAGGCACCTTCCATTAGATTTTATGACTGTTCCAAGATTGTTGTGTGGATTTGCTTATTTAAGAACATTACCATTTACCTGTATACTACATTGCTTCATGATTCAGCACAGCACATATGAAACAGGCAGGGGTTTTATTTCAGCAGACTTCAAGCCAGTGTCCAGGGCGATAACACCTGTGTAACCTCAGGGACACAGGCTCCAGTCTCTAACAAGGATATGGTCTTTATCTACTGGACTTTAAATAACACCAGTGTCATCTCAGGGACACAGGTTCCAGTCTCTGACAAGGATACGGTCTTTATCTACTGTACATGAAATAACACCAGGGACACAGGTTCCAGTCTCTGACAAGGATACAGTCTTTATCTACTGGATGTGAAATAACAAGTCTGGTGTGGTTGCAGTATGGACGGTCATCAGTCACCATTCTGCAACAAAAACCTCTGACAAGACAAAAAATAATGCTGCCAAACATTTGCTAGATTTCCCCCATCAAGACATGAATTGCCATTCATTCTGATAAGGATACGGTCATAGGCATAGGTCTCTCATAGTAAACAATTATATTAATTTTTTTAAATTTTCATTCACTCGCTTTGAACTACAGCGTAGTCTACACACATGCTACTAGTGCACTGGACCAATCTTTGCGTGTGGATCATAGGACACTATTACCAGTGTCCCTCGCCATCAAGCGAACCCACTCCGACTTCTGATGTGCATGTAATTTACATCCCCAAGTCAAGGACAAGAAGTCAACATTTTAGTCCAACTGACCAATGTAGGGGTTGAATCCGCTACCTCAGCATCAGCACACCGGAAGTTTAAGAATGAGTGCTCTTAACCATTCAGTCATTCTGACTTCCATCTTAATTGTTTGTTCCCCGGGAACCGTCTAGCGAGATTTGGATGAGGGCGACAGTTCTGTAACCATCTTAATCGTTTGTTCCCCAGGAACCGTCGAGCGAGATTTGGATGAGAATGACAGTTGTGTAACCATCTTAATTGTTTGTTCCCCAGGAAATGTTGAGCGAGATTTGGATGAGGGCGACAGTTCTGTAACAATCTTAATTGTTTGTTCCCCAGGAACCGTCAAGCGAGATTTGGATGAGAATTACGGTTCTGTAACCATCTTAATTGTTTGTTCCCCAGGAACCGTCGAGCAAGATTTGGATGAGAATGACGGTTCTTCTTCTTCTTCTTCTGCGTTCATCCGGAGTTTTTTTTTCCCGTATGTGATTGCGTTGTGCCTGTTTACAGCAGAGCTGCGTTCTTGCGCCGTTAGGCTGACACATCCGACTTCTGCTGGCATTTGTTGACTGGGTTAACCTTCCCGGAAAATGACGGTTCTATAACCATCTTAATTGTTTGTTCCCCAGGAACCATCGAGTGAGATTTGGATGAGAATGACATTCTGTAACCATCTTAATTGTTTGTTCCCCAGGAACCGTCAAGTGAGATTTGGATGAGAATGACAGTTCTGTAACCATCTTAATTGTTTGTTCCCCAGGAACTGTCAAGCGAGATTTGGATGAGAATGACAGTTCTGTAACCATCTTAATTGTTTGTTCCCCAGGAACCGTCGAGCGAGATTTGGATGCGAATGACAGTTCTGTAACCAAACCCTTTGGAAAGAGAAGCAAGCGAGGGAAGATAGCATTGACCCCTATACAGTCACCGGCCTCATAACAGGCTGCGGCTGTCATTTTGTTTTGTATAGTGTCATTACAGTTTTCATGTAACTAACTCGGTTTCTTTGGTTATGGTGATTGCTGAGGCACCTGCCTGCCTTCTTCTAACATCTAGAAGGGCACTGGAGCACCATCCCATATGGCATTCTGTACAGCTTGTTGTGTTTATCTCTTGCCAAGATGTGTAGTTCCTGCTAGGAGTTGTTTCTGTCCACTTCCAAATAGAACTTTGCTATTTTGCTTACTTTAACATCAGAACAGCACATAATAGGCAGTACCTGTGGCTTAGGGGATAATGAGATGCAATTTCATAATTCCCTGACATATATAGATGGGAGTGTGAAATCAGCTGCAGGCGATTTGGAAGCGGACCTCTTTATGTTTGATTTCCACGAAGAAGACAATTTCAGTTCTTGGATTAGATAGACTGATTGGATAGTCAGATTGGTTGGCTGGCTGCACAGACAGACGGCAGTTTATACACAACAGCTCCTACAGCCTAGTGCTCCTTTTTTGACATAAAATAACCTGTTTAAAATGCAGATTCATAATGAAAAGCATGAAAACAGTATTAACATCTAGATAATTGTCAAATGTTACGTGTATTCAGCGCTTCTGTATGGCACAGAAGCCTGGACATTAAAAAAGGCAATTAGAAAGTCAAATAGAGGCCCTGGTGATGTGGATATATAGAAGAATATGTCGTATTTCATAGAAATAAACCCATTCAAATACAGAAGTTCTAGAAAAACGGAATGAAAAGAGAGTTGACAGAAATAAAAAAGAGGCAAGTGAAATATTTTGGCCACGTTAAAAGGCATAATACTCATACAAAAACCATACTGGAGGGCAAGGTTGAGGGCAAGAGGTAGACAGTGATACAAGTAGGACAATACAAGTGGGAAGATAACATCAAGAGATGGATGAACATCATTCTGACAGAATGAACAGTCCGTGCGAGAGACAGACAGTGTTAGAGATCCATTGCAGCCAACCTTCATTGTGGAGATGGCACCTGATTGATTGCTTGATGAAAGACTTGCTTGTATCTTTTATATCTTGTAACGCTTATCAGCAGCATCAAGTGCCTTGTTGACTAGCATAGGTGATCATGCCTCTCCACAGAGTGTAATCTCCAACCTGTATCAGTTTGTGCGTTGACTCCATTCCATTCCATGACACAAGACTCTCAAGAAGTTTCTCTTTGTTGTCCTCCTCTGCTTCTCTTTCCAGTTGTCACAATATGTCCTAGTTTTTTGTCTTCTCATAATGTGGCCAGAAATGATGACTGCCACTTTCTATTTCTAATAATTTGTCTTTGTGTTTAAGCATCTTAACATTTAGATTACTTATTTTGGCTAACCATTTTTATACAAACTAACATACTGAGACTTGTATATAGATTTGATAATTAGTATAACCACTGTTTGGCAACCATTTTTCTTATATTTTCACTGTGTTTTGTCTGTTGTTGCTACTTACATAATAATAATAAGAAAACAATTATTGTTCTGTTGAGTTGATACATGAACTTGTACAAGAGGGCTTCCAATGAAAACCTTAAAAGTGTGATAGAAATTACAATAACCATGCTATTGTCTTGTAACCTGTCAGTATTGTTGTTAAGGGTCTCAAGAACGTTAAGCACATGACATGATGGTGCAGATGAACACAGTGACATCATGAGGACAGTTTTAAAATGGCCGCCCCACTTTTGACATGCACCAAAGAGGAGCAGCGTTCTGTTATACCTTATTTTTTTATTAGTGAAGGGGTGAAACCTATAGACATTCATTGACGAATAAAGGTCAAATATGGTGATGCATGCCTGTCAGTCCAACAAGTGTATGGGTGGAGTAGGAAGTTTCAAAATGGCGTAATTTCTGTGACAGACTGTTCACAACTGGGTAAGCCACACCAGGTAGTGACCTGAGTCAATTTTCCTACAGGAATCCAGCACTTTATTGGCACTGGTGGACTTGTATTGAACGCAGTGGTGACTACATTGAAAAAAGATACATTTGTTCTATACTTTTTCAGAATATATTCACGGAAGAAAATACAAAATTTAAGGTTTTCATTTAAAACCTTGTAGTTCTGCCAAGTTGAGTTTCTTGGGATGCATGTGGTAGTTTCCCTTTGTATGTAATTATTCATTTAGTCAACTTGAGAGACATGGCTGGTTCACATCCCAGCATGGGGTTGGACAAGATTTAGAACTTAGTTTTTCAATATTACATCACACGTTCTCCTGATTTCTTAAATAGCGAGATCCAGGAATCTAGCCTGCGCAGATAGGGATGAAAAACAGGAGACCCAATGTGCAAGTATAAAATGCCACAGCAGTGTCAAATTGCCAAGGGCAGGCCACGAGTCTGATGTCCTGGCAAAATTGTTGGAAAAGAAAATGTACTGGCGGGTAAATGGAGTGTGTTGCCTTGGAAGCAATCTGTTTAGAAGAGGTACTGTACTGGCACCTGTCCATCTTGACAGACGATAGTTTGTTACATTGTGCTTCAACTACTGGCACCTGGCCACCTTGACAGACGATAAGTTTGTTACATTGTGCTTCAAAAAAGGCATAACTACCACCAGACCATGGATGGAGTTATATTTCACCATAACACAAAGCCTGGGCTGAATTGTAAAGACCATGTGTTGCCCACACAGCATGATCCCTCTCTCGGTCTGCCTAGTTTGCTCCACGGGAAAGGTAACACCAAGACATCTGTAACAAGACCAGCTGCCGGATCAGCAAAGCAATGCTGTAACTCTCCGTCTTTCAGAGCTTCCGTCCTAGCCAGTTGCCGACTAAGACTTAGGGCCTGGTCTGTCCTGCCACAACATTTATCCCTTAGGTTGCATTTCCTCGCACTAGGATAAGGATTGAACCCTTCCAATTGCACTCCTCCACTCGAAACCATTGGCACAATGTGGGGTGTCAGATTTTATGAACGCCATGATAAATGAATACATCACCCTGGGAAGGTTAACAAATGCCCGCAGAAGTCGGATGTGTCGGCCTAATGGCGCAAGAACGCAGCTCTGCTGTAAACAGGCACAACGCAATCACAAGCTCGCAGGTGAGGCTACTGTGGAGGGCGGATGCGCCATGGACCAGGCTGACATTCTGAATGCTCTACGAGAAGTGAGACTTTTGCAAGAACCAAGTGATGACTGTGAATCTACAACAATGGCCAGACTGCGAGAGCAGCAAATTAAAAGAGGGGTGGCCAAACAAGAACACTACGCAGGAAGCCAAAGAAGATTGATAAACCAACACAGAACTGGCGTCGTTAGCCGCTACACGCTGCAGGATTTGCTGAGGAGGGGATCCGAGCACTTATGGACTGAATGGTCCGATGTGCAACGAGGATGATCTGTCGACTAACTAACTAACTAACTAACGCAATCACATCCGGAAAAAAAACAACTCCGGATGAACGAAGAAGAAGAATACATCAAGGAATAAACCCTTAGGAAGACACAAACAATAGATTGCATGACTTATGGCCTGGAAATATTCCAGTCCATAAATCGTGCAATCTAATGTCTGTGTCTTTGTTATTCAAATTCACTACGGGAAAACATTGGTTTGATAAACACTTCCATTGAAAATATTGGAGAGGACAGACAGCTTATTTTAGATAATAGCTTTACTTTATTTTAAATGTTCAAATAACAGCATCATTTTATTTTTCTTATCTATTGTGTAGATAAAATGGTGATTCACAGCTTGCTGGAAACACCTGGCAAGGGACCCTCCCACTTCTCACCTGCGGAATGGAAACAATATTGTGTCATCAGTATTCGCCTGGCACTCTAGGGAAATAAACACCCTTTTTCATAAAAAATACACACATAAACTATATAATGAAGACACAAATATATATTATCATGAAGGCTAATAGACTACAATGGCTGGGGCATATAGAAAGAATGGAAGATAATAGGGAAACAAAACTCGCTTACACTCAGGAAATAAATTACTGTAGACCCCGAGGTAGACCAAGAAGACGGTGGAGATATAAAATATATATACAGACCTACAAGCACTTGGAATCAGCGACTGGCAAGAGAAGGTCAACCAGAGAGACAAATGGAGACGGATTGTATCTGCAGCTAAGAACCTCAATGGCTCGGTACGCTGAAGAAGAAGAAGACACATATATTGCACAATTTATTATTTACTGGTATATTTCGATGTATCCATAAATAGATAGAGAACAAAAGGAAATCTGGCAATCCAACAACCAACCAATAGGAAATGTGTTTGTGTTCGTTCGCTTTGACCTAGAGCATATTCCACGCTTTACTTATTTTTTTTATAACGGATTAGAGCGTTCTTAAACTTCCAGTGTGCTGATGCTGAGGTAATGGGTTCAACCCCTACACCGGTCAGTTGGACTACAATGTTGACTTCTTGTCCTTGACTTGGGGACGTAAATTACAAGTACCTCTGAAGACAAAGTGGGTTCACCTGATGGCGAGGGACACGCAAAAATCAGCCCAGTGCACTAGAAGTAGCAACACATGTACGGACTACGCTTGAGTTCAATGCCAGCGAACACACACAAAATGCTAAAATGTTTGTCTTGATCATCATGAAGTGCCAGCTCCTCACTCAAGGTTGATTACTGAATCTCCAAGACATCTCTAGTTACACTAATCTCAGGTTTTCTCTGAGCGTTTATATCCAACTTACCAAGAAACCCTAGTACTAGACATGCTGAACACCGCAAAATGCCGTTGAATATAAACGTTATAGATGTATCCTAAGAATATCTTGGATACAGAAAAGAACAAATGCATCCATATGGCAAAGAGCTGAATATTGTCCCATGTCTTCACATTCTTGAATATTTATTTCATTTTTATTACTCACTGTCTGACATGAACTGTAATCTCTCCTTCGTCATCAAACAATAATTTTATAAGACACTTTTATCATCATGTGCCATGCTGACAAGCGTGCGCGGTCATGTTTCACCCTCTCACGGAATCAGTTGAGTTGTGGATCAGCTCTATGTTTTTGTCTTGATCAAGCCATGTGGTCAAGCCATCCAGATATTTACTTCTCTGCCTTCCCCTTGTTATTTCCCCCTCGATCTTGCTGGTTGTCACCATTTCTTCTCAAGTGCCCACAAAATCTTGACTGTTTACGTCTAATTTCTCTAATCAATTTGTGCTTCTCATCAGCTTCTTGTAGGACTTGCTCATTGGTTTTTCTGTCTGCCCATGGTATTCTTTGTGTTTTGCTCAGAAACCACATTTCCACAGCCATCAGCTGTTTTTCAGCTTGTCTGCTCATTGTCCGTGTTTCACATCCGTAAATAAAAGTACAGGCTGTATGTAATACTTCACCACTCTTTTTCTCTTTGCTTACAAGTGTTTACATTCACATCAAGAATTGACTGGGTTTCATTTAAAAGATCTGGGAGGTAAATGGGACTTTCTTCCTCTCCTTCTGCCAGGCCTCTCCCATTAAAGCATATGCACTGAACCAAGATGCAAGTGTTTACATTCACATCAAGAATTGACTGGGTTTCATTTAAAAGATCTGGGAGTTAAATGGGACTTTCTTCCTCTTCTTCTGCCAGGCATCTCCCATTAAAGCATATGCACTGAACCAACACGTCAAGTAATCCTATCTCCTGCTGCTGCCTTCCTGTCCGTCAAATATTACTCATTCCTGTTTCTAAATCTCTTCTCCATGTGTTTTAAAGTCTTCCTATATGTTGTTTTCCCTGCAGGACATTGTTAGTTAGACTAATCTCAGGTTTTCTCTGAGCGTTCATATCCAACTTGCCAAGAAACCCTAGTACTAAACAAGCTGAACAGCGCAAAATGCTTTTGAATATAAATGTTATAGACGTATCATAAGAATTTCTTGGATACAGAAAAGAACAAATGCATCCATATGACAAGAGCTGAATACCGAAGAAGGTTGGACAATAAAGACGATAAAACAAAGAAAATTGAAATATTTTTTGATCATTTGAAATGTCATGACAGTTTGGAGAGAACAATAATGGAGGGGTACATGCCTGGGAAGAGAGGAAGAAGAAGGCCAAAGAGAAGATGGGTGTATTAGATGTGGGACACCTTGCTTATGACTGAGAAGTTTTTTTGACGGTTGTTATGGGAGCAAGGTTCAGCAAACGACATGCTGCTGAATGAATGTTGACATCCAACGCCAGCATCTGTTCTTCAGCTTTTGATTCTCTAGTATTGGTTTCATTCTCTCCCTGAGCTCTGCATAAATAATTCTGTCAGACTGTGTAAGAGATAGCCATCTTATCCATTCTGCCATGTTTGGCCTCTTCTGCATGGAATGACCTTGACCTCATACAAGCTGACAAACTGGGTTAACTTACCTAGCAAGTCGGCTAAGATTGGGAACCTATCGCTGCCGAAGACCCACTCCTTCTTTCCATCCACATGGGCCACGATGGTTGGCGAGCCAAAAGCCTGAACACAAAACAAACACCTGTATTTATAAACAATATATTCCCTTTCTGAACTTAACACAGAAGCCAGAAACGATGTGTTGCATGATTGGAACAATACCTGTGACTACGTGATTTAACTGTGTCAGCGGAAGTATTATTCGTTTATTCTCTTCATATGACGGACTGGCACAATGTCATAATAACACTGGGTCATGAGTGCAGAGAATGGGCAGCGGGCTGCACTGAGTTTGAAGTGCAACAGCTGATCCAGAGCAACACACATCAAGGTGACATAGTCATCTACACCGATGGGTCAGTAGTGAGAAACAGGCGTGGTGGCTGGGGCTTTATTGCAAAGGCTAATGGGCGAGTCTTGAAAAAGGAGAGTGGCATATGAGACTACGACCTCCAGCATGAGTGTGGAGGCAGTAACAGCGGCATTCCGGTGGCTAGAGGAGACCACTGCAACACACAATGTATTCATCACGGATTCAAAGAGTAAGCTTAGCAAGGTAGAGAAAGGAATGTTTCGTGTGGAATGGCTCTTGTCGCTTCAGAGATCACAGATCGTGAGAATTGTATGGATATTTTGCCCTGGCCATGCGGGTGTATGGAGGAATGAACAGGCTGATAGGCTAGCAGGGAATGCACCTCTTGCTGGAATTTTGCCTATGGACAAGGGGGAGGTGGTCGTGCACTTGTGGGACCAGGTGGAGAAGGTGGAGGAACAGATTGAGAACCCATATGTGGAACGAATGAGATTGCGGGGGATTGGCAGAGGATGTGGAAGAATCTTAAAACTGAGAGGGAAGAACAGGAGAACTTTTAATCAGATAGCGGTGGGAACGATTAGTAGTATGACTCTTCGCTGGCTGTTGAACGAGGGGATGGAGCATGTATGGGAATGTCCTGAGTACAATGATGTTGGTTCTTAACTCAACCCGACTCACTTCATATGATATATAACTGCAGTATGCACCTGATGAGATGCAGCAAAATATGTCAGGCAATAAATCATGCAACATATTGTTTGTGTCTTCTGTGTTGAAATACCCGTGCACTATAAGCACTTCATTTGTGGCCTTTCTTTTAAGCTCATTAACTACCTTTATAAAATTGTGGTTAATGTGTTTGTGAATCATTATCATCAAGTGCCTTGTCAGCTGGCGTAGGTGTTCTTGTCTCTCCGTAGATCTCGGTCTTTGGTGTTCTGGATCAAGTCTGCTGATGATATTCCTCCATGCCACCGTCTCAGTCCATCCAACATAATTTCTTTTGGTCTGCCTCTGCCTCTTTAGAGCCGAATGTAAGGCGGGCCTGTGTGCCCAATTTGTTACCCTTTGAAAATAAAGTTCATTCGTTCTCTTCCCCTTGATCTTTCCAGTCGTCACAAAGTTCTCCAGTGCTTCTTTTCTCATCACATGACCAGAAAAGCTGTTTGTCTCTTTCTTATTGTTAAATGTAATGTTCTAGTTTCATTAGCATCTTTCAAGCAATCGTTGGTAATTTGTGAATACAGTAAGGCAAAGCAGAAGTAAAGGACAACTTGTCATGGCATGCATCAGGTATGGGGTCCACTTCCTTCTTTTGCCCTTGAACTCCCATTGGGGCATAGACCTCAACCATCTCACTCCCAGCATCCCTATCTTTATGGACAGACCACAATGAGTCATTATTCTACGCCAGAACAGGACACAATAGAACACAACCACATGCATACAAAATTCAAGATTGGTGAATCAGCCATGTGGATTGGAAACAACAGTGGAAGATCAACTTTATAGACCACTAAGTGAACTATAAAAAAAAAGAGCTTAATTCATATTGCAGATATAGGCAAATTTCATACAAGAGACAACATTGCAGATATAGACACATTTCCTACAAGAGACAGTATTGCAATTATAGACACATTTCAAGCTAACAAAACAAGTTAGCTATCCCATGCAACTATGTCGATATGCTCCTCATATAATTCATTTCAATTTATGCTTCTGTTTTCCATGTATTTTTAGTTCATCTTTCTTTTCTGGATTACAGATTAAGTCTTGTCTAGTTTTACTAATCTGGGGTTTTCTAGTTTTACTAACCTCAGGTTTTCTAGTTTTACTAATCTCAGGTTTTCTAGTTTTACTAATCTCAGGTTTTCTAGTTTTACTAACCTCAGGTTTTCTAGTTTTACTAATCTCAGGTTTTCTAGTTTTACTAATCTCAGGTTTTTCTAGTTTTACTAATCTCAGGTTTTCTAGTTTTACTAATCTCAGGTTTTCTAGTTTTACTAATCTCAGGTTTTCTAGTTTTACTAACCTCAGGTTTTCTAGTTTTACTAATCTCAGGTTTTCTAGTTTTACTAATCTCAGGTTTTCTAGTTTTACTAATCTCAGGTTTTCTAGTTTTACTAATCTCAGGTTTT
Source organism: Cepaea nemoralis (assembly GCA_014155875.1). NCBI lineage: Eukaryota > Metazoa > Mollusca > Gastropoda > Stylommatophora > Helicidae > Cepaea > Cepaea nemoralis. The sequence goes on along the minus strand of JACEFZ010006356.1, from coordinate 35,376 downwards.
CTAGTTTTACTAATCTCAGGTTTTCTAGTTTTACTAATCTCAGGTTTTCTAGTTTTACTAATCTCAGGTTTTCTAATCTCAGGTTTTCTAGTTTTACTAATCTCAGGTTTTCTAGTTTTACTAATCTCAGGTTTTCTAGTTTTACTAATCTCAGGTTTTCTAGTTTTACTAATCTCAGGTTTTCTAGTTTTACTAATCTCAGGTTTTCTAATCTCAGGTTTTCTAGTTTTACTAATCTCAGGTTTTCTAGTTTTACTAATCTTAGGTTTTCTAGTTTTACTAATCTCAGGTTTTCTAGTTTTACTAATCTCAGGTTTTCTAGTTTTACTAATCTCAGGTTTTCTAATCTCAGGTTTTCTAGTTTTACTAATCTCAGGTTTTCTAGTTTTACTAATCTCAGGTTTTCTAGTTTTACTAATCTCAGGTTTTCTAATCTCAGGTTTTCTAGTTTTACTAATCTCAGGTTTTCTAGTTTTACTAATCTCAGGTTTTCTCCGTGTCTGTCCTATTCAGTGCCAGTGTCTCTTCTTCACCTGTTGATTCACTGACATTTGTTTAGTTCTCTCCATGAGCTCCACATTGGTGATTCCATTTTAGTCATCTTCTTTAGGTTAGGCATCAATAAAGGAATGTATAGAGAATCTTCCACTGTTGTTTCTTTATGCCAGAAGGTTTGCCTAGATATGTTGCAGTTTGGGCAGTCTGGAGTATGTGATTTGCTGTCTGCGGCATCAATCCACATGTGCACATGGCTGATTCACCAATCTTGAATTTTGTATGCATCTGGTGGCGTAATCTATTGTGTCCTGTTATGAGACATAGAATAATGATTTGTTCTGATGTATCCATAAAATGATAATCGTCTCAAGCGGGTGTTGGTGGATTTCAGTCAGTGGTTGATTTGAAAAATAGAAAAAGAGCCATAAAAAGGAAATAATTTCTGAGTGGGCTGACAACAAGATAAAGTATAATCATCTAAGAGTTAAACTTTGGTTATCATACTCCCAAATCCAATGCTTCTTGTGTTGTCTGCTTCAGTCGTTCTTTGACCTCATTATGGTTGATCTTGGGCAGGATTTCTGCAATCTGTTTCTCTGATAATCCGGCCAGTTTGGCAGCCTAAAAAGGATGTATATTCAATAAATTTGATTATAAATTCTCCATTACTATTCCTCTCTCTCTCTCTCTCTCTCTCTCTCTCTCTCTCTCTCTCTCTCTCACACACACACACACACACTCTCTTACACTCTCATTCACACACACACACACACTTTCTCTCTCACACTCACACACTGTCTCTTTCTCTTATTATTTTTATTAAAAACTTAAATGCTACAACAGAATCCTTAGAATACCATAGATCAAGAATAAAAAAAATACAGGCATTCTACAAAACCCAAAAATAGAAGAAAACTGGCTCATGAACATCATAATTTACTGGAAATTGGCTACATCAAATCTCAGAATGATTTATAAACAGCAATAACAGGCTCCATGGTTCCTGGAATTCAAGGCAGAGGTGGGACAATGTAAATGAGATGGGACATTACAGATGCCCTGGCCACGACAGACTTGGTAACTGAGTCAGCATCAAGAATCAATCTGGTAGCCTATGATGAGAGTAACACTCTGCAAAGGGCTTGGTACACACACACGCACATACAAAGTTGGTAATGATTCCTCCACAGAGTTGAGTTGAGCTAAGAACCAACATCACTGCACTCAGGACATTCCCTAACTCGTTCCATTCCCTCATTCAACAGCCTGCGAAGAGTCACAACTAATCATTCCCATCGCTATCTGATTGAAAGTTCTCTTGGTCTTCCCTCTCAGTTTTGAGATTCTTCCAGAACCCCTGCCGATCCCCTGCTATCTCATTCTTTCCACATACGGGTTCTCGATCTGTGTCCCCATCTTCTCCACCTGGTCCCACAGGCGCATGACCATCTCTCCCTTATCCATAGGCAATCTACCACCAAGAGCTGCATTCCCTGCCAGCCTATCAGCCTGTTAATTCCCCCGCACTCCCGCATCGACAGGGCTCCTCCAAAAGGTTTAGATGTTTCACTGTCAAAAGACCCAATGTCCAGAGAGACAGTGCATATTAAAGATTCCACTGTAGCTGGAAATCACCAAGTGTAGAAAAGAGTTTAAAGGATTGCTGCAACTTGCTTTGAAACCTCTCTCTAAATCCTACAGTATTTATTAGAGCAGAGCCTGGCATATGATACCATGACATCTACTCTGAGAATAAACTTCTTCGGGTCCAAACATTTATTACTCTAAAATAAACTTGAGACATAAAGAGTTAAAGTAAATAACTTTGGGATACAAAGAGTTAAACTATTAACTGTACAGGACAACGAGTTAAAGTAATAACTGTATGGGATACAAGGAATTAAAGTAATAACTGTATGGGACACAGAGTTAAACTAATAAATGTATGAGACACAAAGAATTAAAGTAATAACTGTATGAGACACAAAGAATTAAAGTAATAACTCTACGGGACAAAAAGAGTTAAAGTAGTTGTCAAAGACTAAAATAGATAGGAGGGAAGACCACCCTGAATGAGTGGTCTACCTCAAGTAGATTAGAGGTAACCCAGTGCCCCAACATGAGGGCAGGGTAGGTGTAGGGAGTAGATAGGAAGGGGAACTGTCAAACAGTTCTCTCATGAGACACGGATGTGCAACCAGAGAGTAAGCACTCTGGTCACGGTGTAATCACGCCAACATGATAGACACCAAGAACTAGAATAGAACTCAGAGTAGGCTACTACTCTAAGCGTGTTGAATGATGTAGCAAAAGCCGAAGTGCGCACGAGGTCCTTCCGCGTACTGTGTAATCAGCACGCGGAGAACTTGACAGACGGGGGACAGACTTCGTAGGGAACACATCGCTTAGAGTCGATGCATATTTCTTTAGATGAGTAGATAGATTTAGCAGTAGGGCTAGGAACGACTAGTGATAGGAAGTTCTGTGTATTCATGTGTGATTCATTAGAGACAGTCTTGTGCATTGATGTATTGTAAGAGCCAGTGGCAATAAAATGTATAATCAATTCCTCTCGTACGACTGACAAATCTTTTTGTGTGGTGCGAGAGAAGTTTATCCCGTAATGCCTGTAGCATCGCTTGATGACAGGCTAGGATAAAAGTGGTGTCAGAAGTGTGGCTTGGACAATTGTTCAAGCTAAAACACTCACCCACGGCTCTAAAATAGTATTACTGTCAGTTAATCACAGGGTTTAATTTGTGTTAGTGTAAAATGGCGTGTGCAGACTAGAACAAGATGCGAGCTGTGCCCATCGTGACCGATTAACAGTTTATTTATGCTTATTGAAATGTTTTGTGCTTTATGAACATGTTTTCTTCTGATTTGTAAGTATTATTATTATAGTTTTGTATCATTTAATTTGACAATTATTTGTTTATTATGTGTATTTATGAACATTGATTCACGGCGGAGCGATACACAAAATAATGAGCCGGCGACAATATCGATTTTTTCAATCTAAAAATAGCGCTGCGCATGTGACGTATCGCGGTTGACAAACAGCTGCCCTACGCCATTGGCAATCAGCGACAGATTGTTTACAAATCGCCAAGCGGCTGCTCGCCTGAATCTTTGAATTATATTAAGTATTATTGGTTTATACAAGCTATTTATTGAATATATTTATTAATTTAAACATTATTATTTCCGTTATATTTATTTTAAAGCATTTATTTATTTATTTGTAGACATTTTCTATTTTCTATCGTCACGATGGCACTACTTTCGGTATACAAATAAGATTCGGTCTGCACAGCACTTTCATAAATTAAACAGCAATAGTTAGGGAACGCAGAAGACATTAGAACGAAGACAGGACAGTGACATTTAATATTAACTATACCACATTGTGTTGTCCTGGGGCATGTAATTGTGAATGTCAAACAAATGTCTAAAGTCATATGTCGTTTACAAATGGTTAATTATTGATGCTCTTGTAAACCAGGTATAACAGAGCTATTTAGAGGAGTGAACGCAAAGTGTATGTCGAAGTGCCAAACGATTGTACCTGAGGTGCCAAACGATTGTACCTGATTGTTCTGGATTGTTAAGATGAGTATACTCAGATTATTTTTGAATGCAATATAATTAATAATGCATCTCTTTTTCAGGGTGTAATCTAAATAATATTTTTGTACACAGGCATTTAAAAACTTAACAGATCTAATATACCTGAGTGAATATTTGAGTGCCTATCAACTCGAGCTAATTATCCAACAACATGTCAACATTAGCTGATTGCATACAAGCAGGAAAGGAATTAGGACACACAGGAAAGGAATTAGAGCAATATGCTGATCAAAAATTTAGGGAAGCAAAAGATGCTGAGAGAGATGAACGTGCACGAGAAAGACAACACCAAAAGGAGATTGTAGAATTAGCTGAAATAACTAAACAAAAAGAGTTAGAAACTAAACAGAAACAGGTAGAACAAGAGAGACAACACCAAAAAGAGATGACAGAATTAGCTGAAATAACTAAACAGAAACAGTTAGAACAAGATAAGGAAATTAAACAACAAGAGTTAGAAACTAAACAGAAACAGTTAGAACAAGATAAGGAGATTAAACAAAAAGAATTAGAATTAAAGCAAAAACAATTAGATCAGGAGAAAGAGTTAAAGCAAAAACAATTAGATCAGGAGAGAGAATTAAAGCAAAAACAATTAGATCAGGAGAGAGAGTTAAAGCAAAGAGAAATAGATGAAATGGCAAGAGTGAAAGAAAAACAAATACAGATTGAATCAGAGACACAGTTAAAGATGAAAGGTATAGAAGTAGATTCACACTTAGAGATCTCCGCTACAAAACTAAAGAGTCAGCAAGAAGAGAATAAACTTAATAAATACAAACATATTATTAAGCCATTCTGTAAAGAAGATTCCATATCAGCTTGGACAGAAAATGTCGAATATCAGCTGAAATACCATCAAGTACCAATCGATATGTGGGCCATGATCTACATGAAAAACCTCAGTGGGGAGCCCCTTAAAGTTATTGAATCAATACCAACTGATCTTAGATCTAACTATCAGTACATTCACGATAGGATAATGCAACATTTTTTACTTGATGCCCCTGGGTATCAAGTGCAATTTTCTAACTTAAAACCAAAATCAAATGAAACCTTCATCGATTATGTCTCGAATGTCCAAAGCGTGCTGAATAGGTGGCTAAACGCAGCAAAAATAGGAAAGGACTTTGAAAAACTTAAAAATTTAATAGCGATGGATAAAGTTATATCCACAGTCCCCACTCCATTCGCTAAATTTCTTCAGCAGTCAGACATCGAAACAATAGAGCAATTCGAGAAGAAAGGCTCCGCATATTTTTCCTCGAATAGGGAAATTTTTAAAACATCAAACATCGACTCTGAAATAGTCTCTTTTGTTAAGGACCAACCTAAAAGCTATCGTAGCAATAAAAAACCATTTCAGAGAGTCGACAAGAAAGATCAAAAATTGCCTAAATGTGTGTATTGCCAACTTTTTCATGATACTTACGCTATGTGTGATAAATCACCAAACTATCCGACACATCTTGAGATGGTCATTAAGAAACAACAAAACAAGAGAAATGCATACAGGCGTGCAGTCAAATGTTTCTTCTGTTCTAGCTACGGGCATTATTCCAGTAAGTGCCTAGGCCGCCAAAGAATGAAGGCCAACAGTGCAATGTTAATTGATACATCTTCTGATAGTGGGAGTGAGACTGAGTGCGAGATCGAGAATGAATTACCTGTTAATAATCTGAAGATGTTTGTTGTGTAAACGATATTTTAAGCTTTGACAGTTGTGAACGATGTCACCAATTTCATGCAGACGGAAAATTAGAATGTGGACATACAGTACCATTCTCCACTGAGAGTGTAAATGCAGCATTAGCCTCCAGAGGCAATTTGGTGTTCCACAATGCATTGGTCAACGAAATACCATGCCAATGTTTGCTTGACAGTGGAAGCACTCTTATAGGTCTTAGAAAGGACTTGGTGAATCCAAATGATTATACAGGTGACTCAGTCAAATGCCGAACCTTTTCGGGTAATATCGAGATTTACCCACTGGCAAGAGCCCGTATTAACACTCCTTTCCTTTCTGGTACCTTTACATGTGCTATTTTAGATAACCCTTGTACTGATTTAATTTTGGGGTGCTTACCCCAATTGAAGCATTGCACTAACGAAGAAATAGCTGCATGGGAAAAATTAAATGCAGCTAATGCAACAACAAGAGCAGATACCATTAAACACCAAGACACACTACAGGAGGAAAGACTACTGTTGCTATCACCAACTAGCACGGATGATACCACCAGACAAAAGTTTATAGACCAGCAAAAAGCTGATCCGAGTGTGTCTCCGTATCTAAAACTCTTAAAAGAAAAAGCTAAAGTAACAAAAAACGCATCATGGGTTTTTAGACTTAATAATGGGATCCTTACTCGTTATTATAAAACTGACAACCATGAGATTCAGCAAACGGTGTTACCTGTACAACACCGCCAAACTGTGCTAAAGATTGCACACGAGTCACCGTTTGCTGGCCACCTTGCATACGATAAAACCAGGGCCAGAATTCAGGCTCATTTTTACTGGCCAGGGTTTTATAATGACATAAAAGTATTCTGTCGTTCATGTAATGTCTGTCAACAACTAGTACGTAAGGGTCAAATCTACCGCCAATACGCAAATAGAGGTGCTAGGACCATTAATCTTGAACCAGATCAAGACATACTGCTTTTACTCCCAGACAAACGGAATTTATTATTGACCTCATGGCAAGGGCCATTCAAAGTGGTACGAAAAATTTCAGATGTCGATTATGAAATATCGATAAACGGAGACTTAAAGATATTTCATATCAACATGTTGAAACCCTACTTTTCACGACAAGAGACAGAACTAGAGACAGACGAACATAATGCACCCACACCTATTGATGAGACGACAGACATACATAACGCAACTACACTAGTTAGCGAGACTGGCAAAGCCGACAATATGCATACACTTATTGAGCATACAGAAAACGCACTTAGCACCACCACCGTACTGAATCAGGTAGACGACGACGGGATGGAACTACCTGTTCCAATTGTAGACAAGACTGCGACATTAGATTGTATACGGTTAGAACAGGGACTAACAGAAGAGCAACGACGACAGACAATAGAATTAGTAACAGAATATAAGGACATATTTTCCGACATTCCAGGTAGGACGGACAGAATCGAGCACTCCATCCTTCTTTCGGACTCTAAACCTATTAAATGCAGGCCGTACTCTATCCCACTTAGCTACAGAGAAAGTCTAAATAAAGAAATTCTTAATTTAGAAGCTAGTGGAATCATCCAGAAATCTACATCTGAGTACTCCTTTCCAATCGTCTTAGTCAAGAAAAAAGACTCCACAATTCGTCTCTGTGTGGACTATAGGAAACTCAACAATGTCACTAAGATCGACGCAGAACCAATTCCTTCCTGCGAAGATCTTATTCTTATGTCCACCTCCAAAATCTTCTCTAAATTAGATCTTACTAAGGGATATTGGCAGGTCCCTATGCAGACTCAATCCATCCATCTTACTGCATTCTCAACACCTTTAGGTCTTTACAAGTGGCGGTTTCTTCCTTTCGGACTTCGTAACGCCCCCGCCACTTTCGTACGCCTAACTAGAGATTTACTACATGGAGTGACGAATACGGTGACATATATAGATGATATTTGTGTCCATACAGATGACTGGACAACACACTTACTGAAACTCAGACATGTCTTCGACAGGTTGCGACTCTTCGGTCTCACTGTCAAACCGAGCAAAGTTGAGCTGGGCCTACAAGAAATTGATTTTTTGGGTCATGTCATTTCACAAGGACAACTAAAAACTGACAATAGAATTGCTACTAAAATTATGAACCTGACCATGCCTAGAACAAAGAAGCAGGTCAGGAGCCTTTTGGGGTTAGTAAATTTTTATAGTAAGTTCATACTGAACTTAGCTGAAATCACGAGTGTATTTTCAAATGTTGTGAAAGCATCAGTAAAATTAGATGTCAAAGATGCATTATTAATTTCTGCATTGTCAAAATTGAAACTCCTATTTAGTAATGTACCAATTCTGCGTTTGCCTAATCCTAGGCTCGTTTATTATCTTAGGACAGATGCCAGCAGGATTTCCATCGCTGCAGTACTAGGCCAGTTTTACGATGGCATCTTCCATCCAATTTGCTACGTGAGCTGCAAGATCACACCTGCTGAGTCCAGATACTCCATATCAGAGTTGGAAGCCCTAAGTGTCATCTATTCAGTAAGGAAGTTACATCGATTTCTAGCGGGTAATCACTTCGTAGTACAGACCGACAACTCCCCAATCACGGTCATACAAAGTGGGGTGCATCGCAATGACCGCATCTGCAGGTGGTCGTTAATATTACAAAATTATACTTTTAGTATAGAGCATATTAAGGGTAGGGACAACATTCTGGCTGATACCCTTAGTCGACCATCTGAGGTAGAAATACCTGATACTCCACATGAAGATTGAGTCTAAGATATGTAATTTAGTACACTTAAAATAGCCTATGTAATACATAGACATCATGATCAGGACAATGTGCTAAAAACAGTGATCAACAATGTGTCCATAGACAGCAGAATAAGAACTGTGCTCCAAGAACAAGTGAATCACCGTGTGTACATAGACAGCTCGTTACTTATTATGCTCCATTTGTGTTCCGGTGAATCACCTGTGTTAATCATGGAAGAACAGTGTCAGAACAATGCATAAATAACAGACATGAATATACATGTCTACGACACCAGCGGACTCTACGAGTGGAAGAATACACATAAGACACAAAGATGACTGTGTAGTTTATTTAATATACCCAGGACAAATGTGTATCTATGAACTGTGCCAACAAAAGCAATTTCTGAACGTTATGGCAATCACTAACCTGAGGTAGTTAAATACCATGTATATATATTTATTTATTGTGATATGTATTATAACATGTTTTTAATATAGTGATAAATTATAGTTAGACTAGTTACTTTAATATAGATTTCGAATAAAATTAGGTAATATGGTAGATTTTATTTTTTTGTAGTTTAGAGACATCACTAATTTACCCACTTACTTAGGATAGTACTTTAAATTTAATAACAGCTAATTAAAGACTAGGATAAAAAGTTTAGATAGGAACAGTACCAGTTAGTTCATTTCATTTTACATTATTTCATTCCATCTTGATAAACACTTTAACAACTGCATCATTTAGGATTAAGAGTAGTTTATACCTTATAGGATTATACATTTGAACATACATCATTTACACCATGTATAGTTAAATTCATTTAGAGATGAAAACATTTTTTTTAAAAATAAACCATTATTTATAATTTTGTGACATTTCACATTACTCATTTCAGAAAGGTACATAACTCATCTCACATCATTTTCATTTTTTTAGTTAGTTAGATTACTTCCCTTAAAGTAGGTTGATTTTGTGCAACAAATTAGAAAATATATAGGTATAGAGTTAGTATTAGTATTTCAGTAGAATGAAGTGTTTAGTATTATCGGGGTAAAACTATCAACCCTATTTCACCCATGTAAATTTTTGTAAATACATGACTAGTGCAGTAAGTTACGCACAGTCATTAAGCTCAACTCTTTTCAAACTGAGCCAAACTTGTACAGTGTCACTTCAAGGTTTTTAAATAATTGGAAGGATAAAAGATGTGTGACAGAAGGGTGAAAGTAAGAGAAAATGGAAAATATACAATGGAGAGTGAAGACAACCAGCGGATTTTTTCTGCCGCTCAACGCGACTTTTTATTATTTGTCTGCGTCAAGCGTTTGCTTTCAATGTTAAAACATGCTGTCTCAAATATGTTATGTGTAGTTTAGTGTAGATCTTAGGGAAAGTATTTTAAGTCTCATAAGACGGAAACGTAGTCACGAATTAGTGTTATACACTTGTTTGTGGCCACATTTAACCGAATTATGGCACTTGAAAACTGACTTACATACAAATTATAGACATACACACATGTTAGAAGGTAAATTATATTATTAGTTACATCCAAACACGCAAACAACCAGGAAAACAAACATGTAAAATGCATACATTTCATTAGAACAAGGGGAGATAACTCCGGGTCAGGGGACACAATAGACAACGAAACACTAACTTAACAGTGAAAGATAACTTTACACGCGGAAGCGAGATAGGTAAAGCCTGTCGCACACAGCTTGTGCAAGGGTTGTTTAAATATTATATGGGGGACATGAAGCAATTCGTGTGTTGATCCTAAGAAAATCAACTTTGTATGGGTAGTGAGTTAATTTGCTATTTGAGGGCAGGTCTTATAAGACAATGGTCCGGTTCAGACAAACCTCTAATGAATATAATATTGCGATTGAGAAGAGGCCTCACGCCAACCAGACAAGTTTGTGGCGATCACCAGTAGCCAAGTAAAGTAATACTACATTGTGACAATAGTCAGCAGAGGTCTATTGAGTTACCCAGAACCAAGTTATCAGTAGTCTTTGACAAAAATTAGATACACTAATTTTTAGAAACCTCTTGCGTCACAACCATGAGTCAAAGTTTGTAACGCAACACAGGAGGGGAGGGTGTGTGTCAAAGACTAAAATAGATAGGAGGGAAGACCACCCTGAATGAGTGGTCTACCTCAAGTAGATTAGAGGTAACCCAGTGCCCCAACATGAGGGCAGGGTAGGTGTAGGGAGTAGATAGGAAGGGGAACTGTCAAACAGTTCTCTCATGAGACACGGATGTGTCAACCAGAGAGTAAGCACTCTGGTCACGGTGTAATCACGCCAACATGATAGACACCAAGAACTAGAATAGAACTCAGAGTAGGCTACTACTCTAAGCGTGTTGAATGATGTAGCAAAAGCCGAAGTGCGCACGAGGTCCTTCCGCGTACTGTGTAATCAGCACGCGGAGAACTGACAGACGGGGGACAGACTTCGTAGGGAACACATCGCTTAGAGTCGATGTGTATTTCTTTAGATGAGTAGATAGATTTAGCAGTAGGGCTAGGAACGACTAGTGATAGGAAGTTCTGTGTATTCATGTGTGTTTCATTAGAGACAGTCTTGTGCATTGATGTATTGTAAGAGCCAGTGGCAATAAAATGTATAATCAATTCCTCTCGTACGACTGACAAATCTTTTTGTGTGGTGCGAGAGAAGTTTATCCCGTAATGCCTGTAGCATCGCTTGATGACAGTAGTAACTACGGGATACAAAGAGTTAAAGTAATAACTGTATGGAACACAAAGAATTAAAGTAATAACAGTATGGGACACAAAGAATTACAGTAATAACTGTATGGTACACAGAGAAGTAAAGTAATAACTGTATGGGACACAAGGAATTAAAGTAATAACTGTATGGGACACACAGAGTTAAACTAATAAATGTATGAGACACACAGAATTAAAGTAATAACTGTATGAGACGCAAAGAATTAAAGTAATAGCTCTACGGGACAAAAAGAGTTAAAGTAGTAACTACGGGATACAAAGAGTTAAAGTAATAACTGTTAGGAACAAAGAATTAAAGTAATAACAGTATGGGACACAAAGAATTAAAGTAATAACTGTATGGTACACAGAGAATTAAACTAATAACTGTATGGGACACAAAGAATTTGCCATGGACCGATATGAGGTAGACAGCGGTAAACTGATAGAGTAAGATCATGTTTACAAGAGAAGAAGAATTGGCATAGTGAGAACCGTTCACATGATCACTATGAACAAAGAACACAACTCAATTAAGTTGAGAGAAGTCGGTAAGCAACAGATGATGATGAGGGACAAAGGGAAGTGACTCGGAGAATTTGCGTATCACGTGACACGAGTTGTGTGGTACGCGGAGGAGACGCGGCGAGACAGAATCAGTCTTGCCAGGGTCTTTGTCAAAGACGGTTGTGAAATGAGTACAGAAGTCAAGCGACATGAAGTTGACATTACTCCAAGGTTGCAAAGATACTTCAACCTGAGGCAAAAGTGCGCCGCCCAAGTTGAGCGGCTAATTACACAAGCCAGTCATGCTCAATAATCTGTATGCCGAGTGAACAGCAGTGGAACACAACACATGCCCGATGTCAAGGTCAAGCCATGCCGTAAGTTGGTGATTAGCGATAACTATTGTGTAAGAGATATTTTGCAGTGCTGAACTTTGTGTAAATTGATTTAGAATCATCGCATGTCAGCCCGCACCTGTTGGTAATTGATTATATAAACAGCGGCGATGACTTTCAATAATAAACACTGACGACAATGGCAAGGACATTGGCTTGTTTGATATTCTTCTTTGTTACATGTTCCTGCTTACATCTGTCCTTGTGGCTGAATAGACGAGCCGGGAATCAGCTACATGGCAGAATTAAAGTAATAACTGTATGGGACACAAAGAATTAAAGTAATAACTGTATGGGACACAAAGAATTAAAGTAATAACTGTATGGGACACAAAGAATTAAACTAATAACTGTATGGGACACAAAGAATTAAAGTAATAACTGTATGGGACACAAAGAATTAAACTAATAACTGTATGGGACACACAGAATTAAAGTAATAACTGTATGGGACACAAAGAATTAAAATAATAACTATGGGACATAGAGAGTTAAAGTAATAACTGTATGGGACACAAAGAGTTAAAGTAATAACTCTATGGGACATAGAGAGTTAAAGTAATAACTCTATGGGACATAGAGAGTTAAAGTAATAACTGTATGGGACACAAAGAGTTGAAGTAATAACTGCACAGGACACAAAGAATTAAAGTAATAACTGCACAGGACACAAAGAATTAAAGTAATAACTGCACAGGACACAAAGAATTAAAGTAATAACTGCACAGGACACAAAAAATTAAAGTAAATAACTATGGGACACAGATGTGTCTGCCACCAACTTAGCTCAGCTCAAACTAACCTGAGTTAAACTTGCAGGTTCTGTGATGTCTTCGTCCTGCAGAAAAAACATCAAACAGAAGTCGTTTGAGACAAGTCAGACAGCAGCAAGTCACCAAACAATTATCTAAAACTAACATAATGGCAAATGGGACATGTTCATATTTGCTCTCTCTTCCACTGCAGATTTTAGTGTACAGGAATGTTCTTTGTTGTTGCAGTTCACTGATTGCGAATAAATCTAAGTTGTCCCTATTGATCATATCTGCCGCTTCTCCAAGTAATTCCAAATGCTGAGACATGTTGATTTATCAATTACAAAGACTGAGATATGTTGATTTATCAATTACAAAGGCTGAAAATCACAACTTACATAGCAAAAATACAGATAATTCATACAGATAAAATATGGAGAAAGAAATATATGTTAATTAGGAAAAATTGGAGGTGGTGGAACATTTTTAATAACTGTGGGTCATTAATTACCAACAATGGTGACACAATGAAGGAAATTAATAGATGAATATCTATTGCTCTTCAAAAACTAAATAAACTGAATAAATTGTGGCATGGGACAGATAGAACTACAAATATTAGATTTTTAAGAGCATGCATCTTTCCCATTGGAACAAATGCCTGTGAGACCTGGACACTTACTAAACAAGCTGAACAGCACATAAATGCCTTTGAATATAAATATTATAGATGGGGTCTAAGAATATCTTGCATACAGAAAAGAACAAATGCATCCATATGACAAAATCTGAATATTGAAGAAGGTTGGCTGGAGTTCTATGGTGTTGATTCTTAGAAACCATAATCAAGATGGTGATGATGATGATACCATGTGTGCAACTAGTGTGTTACAGGAACCATTAACATCTACACATTACAACATTTGCTTAGAGAGATGAGAAACAATGGGTTTTTCATGAGTACTATGGTGTTGATTCTTAGAAACCATAATCAAGATGGTGATGATGATGATGATGCCATGTGTGAACCAGTGTATTACAGAAACGATCAACATCTACACATTACAACATTTGGTTGGGGAGATGAACCTCCTGAGTTCTATGGTGTTGAATCTTTGAAACTATAACCAAGATGATGGTAATGACAATGATGATTCTCATGATGCTGCAGCTGGTAATGTTAAGCTGCTGCTTATGCTGTTGCTCCTACTGATGATGATGATGATGATGATGATGAAGGTGAGAAACATTACCCTGCTCCATGCTCGCATCCAAAGCTCCCTGGACACACCTCCCACGAAGTCTGGGTAAGTTATGTCAATGGCTGTGAGAAACCTCTGGGGTATGAGAGTTCCTTTAGTGAACAACAAGGCTACAGGATCCTGCATGAGAGGAGCAAATCAACAAAAACGGAAAGTGATAGCATGGATGTTGATTCTAGAAAGCTTTTGTCAGCACACATAATCAAATAGAGACTGACACAAAAACATTTAAGACCTATTAAAAAAAGACATCACTTAACTTAGGGCCTGGAGACTTCTGAATCCAAGAGCACAAAAATAAAACTGTGCAGTAGGCCAGCTGACAGGAAGTGACATAGTGGGTAAATTGAGCTAAGGCAAAATAAGTGTCAATGTCAATCTCTATAGAAAAGACTGAGTGGGATAAGTACAGAACAAAGAAAGGGGAGAGTGTACAAAATAGAGAAGTGAGAATGATAAATAAGTGTGGATGAGAGGATTAAAGAAAAGAGTTAAATTAAACTTTGGAGCACTGAGGCTGTATGGTGAAAGAGACCTTGCTGAATGATGAGGTGGTTTTTCAGTCTTGTGATAAGAGTGGTTTTAAGGTCTGGCTTCTGAGTGGTTTGGAGGTTTGATGTCACAGTGGTCAAATGTTTGATGTTAGATTGGCTTATGGGTTTGATGTTAGAGTGGCTTGCAAATCATGGATGGGTCGGGCGGAAGATGTCGTCAGACAAGTCTGCAGTCCTACCAGTATTAACCCCGGCAAGGAATGGATGCCGGTGCCTCCAGCTTTTAAGTGCACTTTCTCCTGCATTATCACACCCGACAGACGGTGCAGAGAGCAGAACCCTGCCGCTGTCAATGCAGAGGTCAACGCGCTCATCTATGAACACTCAGATAGCCCTGAAGTGCTTATTTATACTGATGGATCTGTTGTAAAGCAGCAGAGAAGTGCATGGGCATTTACAGCCTGTTCAGCGGGCCGAACCGTTCAAGAATCCAGTGGTGCCCACTCTATGACCACGAGCAGCATGACGATGGAAGTGATGGCAGTTACACAGGCTTTCATATGGTTGGAATCACAGCACTATACCAAGGTGTGTGTACTAAGTGATTCAATGAGCATGATTCAGAAGGTTGAAGCTGGATCTGTAAGCAGACAACGGACTGAGTCACTGCAGAAGTCTGTTGTCCGCAAAGTCACCTTCATCTACATCCCGGGACATGTGGGAGTCGAGGGAAATGAACGAGCTGATAAACTGGCTGGCTCTGCACCCCCTGTAGATGGCCAGCCCATGGATCATGCCGATGTTATTAATGCCCTTAAAGACATGTCGAGAACAGAGGACTTTGACATCAGTGAATCCACATCGCTGTCCAGGATGAAAGACTTGGGAGTGAGAATTGGCACGGCCAGACACGAGAGGTACATCGGGAAAACGAGATGCCTCGTCAACCAACACAGAACTGGCACTATCAGCCACCGAATGCTGATGCATATGCTGGGGGGAGGATCTGAGCACCTATGGACCTGACCGGAGTGCAATGAAGATACCCCAACTGAGAACTGATAACTGTTAGAGTGGCTTACAGGTCTGATGTTAGAGTGGTTTATAGGTTTCATATTACAGTGGCTTACTGGTTGGATGTTTGAGTAGTTTAGAGGTTTGATGTTAGAGTGGCTTACGGGTTTAATGTCAGAGTGGTTTAGATGTTTGATGTTAGAGTGGCTTGGTGGTTTTATGTTGAAGTGGTTTGGAGATTTGATGTTACATTGGCTTAGAGATTTGATGTTAGAGTGGTTTAGATGTTTGATGTTAGAATGGCTTAGAGGTTTGATGTTAGAATGGCTTAGAGATTTGATGTTAGAGTGGCTTAAGGTTTGATGTTTGAGTGGTTTAGATGTTTGATGTTAGAGTGGTTTAAGGTTTAATGTTTGACTGGTTTAGAGGTTTGATGTCAGAGTGGTTTAGAGATTTGATGTGAGAGTGACTTAGAGATTTGATGTGAGAATGGTTTAGAGATTTGATGTGAGAGTGACTTAGAGATTTGATGTTAGAGTGATTTAGAGATTTGATGTTAGAGAGAGTGGTTTAGAGATTTGATGTTTGAGTGGCATAGAGGTAGCCCGTGAAGCCTCGTCTATTATTTAATCCAAGCAATACAGCACAATCAATAAAATAATCCAATCAACCAGTCCAATTAATTAGCTAATTCAATAAATCAATCCAACACAATCGATCAATTAATGAAATCACTCAATCAAATAAATGAATTAATTCTATCACTCAATACTGAATAGTCTAAATGAAATGTGTAGGGAACATAACATGAAAATTAGCACAAGTAAAACAGAGATAATAATGGTAACTAAAGAAGAAAAAGCAACAACGATTCACCTAAACGAACATCCCTTGAAACAAGTAAAAAGTTCAAGTACCTAGGAAGTATAATATCATCAAAGGGCAAATTAGAAGACGAGATCGAAAATAGATGCAATAAGGCAAACCAACTCATTGGAAAAATGGCACCAATACTAAAGAACAAATATCAATAACTACTAAGAAAGCACTTTACAACACAATCTTGCTACCAACTCTATGTTATCAATGCCACACCTGGACAATGACAGAAAAAGAGAAAAGAAAAATCACAACAATAGAAATGATATTCCTGAGAAGAATACTCAATGTATCAAGAAGAGATAAGATCAGAAATCAAGAAATCAAGACTAAAGTAGGGGTTATAGTTGTACTATATTTTATTAGAAGGCAGCAAGTCAAATGGTTTGGCCATGCAAGTAGGTTTAGTTTAGTTTAGTTGATGGATCAACATCACGGCACACAGGTGCAACCCATAAGTGCTCCATTCTCCTCCTAACTCAAACCTGAGTCTGGAGAAACTCAGCTCAGTGCATGAACTCTGTAGCACCGGCGAGGATCCTGAAATACTTTGGGTAGATTTTTAACTCAAAATTTTGCCCGGGCAGCGCCGTTAGGCTACTCTTTTTCGATTTCCAACTGCCAAGGGATTTGTTTACGTGCACAACAATACACATGGGCGTCCGATCTCACTACCCAGAGACCAGGGGAAATTTTATTACTAGAAGTCCACGAGAAAAAATCCTGGTCATCACCGGGGCTTGAACCCGGGACCTCCAGCACTCGAGGCAGACACCATACCTTGAGACCACGCAGCCCCCGAGTAGATTACCAACTAACAGTATATTACAACAAGCAATGATGTTCAAACCAGAGGGAAGCAGAGGAAGAGGCCAACCAAGTAAACGATGGAAGCAGAGAATAACAGAGTCCATGGGAATATCGATATATGAAGCCCATAAGCGGGCACTCTCCTGCTGTTTATACTTCACCTAGACACAGCAAGGTACAAGAGGTACATGATGAGATAAGATGAGACTCAATTAATCAAGCAAATAAATCAATCCAAGCAATACATTCCAACCAATCAATTACTCCTTCCTGCAATATCCAAACTTTGCCTATGGATTCATCTAAACACGGGAATCATCGCCGGAGCTACGGAGCACGTGCTCTGCGCTTGACACATCCCTCTGAGGCTAGCGAAGAGAGAGTGAGGAGGAGAAGACGAGGAAATGGTGTGAGAAGACGGCATAGAAATAGGAGGGCAGGCGCCAGGAGAACAAGACAAAAAGTGGAGAGACTAGGTTTCAACTATGTAAGAGTGGGATACTGGAATTGTCGCAGTGCAAGAAAGAGAGGTCCTGTATTGGAGAGACTAATATATGATATTGATGTCCTCATGCTCCAAGAGCTAAATACAGACAAATACCATTGCCCTGAGTACGCCATTTATATAAACCCTACTGGCTGAGGCTAAACCGTAAATCGGGAGATCTGCTCGCATCCTAGACGAGCAGCATCTTCTGTGGGCAGCTTCTCGCCTCTAGTATGTGTGGTCCGTTCTGGCGGTCAGTCCGTCTTCGGCGAAGGAAATCTTGTTGATCCTATAAGTAATCATACGCTCATTGCTTGTCTTAAAACTGAAAATTAAAGGAATTGTCGGCAGGGCCGTCTGTACGAGGCTCTCGAGAGCCTATATATACAGGGATAACTGGCCCGTGGCAGCCTAAAGTCCACTGCATCTGTGTCCGTCTTCCAGTCGTCTTGCCATGCTCGCCACTGGAGCCAGACGGACACAGACGAGGGAGCGGGGGCGAAGGTTTTGCGCGACCACTTCCTCGCTATACAAAACCAAAGCGCAAGTCATTCGTTCCTCATCAAATCAAAGATGTAGTGTAATGAATGGTCATCGTCAATGAATGGTCAATGTCATTCATGATGGACGAACATCGCACTGGGCAGAAGAGACATGGACAATGTCTGCTGGTGAAGGAAGGAGTGAAGCATGTGGTACTTGACTTTAGCCAGTGGAATCACAGTGCAAGAGAGGTCCAGGGTATACAAATGGAGATTGGTGGCCTAAGTTGGAACATCATAAATGTATATGCCACAGTGGACTGTTTTGTCAGACAGGAACACTGGGACTGGCTTAAGGAACTGGAGGAATTACCAGGTGATAGGCTACTCATATGTGGAGACTTCAATGCAAGGTACAGAGATTTGGACAATAGTGGAGAAAATCGACAGGGAATTTCCCTTGCGGATGCCATGGTGGACTCCAATGCGGTCTGCATAAATGATGGTAGGCCGACTAGAATGGCAATGAGGCCTGGCGATGCAGACACTGCTATTGACTAGGCACTTGTCTCCCAGTCATCAGTCCTTGATGTAAAGTGGACTGTTTTGTATGACCATGGGAGTGTTCATATGCCATGCTCAGTCCTGATCTCTATATCCAGGAAAGTTGAAGCTGGGAGAGCGCGCAAGACCTTCCGGTATGAGAGGACCGATTGCCTTCTTGGATGCCTCAGGCAAGGGGCATGCAACAGGACTGTAAAAACTCATTTTTTGCAGCCCCCATGTTGGACCCCAGAAGTAGACCATGCTTAGAAAGCAAAGAGAGCTGCAGTGAAGCAGCTAAAGAAAGTGCGACAGACACTTCAAAGCTCACGAGAGGAAGTGAGACGCAACGGAAAATGTCAAGAAAGACAAGGTGGAGGTTTTCAAGCGCTGTGCTGCAGAGGCCAAAAAGGCAAAATGGGAATGTTTCATGAAGGAGATTGGAGGTGATAAAACACTGCGAAAATTCTGGAAACTGCACAGGCAAATGCAGAGAAAAGATCGGCCTATGACAGTGGGAACAATTTATAGAGATGATGGTGTGTGCGTGACAACAGACAAAGAGAAAGGGGAGGCATTTCTCCAGAGATTTTTAGAGCAGACCAATCATAATGATGCGGACACCAGGGATGCAGTTAGAGAGGAGTTATCTGGCACCACGAAGAATATGCAGTATGAAGACATCATACGGGTGGGAGATGTTAAACACATTTTGAAAAAGGCAAAAGACACGGCACCAGGGCCCGATGGGGTCAGGTATGGCCACATGAAGGGTTTGAGCGATGCAGACCTAGAGGAAATGACCGACTGCTTTAACCAGAGCATTAGGACAGCATCAGTACCGCAGGATTGGGTGCACAGCTATCTCATCCCTCTCCCAAAACTATTCAAGGATCATTCAAAGCTTAGCGGCTTTAGAATCATCACCCTTCAAAATACATTTGGGAAGGTTCTAGAGAAGATAGCCGCTGTCAAGCTGCAAGAGTTTTTGGAAAGCGGGAAGCTTCTTCCAAGAGGCCTGGGGAGCTACAGGCCAGGAAAAGATACCTGGTCAAATGCAGCCACTTTTGCCTTTGACGTTTATGAGGGGTTCCAGAGTAGACAAGAAACGATGGCGGCAGCGCTTGATCTCGAGGATCTGTACAATAGAGTTCGATATGATATTTTGATGACCGCACTGATGGAGAAGGGGGTCAATCCCTGGTTGGTGAACTGGATAGCAGCCGTCCTGCACTCTCGTCGGGTTGCTCTCCGTCTGGGTGCATGGACCTCAGAGCCACATATTTTAACCCCGGGACTGCCACAGGGATCTGCAGTCTCACCGGTGCTCTTTAATGTGTATACGAGCAAGATTGCAAACCTAGAAGCACCAGGGGTTGGAAGAATACTAACATTTGCAGATGATATTCTTGCATATAGGCAGGGGAGAGATAGGGAGCAAACAGCCCAGGAGCTACAGGCGACAGTAGACAAAGTGATTGACTGGTGCACTGAAATGAGTGCTGTCATCCACCCGGAAAAGGCGGCTGTTTTGTGGTGCTCTCTGGACAACAGGATTGTGAGAGTGGATGTCCCAAGCCTCGCGATAGATGGTAGAAATGTCAGCAGAGAGAACAAACTGAAGTATCTGGGGATCACATTTGACAGGAGCCTATCCTTCAAGGACCATGTGGAGACGGTTGTGACAAGAACTCAAAAGGGACTCAATGCACTTAAAACTATGGCTGCAATGGACACAGAGCAGAGAATGCTTTTCACACTATACCAGCACTTGATCCTCTCAGTGATTGATTATGGATTAGGACTGCTCACTGTCTCAGAGAGTCAGCTGGTGAAGTTAGAGCGCATACAGAACGAAGCTATGCGGGTCATTCTGGGATGCACTAGAGACACCCCAGTAGTGTGTATGCGTTACATCCTTGGTCTGCCGACTGTTGCTGGTAGGCTCAAGGTGATGCAGGCGAAGGCATACCTCAGAGTAGCTGCAGACACAGACCACCCACTGCATGAGGCGCTGGACGCAGTTAAGGGTCAGCGACTGATAAGAGGGAAATCATGGATGGCTCAGGCGGAGGATACGATCAGACAGGTGTGCCCCTTGGAGAACATTAGGCGTGGAGAGGAGTGGGTCAGAGTGCCAGCGGAGCAGTCAGAATTGTGCAGAGTTATAATCACATTAAGCCGGGAGTGCAGGGAGTGGCCAGCAGGGGCCACGGAAGTGGAAATCCAGCAACTAATTCAGGACAATGCTCACTCGAGTGATGTGATTATCTACACAGATGGTTCGGTGTCAAGAGGTGAGAGAAGTGGCTGGGGGTTCATAGCCAAAGCTAATGGTCGACGTTTGGGGCAGGAGAGCCTGGCATATGATACCACAACATCCAGCTTAAGAATGGAGGTGGAGGCAGGTCACTGCGGCTCTCCGCTGGATGGAGAATACGACACACACACACATCGTGATTGTAACTGACTCAGAAAGCATGCTGACGAGGGTGAGGACGGGCAGGCTTCGTGCGGAGTGGCTCGCTTCGCTTCGGAGGTCACGGGTGACAAGCATTGCCTGGATCTTTTCTCCGGGGCATGCCGGTGTGCTGGAAAATGAACAGGCGGACAGATTGGCTGGCTCTGCAGAACTTGGTGGAGTATTGATACATGACAAGGCAGACGTGGTTGCGGCCTTGTGGGAGCACGTGTACACCTCGGAGGAGCAAATGGATTACCATGGTCTGGCAAGAATGAGACAGCGAGGAGTGACGAGGGGATCTGGCCGACGCTCAACGCTCAGAGGAAAGGCGAGACGGACATATAATCAGATTGCTACTGGTACTATTAGTGTTGGAACTCTTCGCTGGCTGCTGAGGATGGGGACAGAGCGCTTATGGGAATGCCCCGAATGCTGTGATGTTGATTCATAAATCAATCAATCAATCAATCAATTACTCCAATAAATCAATCAAATCAATGAATTAAGTCAATCAATCAATCCAACAACTGAATTAATCCACCCACTCAAGAAATCAATGAATTAATCCAAGCAAACCAAAACATCAATCATTGAAAAAATCCCCCAAACCTCAATTAAACATCAGTGAATCCTGCATACAGTACCTGTGGATTCTTGATGGGAACATCAAAGTACTTTCCTAGACGAAGGACATCTTGTGCCATATGCTTGCCCTTTGCTGGCACCAATGCTGGAGCTCTATTGCCTGTATTATTAATGCAGAAAACAGGGAAATTAGGACTCATCATCATCATCATCATCATCATCATCATCATCATCATCATCATCATCATCATGTGCTGTGCTGATAAGCATGGGAGGTCATGTTTCGCCATCTCACATGATCACCCGAGTTGTGGAATTAAGACTACTGAAATGCAAATGGGTCAAATAACAATTAACGGTCTTCATTTTTTCCTCTACTCCACTTTCTTTTCTCTTCTTGCATGTACTCAGATCTCTACATCAGAGATAACTCTTAATATGTTCCTTGTTTGCACTCAGATCTCTACCCCAGGGACCCCTCCTCATCTTTTCCTCTACTCCGCTTTCTTTTCTCCTTGTTTGCACTCAGATCTCTACCCCAGGGACCCCTCCTCATCTTTTCCTCTACTCTGCTTTCTTTTCTCCTTGTTTGCACTCAGATCTCTACCCCAGGGACCCCTCCTCATCTTTTCCTCTACTCCGCTTTCTTTTCTCCTTGTTTGCACTCAGATCTCTACATCAAGGATCCCTATTCATCTTCTCCTTGTTTGTACTCAGATCTCTACATCAGGGATCCCTCTTCATCTTCTCCTTGTTTGTACTCAGATCTCTACATCAGGGATCTCTCTTTATCTTCTCCTTGATTACACGCAGATCTCTACATCAAGGATCCTCTTCATCTTCTCCTTGTTTGCACTCAGATCTCTAAGTCTGGGATCCATCGTCTACGTCTCCTTGTTTGCACTCAGATCTCTACCCCAGGGATCCCTCTTCATCTTTTCCTCTACTTCACTTTTTTTCTTCTTGTCTGTACAAAGCACGAACTCCATCAATCCTCTAGTCTGTAAATGAACTCCATAGCTTCAGTGATGGCCCTCTGGGATTTCTACGGCTGTGTGTTCGATCCCGGACATCACAATTAGCTTCATAGGTGCAATGTTTTGTTAAGACTGCTGGGGGTCATCGCTGGGGCTATGGAATTAGCACTTTGTGTGACATTTTTGGCAGGCTGTCAAGAGACCGAGCAATGTGGGTTAAACCCAGTGCAATGAAGTCGATCCTTTCACTTCTAAATACCATCTGACCTGTGGAAGTAGAATTAAAATTATGAGTATTGATTGGCACTTATATAAGTAGAATAAAGAAGTAGAGACTAGAGGACACACTAAACAACATAACAATTGAAAGCTAGAGACCACAACATGTGATATTTCTATGGTTAATCTTACTTGACCCAGGCTTAGAATCAAGAAATCCTGGGAAGGTTAACCCGGTCAACAAATGCCCACACAAGTAGGATGTGTCGGCCTAACGGCGCAAGAACGCAGCTCTGCTGTAAACAGGCACAACGCAATCACATCCGAAAAAAAAACTCTGGATGAACGCAGAAGAAGCAGAAGAAGAATCAAGAAATAGAGATTAGAGGACACTAGACAACATAAAAAGTGAAAGCTAGGAAGCACAACATTTGATATTTCTGTGGTTAATTTTACCTGACCCAGCGTTAATGCCTCCAAGAAAAAAGGGACGCAACTTGACAGCAATATTCCACCGATTCTGGTACCTCATGAGAACCTTGAAAACACAAAGATAGATTTCACACTCAACCAAGGAGTTTAGTTTTCCAGAGAATTCTTCTTCTTCGTCGTTTGTCCAATTATTTTTGGTTTTTGTTTTGGTTATATACTGTGTCAGTTTACAGCAGAGTTGCCATATTTGCACCTTTTGACTGACACATCCAACTTCTGCGGGCATTTACTGGGTTAGCCTTCATGGTTTCCAGAGGATTCTTCTTCTTCTTCATTGTTCATCTAATATTTTTTTGATGTTTTGAATATAATTACGTTGTGTCAGTTTTCAGCAGAGCTGTGATATTTGTACTTTTCGGCCATCATATCCAACTTCTGTGTGCATTTTTTGACCAGGTTAACCTTACCGGTTTCCAGAAGCTTAAAACCAATTTAGATTTATAAAAATTGTCCTTGGCTTCAAGTTCGACCCAGCCTAAAATGATAAGAATGTTTTAGGAAGTAAAGGCGTCCGGTGTGATACTGACCACATGACCCGCCGTGTGATGATTGGTCTGACCACATCACATGCTGAGTGCTGATTGGTCTGACCACATGACTCGCCGAGTGCTGATTGGTCTGACCACATGACCTGACGAGTGCTGATTGGTCTGACCACATCACATGCCGAGTGCTGATTGGTCTGACCACATGACCCGTTGAGTGCTGATTGGTCTGACCACATGACTCGCCAAGTGCTGATTGGTCTTACCAAATGACCCGCCGTGTGCTGATTGGTCTGACCACATGACTCGCCGAGTGCTGATTGGTCTGACCACATGACCCACCGAGTGCTGATTGGTCTGACCACATCACATGCCGAGTGCTGATTGGTCTGACCACATGACCCGTTGAGTGCTGATTGGTCTGACCACATCACATGCCGAGTGCTGATTGGTCTGGCCACATGATCCACCGAGTGCTGATTGGTCTGACCACATCACGTGCCAAGTGCTGATTGGTCTGACCACATGACTCGCCGAGTGCTGATTGGTCTGACCACATGACCCACCGAGTGCTGATTGGTCTGACCACATCACATGCCGAGTGCTGATTGGTCTTATCATATCACGTGTTGAGTGCTGATTGGTCTATACAAATATGGGTCTAGCATTGTACGCTTAAGGTGTGTAAAGGGGTCCTTTATGTTTAAACCTAATCTATATTTACGTAAAAGAGGCAACAACAAGACAGCAATAATAATAATAACAACACAATTATCATATGTTCTAAAACAGTTAGAGTTGCTTATTCTTTACAGGACGTCGCAGTCAACACCAGCATTTATTGCTGTTGTGATCTCTTGGTAAGTTTATATTCAGTGGTTGTTTGTACCATGGGTTAGAAGGAAAACATTCGTTAAACTTATCTAAAATACAGTTAAGTTACTAGCTAGTATTTATTACAGTTAAGTCAAGAACCGATACCACAGCACTGGGAACATTCCCATACGTGCTTCATCTTCATCTGCAACAGCCTGCGAAGAGTCCCAATGCCAATAAAATAGCAATCTGATTATGTTATGTGTTCACCTGTCTGACCTTTTTATAATTCACAGTTATGCCTTTATTAAGTTATCTGTTATAGTATAGAAGTTACAATCACAGCACTAGGCTAAACAATAATTACTCACATATTTAATCATTTTAACGTGGATACTCACTTCAAAGGCAAACCAGGAATACGGCGAAACAACATCATAGAAAAACTCCACCGTCTTCTTCGACATCTTGGCAATAAGATTATTCAATTGTTTGTATCCTTAGTCTTCTTAACATTTGTTCGCTTGAAATTAATAATTGTCGATATCTGCAGTGTTGTCTATAAACGTCACCCTCTTTGTCAGTTCATGAAACCGATTCTGTGATTTAAGAGACGGACCTGTCAGGAACTTTGTTCGCTTGTTTGTGTAAGTTATCTCACTTTATAACCTTTCACCTTTAACCTCCGGCCTTAACCCCGTAAGATTATAATATAACCGTCCTGAGAAGACGAGTTAACGTGATCGGGGATTCAGACACGGAGAGTTAATGTATACGGGGTATATTCATTCATTCATTGACAACTTTGCCGTCTTGACAGACGATAGTTTGTTACATTGTGCTTTAAAAATCCATAATAATTACAACCCATGGCGGTGGCGAATGTGACTGATCAGACCATTTCGCGCTGTAAATGTTCGTCCACAGTGAATGCATGTGAACACATGGTCATTTTCACTATCATGCACCATCTTACGTTCCACGCGCTCAGTGTGTAACCTATCTGCAATCATTTTCTCCTTTGTTTTTATTCCATTTCTATATACTATCCTAGAATAATAACTCCAAAAGAGACGGGATTTAATTAAAGACCGACGGAACCGGTCTACCATTGATATGATATTCACATTGCGACAAATGGAAGAAAAATGCCGTGAACAGAACAGAATCAACCACTGTTTATTGCCTTTATCGACCTCACAAAGGCATTCGATTTGGTCAATTTTGAGGGTCTGTTCAAGGCACTAAAGAAGATTGGCTGCCCACCAACTCTTTTGTTCATTGTGGAATCGTTCCACACAGGCATGAAGGGTATAATCAAGTTTGATGGTGCAACTTCAGAAGTTTGAAATCAAGAGTGGAAGTTAAGCAAGTTTGTGTACTAGCTCCAACCCTCTTTGGAATATACATTTAACTTCTACTGAAATATGCCTTTCGTGATCAGGATGGTGGTATATACTTTCACTCACGCTCAGATGGCGGCCTCTACATTACTCAGAGATTGAAGGCCAAGACCAAAATGAGGAGGGTACTGATCAGAGAGTTGCTTTTTGCAGATGATGCTGCAGTTACGACCCACTCTGAGGAAGAATTACAATGTCTACTATCTGCATTCTCCAATGCTTGTTCTGAATTTGGTTTAACAATTAGCAAAAAGAAGACACAGATTATGTCACAAGGTGCACATGGGGTACCATCAATCTTTATTGACGACGCCGAACTAGAGATGGTAGACCATTTTACATATCTAGGATCAGTGGTAAATAGCAAATTATCCCTAGATCAGGAAATCAACACCAGGATTGGTAAAGCAGCAACAACAATGAACAGGTTAACAAAAAGAGTCTGGGAGAACAGGAAGCTTACTGCAAAACAAAAGTCCTTGTCTATCAAGCCTTGTGTCCTTAGTACTCTTCTTTATGGCAATGAAGCCTGGTTAACTTACTCACACCAAGAGAAACGTTTAAACAGCTTTCATTTGCGATGTCTGCGAAGAACTACTTGGTATTAAATGGCAATATAAATCACAAATGCTGACGTACTGGAAAGATAAGGTTGTGTGACGGTTTGTTCAATGCTCAGTTCTCGTAGACTTAGATGGATAGACATCATTAGGAGGATGGATGATGGTAGAATACCAAAGGACATCTGTTTTTGGTGAATTACAGATGGGTAAGAGATCTCGGGGTCAGCCTCTACTACGATACAAAGATGTGTGTAAGCGGGACATGACTGATACAGGCATTGATAATGCATTGAGAGCAAGTCGCCACTGAACGTGTTGCATGGAGGGCAAAGGTCAGAAAGAGAATAAACTTAAAGGAGAAAATGATTGCAAATAGGCCAAGTCACACACTGGGCGCGTGAGACATAAGATAGTGCTTGATGGTGGAAATTACCATGTGTTCACATGCATCCACTTTGGACGAACATTTACAGCGCGAATTGGTCTAATCAGTCACATTTGCTACCGCCATGGGTGGTAGTTATTAAGCCTTATTGAAACTATCGTCTGTCAAGACGGCAAGGTGCCATTGAGTGACTTAATTAAGACGCAGTGCGACATGTAACATATAGCGAATGTGTCGAATAGTTACACTTCTTAACTATGTGACTGTGACTTATGACAGTATAAGAACTCAACTAAATGATAGACATAATCTCATGCAATCTTATCATCTCATCTCATCTCATCATGTTCCTCTTGTACCTTGCGGTGTCGAGGTGAAGTATAAACTTCGTGAGAGTGCCCGATTATGGGCTTCATATATCGATATTCCCATGGACTCTGCTATTCCCTCCGTCCAACGTTTACGTGGTCGGCCTCTTCCTCTGTTTCCATCTGGTCTGTACATCATTGCTTGTTGTGGTATGCTGTTGACTGGTAACCTACTTGCATGGCCAAACCATTTGACTTGCTGCTTTCTAATAAAATCTAGTGCTGCTATAACCCCGACTTTAGTCCTGATTTCTTCATTTCTGATCTTATCTCTTCTTGATACGTTGAGTATTCTTCTCAGGAATCTCATTTCTGTTGTTGTGATTTTTCTTTTCTCTTTTTCTGTCATTGTCCAGGTTTGGCATTGGTAGCATAGAGTTGGTAGGAAGATTGTGTTGTAAAGTGCTTTCTTAGTAATTATTGATACATGTTTGTTCTTTAGTATTGGTGCCATTTGTCCAATGAGTTGGTTTGCCTTATTGCATCTATTTTCGATCTCGTCTTCTGATCTGCCATTTGATGATATTATACTTCCTAGGTACTTGAAACTCTTTACTTGTTTCAAGGGATGTTCGTTTAGGTGAATTGTTGTTGTTTGTTCTTCTTTAGTTATAGTCATTACCTCTGTTTTTCTTGTGCTAATTTTCATGTTATGTTCCCTACACATTTCGTTTAGACTATTCATGTGTAATTCAGCTTCTGATTTTGCTATTATTGCTTGGTCGTCCGCAAACAGGAGTTCTCTAATGGTTAGATATGCAAATGGTTCTCCTTCTGTGTTCTCGTCATGCGGTATTCTTGCTGTCTTTGTTTGGCTGTTTTTTTTGGTTTTTTTTTAAAACACATGTTGCCTATATATGTTATGAACAAGAGAGGGGACAAGACACAACCTTGTCGTACTCCAGATCTTATGGTGAAGGGTTCTGAGTGTCCTCAAGTTGCTCTCACTATGCATTCACTGTTATTGTATAAGCTTCTACATAGGTTTGTTAGATGTGAACTCACACCATATTGTTTAACGATTCCCACAGCTTGTTTCAATCTACTCTATCTCATGTAATATACTTTATAAATTAATAGAACACACGTTGAACATTGATACCTATGTACAATTATAAATAAAATGAATATTTAACGATATATGACATATGACAATCGGTATGACAACACAACTAAATGTTAGACATAATCTCATTCAACATACTTTGTAAATTAATATAAAATACGTCGAACAGTGATATCTATGTTAAACTATAAACTAAAATGTGTACTTAACAATATATAATATGTGATAATAACTATAAACATTCACAACTATATGATGAACAGAATCACACTATACATACATTGTAGATCAATATAACATGGTGAAAAACGACATACAGTAAAACCTCGGTTTTCGTCGATTTTCCCTAGCGAAAAAATGTGTCTCGGTTTTAGTCGGTTGCCCTCTGAACCTCAATTCTATATTTGAGAGAACAAAATACCCATGCGTTCTTCTGCTCAGTTTGGGTTCTCGCTGTGTGGAGCATCACTTGCTAATAAGTTAACCCTTTCCTGTTAGTGTTAGCTTCATCGTGGGACCAACGACAGTTTCCAAAGCTCGCATCCCTTCGAAGAAGAAGGCCAGGAACACGATCGAGTTTAAGAAGGATATTTAGATTTAAATATTGAGCACAACCCACTACTGGCAACGCTGATCGTATTCTGGTATGAACCTAAGGCCCATGCACGTCAATATGGAAACTGAAATCGGCCGCATGTACGGGAAGTCACCATTGACGATAAGTTCCATTATGGCGAAAAAGGAAGCAATAAAGGAGGTTAATGTATCAAAAGGCGTGAATGTGCTTACGAAACAGAGATCACAAATAATTGAAGATGTCGAACAGTTATTATTAATTTGGATAAATCAAAAATAGTTATATCGCGATTCTGTGTCGGATGTAATCATATGTGACAAGTTCAGACTATTGTATGCCGATCTCATTAAAAAAACTGCCTGGGAAGGGTGTTAGTGTACTTAATGATTTAAAGGTCAGCAGAGGACGGTTTGAAAAATTTAAGAGGCGCACTGGCATATTAGGCTCGGCGACGGTGAGAGTTCGGATAAGTCTGGGGCAGAAGAATAGTATTAACACTATATTTATTGTTTATAAAATGTGCTTTTGGTATGTATTTTGAAGTGTCTAGAACGAATTAATAGAATTTACATTGATTCATATGGAAATAATTGCCTTGGTTTTTTTCGGTTTCGGATTTCACTGAATGTTTTCTGATGGATTATCGACGAAAACCGAGGTTTTACTGTACAAGGAAAATTATGTAGAAAAAGAATGCTAAACGATGTACACGGTATAATATACAGGGAGTGAGGGGGTAGGGGAGGTGGAGTGCTTGGCAACACGCTTGGCCCACCTGCCCCCTAGCTTGTCTTTTATGAAAGAGATTTGAGTGTCGTCTTAAACCAATTTAGCACAACTTCCATAACCTTGTGTCATCTGCCAACCTCTGACCCCACAAATGTTCTTTCAAGGGTCAAAACAATTAAAAGTCCGATGGCGCCAAGTCTGGACTGTATACCAGCTGTTTCAAGACCTCATCATCCATTGTATGCTCTGCAGTATGGGAGTGGGCGTTGTCGTGCAGAACAGTACTCCTTTTGATCTTGGCGAAGTGGTTACACAGCCTGCCTCGCGCTGCGGAGATTGTGGGACTCAATTTCGTGCTACATCTTTCGGTTCTCTGTGGCTAAGGGCTTGCGAACGCGGTTTGTGAGCTCGTATACCCTGGTTCGAAACACAGCGGTGCTGGTTTTTTCGAAAAATGTATAGGAGCCGGTAGTTCAGAAAGCAATGGCAAACTACTGAACGTAAAATTTGCCCAGGAATCAGGAACAGCGAAAATGCTGGGGTTGACTGCTACGTCCTGTGAAAGACATGCAACTGGGATAGCGGGGTAGGGGTATCCCCTATCAAAGGAGAAGTAAGGCGCCTCCTTCCCTCCGCTAGACTACGGGACATCCTTAGGCAAGGTGGAGTACCCGTTTAGCCCCCCGATCAGGGTTACGTGAAGCCATGGGTGCAGGTGGTGGATGAAGATGGGAGCAGCCGACAGATAGTTGTAGGTTATGGTCTCCACCTTCACGACGGTAGGCAGAGGATCTCTTTTTTTTTTTTGAGGAGACAATGGCTACGGTCACTGACCAGTATGGTCACTGCTAGGAAGGAAAGCAATGGCTCTACAGATGCATCTTCTTTACAGATACCAAGAAAATCATGTTGTGTGGACTCATCGATAATCAGAGAAACGGCGTAAATGGGTGCTCCATAGGAGCAGCCTCGGCCGGTAGGGATAGTCATGCGCACCAGGTGACTCCAGACCGTCAACAGGCTACTATGTGCAAAAGATTAATATCATTGAAAGTAGGAACTTGGAATGTTAGAACAATGAATGCAGATGGAAAATTAGAAGAAAAAAAAAGAAGAAAGAAATAGAGAGAGAGAGAGAGGAGAGAGAGGAGAGAGAGAGAGAGAGAGAGAGAGAGAGAGAGAGAGAGAGAGAGAGAGAGAGAGAGAGAGAGAGAGAGAGAGAGAGAGAGAAGATTAACATATTAGGAATATCGGAAACGAGATGGAAAGGAGCAGGGATAAGGACAGGAGAGGGTTGTAAGATTATTTACTCTGGGGGAGAAGAACAGCAAAGAGGTGTAGCCATTATATTAGATAATCAATCATGTGCCATGCCGGAAAGCGTGGGCGGTCATGATTCGCCATTTCACTCGATCACCAGAGTCGTGGATCAGCTCAGTGTTCCTGTCTCGTCCATGCCATGTGGCCAAGCCATCCAGGTATTTTCCTCTCGGTCTTCCTCTTGGTCTGTTCCCTTCGATCTTGCCAGCTGTCACTAAGTTCTCCAGTTTTTTTTTTGTTTGTTTGTTTGTTTGTTTGTTTTTTTGTTGTTGACATATTAGATAAGCAAACATCAAATTCTGTCAAAAGATATCGGGCTGTGTCAGACAGAGTTCTATTAATAAAATTAAACGGAAGATTTTTTAAAATAAAGTCATTCAAGTATTTGCCCCAACAAGTTATTGCAGTGAAGAAAGTATAGAGGAATTTTATAATGACATGGAGTCTGCTTTGAAGAACTGCAAAAAATCAGAAATAAATATCATAATGGGTGATTTCAACGCAAAAATAGGAAAACAAAGCGATGGATGCAGTGAAGGCAACCAAGGTTTGGGAGACAGAAATGAAAGAGTATACAGACTTGTAGAATGGGCAAAAGAACAAGAAATGGTTGTAGGAAACACCTGGTTTAAACAGCATCCTAGAAGATTATGACATGGAGGGAGTCCAGACAGCAGGATTAAAAAACCAGACAGATTACATCCTGATTAGCAAAAGGTTTCGAAATGCGTTAACAGTCACAAAAACAGTTTCCAAATGCAGACTGTTACAGTGATCACATATTAATTACAGGCACATTGAGGGTAAAGTTAAAGAAATTCAAGTATACCAGCAGGAAACCCTAAATATGACTTGTGCAAATTGAAAACTGACAAAGAATACAAGATAATTTTAACATAGAAGTAAGAACAATTTGATTTATTGTCTGATCTAGAGATCCTATTTCAAGATGTAGATGATCAATGGGAAATGCTGAAGAATTCAATCATTTGTGCAGCAGATAAACTATTCAAAAGTAACGAAAGTGGGCCTTAAGACATGGATGACTGAAGCAATTTTACAACTATGGAAACTAGAAGACAGAACAACAATAATCCTGCCAAATATGAAGAGATATCACAGAACAGTCAGAATCTTATGTAAGGAGGCAAAAGAAACATGGCTTGAGAAAATTGCAGAGAAATTGAAAATCAACACAACAGTAAAAGCGCGAACTAATGCACAAAAGAATTCCGGGAGCTTACTAATCAAAGAACACTTCCAGCAGCTGCCTAAAACAAAATTATGGAAGAGTCATAATAGAAAAGATCAGATCTTACAAGTATGGTCAGATTACGTGACAGACCTTTATGACGATAACAGAGACGAGCAGTATGATGTTCAAAATAATAGTGAAGGACCAGCAATTTTGAAGAGGGAAGTTCAGAATGCTCTTACCATATGAAATCTGGCAAGACCTCCCGGTTCAGACGCATCAAAACATAAATGATTAATGCTTTAGAAATATGGAATAGATAAAGTTACCAGTCTGCTTAATACAATATATGTACTGAAAAATCTACTCAGGAGTTATGTAATGCTGTATTTATTGCATTCCAGAAATCATGAGCCTTGGAATGTGATTAATATCGAACAATTAGTATAATGAGTCACATCACGAAGATTTTGCTAAGAATTATCATGCAAAGAGTTAGGAGGAAAATACAACCTGAAATAGAAGAACAATGTGGGTTTGTAGAAGGCAAGGGTACAGTAAATGCTGTGTATATACTGAGAACCGTAATCGAACGTTCTATAGAAGTAAACAAAGATTTACACCTTTGCTTTATTGACTACACAAAGGCTTACGATAAAGTGAGACATGTCAACATGATAAGGATGCTTGAGGATCTACAGATTGATGGAAAAGACCTTAGACTTGTAAAAAACATATATTGGAAACAACAAGCTGCCATAAGAGTTGATAATGAAGTAAGCCAATATTAGCCTATTAAGAGAGGTGTGAGACAGAGATGTGTAATGTATCCAGATCTGTTTCCCTGTTACATTGAAAGTAATTTTTAGAAATAGTGAGGATATGGAGATGATTAACATTGGGGTATGATGCATCAAATCAAATCAAATCAAATCAAATCACTTTATTAGGGTCACAAATTGGGCGCGCAGGCCCATCTTACATTCGGCCCTTCCAATCACTTCGTCTTTCGTTCATCATGAGCATTATACATTTACATAGGAAGAAAAATAAACATTGTGAAATGAATGTTGTAAACATAAACAAGGCTAATTACATGTTATGAGGCCCATCTCCCACCTATCCATACATCACCCCACCCACACAACACCCCACCTACCCACACACACGCGCACCAAGGGACACATACACACCCCCACCTGCCCACACACACGCACAGCCAGGGACACATACATACCCTACCAACCGACCCATCCCCCTCCCGCACATCCCCCACCCACCACACACACTGCCCTCACCTGATCCCCCAACCAAAACACACTCGCCACCCACAAACATTCCCCCACCAAACCACACATCCCACGCCCAACCACATACACATCCTAACCCACACATCCTCTCCCCACCCACACCTCAAACCACACCATCCCCAGCCACATCTCCATCCGACAAACATATTCCCCCACCCATGCACACCAATTCCCCACCAACCCACACATCGCACATCCACTCACACATCCCCAAACCATACACACACATCCCCACCAACTGACATGTCCCTACCCCCCCCCCCCCACACACATCTCCCTAACCACCCATACATCCCCAATCCACTCACACACACATCCACCACCCACACATCAACTTCCACCCACCACACATGCCATCACCTAATCCACCACCACACATCCCCCACCCGCACATCACATACACCCCCTACCACGCACTATTCCCAACCCACGCACCACACACACACACATATCCCTTCACCAACACTATCCCAACTTACACACCACACACATATCCCCCACCCAGATACCACACAATATTCCCACCCACACAGATACCCTTACCCATCCACCCACACACCAAAAAAATCCCCCACCCACACGTTCACACCTCACCCACACAATATCCCCAACCAACACACCACACACCTCTCCCCACCCACACACGCATTCCCTACCCGTCCACCAACACACTCACCTCACGCATACATCCTCCACTCGCACCTCCACACGACCTCCACCCCCCCCCCAACCCAAATCTCTCGAATCACAATAACCTCCTACCCACACACATCCTCCACCCACTCACACATCCCACCCCACGCATGCAACTCCTCGCCCCCTACACTTCACTAAGCCACTCACAACACCCCCTCCCACACACCCTTACACATCTCCCCCCATACCCCCACATACTTCCCCCACCCACCAAATCCCCTACTCCCCACACATATACCCCACCCAATACGACATTCCCCGCACCCATCACACGCATCCCCCACACAACACTATCCTCCACCCATACCACCAACAAACAACCCTTCACCCACACATCATTCACACATCCCCCATCAACACCCCGCACACATAGCTCAAACCACACACCCAAACACTTCTCCCCACTCGCCCCTATGCATCCCCAATCCACCACAACACATCCCCTACCCACACAACCCGCTCCCACCATACTTTCCTCAAAACCACCACACATCTCCACCCACTAAACACCATCCCCGCACTCCGTCCCATACACAATCCTCCAACCCCATACACATACCCCCACACCATTCCAACACCCCTACTTTCACTCCCACACAGCCATCCACACATGGATCAAATAACATTAGATTGCAGATGTACCAGTCTTGCTTGCAGACAATGAACGTACCTGCAAAATTTAGTAGATTGCGGTTTTACACACAGTGAGCGGCTATGGTTATCGGTGAGATGGCAGAACATGACGCTCACGCCTTACCGCATGGC